>CM035131.1:73884537-74484537 GCA_020205605.1 Panax ginseng | reverse complement strand
CTTGTAATTCCTCGACCGTATCTTGAAGTTCCACATTGCGGTCATGCACCTCATCGTATATACGGCCAACTATTGAGTTAAGTGGAATCCTTTCCTCCTTGTCCTTTTCATCTGTCTGTGGTAGCTCCAAAGGATCTTCCTCATCTGTCTCTATCTCATCATCCTCATCAGGTACTCTCTCCTGCTCAACCACTGTGACCAACGGAACTGTTTCCCATGGCAGTAATTGTTCCCAAACTACCTGAATATCTCGAGGCTCCTCCTCCCTAGCTTGACTAGTTCCTCCTATATTAGACATCCTGTCAACCAAAGTTTAAGTCTTAATTACTAATCATTACTACTCGACTCTCATGAGCACATAAGTGTTTTATTACTTCTTCCTTAAAACTCGATAAGAGTTTATCATTACTATCTTTTCGAAGGTTACTTCCTAAGGCCTTTTTCCCCCACCTAAGGTTCATAACCTAAGGCTTTGATACCAACTTGTGACACCCCCAAACCCAGGTACTTCATTCCCACAGGATTTGGTGTTCACTTAATCAAACATTCATATCTACCTACCCAATCACAATAAAACTGGATAAATAAAACCTTTCCCATTAAAGGATTACATAATAAAATCTCCCAGGTTACCTAACCTTTAAATAAAATCATTCAAATGCGGAATTTAAAATAAACTTCATTACAACCATTCAATTAAAATCTGAAAATCAAATATCAAATTACAAGTCTTCAAAACTTGTTCATCTTTCCTTTTCCGTTACTGGTGCTAGGTACATCAACCTTTTCGTCTTTAACTGTAAAAGTTATATAAGCAAGAGTGAGCAAACAATGCTCACTTGAAACAATAAGAAATCGACAAGAGTATAATAATAATAACTGCCCATGATAGGCTCATCAAGACTGAATGGTACTCTAACAATGATAATAAGAACCGAAATCCAAAATGTGGAATAAATATAAGCGAGGGTCATAAGACCATGAACTATGTCCACGATTGTGAGTAATCTTTCAACTCCAACTTTAATAAATCCATAAGACTATAAGGACTCCTCGTACTTAGGGGGATTAGCCCTTCGTACCATGTATTGTGCACAAACATTTAACGCTACGCGTAAGTTATCCCCTAATAATAATAGGGTTGTTCATCTCAGTATTTGGAGTTCAAGTCCGCACCAAAGAGAGTTTGGTTTGGATAAGCTTTCAAGGGTAATTTGAAGTTCAACGATCATCAACTAGAGGACTAGTTGAATTAATAACATCATATTACAGAATAATCATAATTGAATCAACATGGTAAACCAAAATCATGCTTTAGGAATAATCTAATAGCATATACTTTGAATAACTATAAAATGCCTTGCTTGAACAATATTAAGTCAAGGTTAATTAGAATTGAGTACTAAGCATGCATAACCGTTTGAACGATAAAATTGCTCGACATTAGTATAAATAGTTGTGCATGCTAAACAACAAGTTAAATACAAGAATAACTTGTCAACATCAAACCAAAGTTTAGAAAGCTTGCATCATTTATAAGGTAATCGAATTGAAACAATAAATAGTTCAACAAGATAAAGAATTAGAAAACTTGCATTATTATATTGGAAACAATAATTGATTCAATCAAGATAATGGATTAGAAAACTTGCATTATTATATTGGAAACAATAATTGATTCAATCAAGATAATGGATTAAAAAACTTGCCTTGTTCGTAGGCTAAACCGAATCAATACGAATCACAATATCCTATAAACATATGTCATCATGACATAGTTAGCCATTACCATTTTACAACCATAACTAAGTATGTACATCATTTAAAAATTGGATTTTTAATCACATAATCAAGTTATAACACAAGTTAATCCTTAATAACATAATTATTCATAGTATAGAAATACTAAAATCAACATTTTACTGATCCTACTATCATCACATAACTTTTCTTAAAATTTTCGTGTACAAAAAGTACTTCGTCGGACCATTCGCTAACTTTCGGCGTCATGCGCGCCACAATTACAACTTTGTGGGTGGCGTTGCGGCATGCATGGGCGTAATAAGCATTTGCGGTATGGTAAATAACCCACTGAAGCCTTTTGCATGGCGTGGTGATGAGGTTCTTATGCCACACTATCTTCTTCTTGGTATGCCGCATGTGTAAACTCAGATTTCAATTGAAAGCTTCTAACAACGAAAGAGGGAAAAAGCCAATTTTGGCCTACAAGCTCGTTTCTAACAGACTAAATAGCATGTAAATCAAAAAAAAAACTCCATGTAAACAAAATTCAAGAATTCCAAACATGTTTCTATCCATACAACAACATAAACAACAAACACAAGTCTTTAAGCTAAACAATATATATTCACAAAAACTCTCTGTAAAAAATTTTCTTCACAAAACATATCATCAATTCATTGATTATAATTCATGAAAATAGTTTTAACATCACTAGTATGTCATATAAAGCCACATAACAACAAAAATTCATACTTACACAAGAATTCTACAAAGAATTTGGGAAGAGAAAAACTAAACTTTTAAAACTAAAAAGAATAGAACAATACCTTGAAGAAGATGATATGACTATTCCTTTCTATTCTCAAGCCTCTCCTTCTCCAATATCTAGCCTTTCTTCCTCTCTTCTTTTCTTCTTCTCTTCTTCTTCCTTTGAGTTTTTCTTTCTTCTCTCTAACCTCTCTCCTCTATTCTTACGTCTTATGATATAACGTATATAGATATAATATATATTGATTATATAATATAAATATAGAACATATAACTGATATCAGTTATTCAATTTTTAAAAACCAAAAGCCATAATGCTTGTTTGGTTACTGACTAAAAATATAATCATTTATTCCTTATGCCTTGTTTGGTAAAACATAATTAGATTAAAGACGTAATAGGCATTAGGCCTTGTTTGGCAAAAACTGAATTAAAACTCCTTTAAGTTATTTTAATAACTACTTTATAAAAGGTTATTTGTCACACATTAATTTAATTAAATTAATCTTTATAACAATTTATTAAATTACTACATCACATAAATCAATACCACAAAATTATAATTTTTTATATAATTATAACTTTATTTAATCAACTAACACATCCTTTTTAATTATAAATTCAAATAAAAAGAATAGTAATTCAATTAATCAAAACTCTCTAACTTAATAATTAAATTAAATTAGCATAAAATAGTTAATTTCCTTAATTATATATTTAACAAATAGTTAACCAAATTGAATCAAATTTGAACAATTATTTATTTAACAATAAACACATCCATATTAAATACTTATATAATTCAATAAATATTTAATATAACAATTAAAAATTTTGGAATGTTACAATACATGGTGAAATTCTTCTATTATCCCATTCTTTACTATTATGTCGGAATATCCTGTCTGTGCGTTTTACGCATGACCTGGTTCCATTCCTTATTATTTTGTCGGAATATCCTGTCTGTGCATTTACACATAACCTAGTTTCATTATTTATTATTTTGTCGGAATATCCTGTCTGTGCGTTTACGCATGACCTGGTTCAATTATTTATTATTCTGTTGGAATAACCTATCTGTGAAATCTATCGCATGCCTGGTGATTTCTTTTGTTATTCCATTCTTTATTATACTCAGTTGGTTAAAGTTTTGACTTCTATACTCCATGAAATTAGTGGAATATCCTTGATATTTGCGCTTCATCCGAGATCTTTTCATGGAAATATTCTTCAAGCATTCTTGAATTTTACTCTACAAAGAAGTATCATGTTAACAATTTGGACGTTATTAGTTTCTGGATAAATTAATTCTTGAACTTGTTTTATTGAATTATTATGTCATTGTCATCATCCTCGGAGTTTATATTATGTTGAAAGTCATCTACGTGGCTTTGTAGTGCATAGATGGACTTGGTATGATTATGACCAGGAATTATTCAGTATAATCATGACCGTAATGTTACAAATGATGTAGAAAAAGTCCTCATTTGCCCGTAGTGCATTGATGGACAATTTTTGGTATGATTATGGCTATGGATTCTCTTCGGCCAAGGGTACAAAGATGAATTGTTTTATGGCATGATCAGGACCATTGATGAAAACATGATTTTCTTTAGCCCGTAGTGCATGGATAATTCCTGGTCGTGATACTAAAGAATATCTTTGGCCTGTAGTGCAGGGATGAATTGATGATGTGGATTATTTATTAAGCTGAGTTTCAGCGATAAAAGTGATGAAAAACCTTTTAAATCATAGAAGATAGTAGATTTTATTCTCTATTTGACTCTTCTAATGGATTGCTTATTCCGCTGCAGTTAAACTTGATGGTTGTTATATTGTATCAGTTTATCACTGTTGAACGCTAACAATAATTTATTCTGTATTATCTTAGTCATAATATTTCTTATTGGGCTAGTTGAGCTCACCCTTTTTGCTTTCATTGTTCTCTTCAGGAAATGAGAACGTAGCAGGGACTAGTCGGGGAACGGAGTGATGGTCCAGATGATAGCATTAGTAGTCCTCACTATTCTACGAAATAGTGTGATAATAAATGTAATAAGATTAAATTTAATTGTGGATATTGTCTAGATAACAATATTTGTGTTAAAACTCTCAAATTATGTTTTCTCGTATTTTGAGTTTGAATACTGTCTAGAAGACAATATTTGTATTAAAACTCACAGCTAATGTTGTGTAATTGAGTTTGTATTTGATTTCTGTACCATGTATTTGGCGACTCAAGATGGGTGATGTATACCTATTTTGGGGGCGTCACAAAAATTGAATACTTTTATTTCATAAAATTCAGGGTATTACAATCTCCCCTCCTTATGAAATTTTGTCCCTAAAATTTATGTACCTGTAGTTTGAAGAGGTGAGAATACCATGTTTTCATTTTAGATTCTATCTTCCCGGTAATTTCATCTATATCATGATTTCTCTATTCCTCATCTCTTGGATTTCAGATATCATTCCAGAATACATCTTCAAAATAAAGGTTAATTGACATATCACAATTTGTCAACTTATTAAGTAAGAAATTTCAGCTTAGGTAGGAAACACACAAGCAAAGGATATTACTCGTCTATCCCCTCCTAGTTCTAGTCTCAGATCTCCTCCATAGACCATATCCCTAAGCTTTGATACCAACTGTGACGCCCCCAAACTAGGTCCACACAACCTATTATGAGTCACAAAATACATGGTACATAATCCAAATACAAACTTCCTATATATAATCATTACTCCGTCGTGCAAAATACAACAACATATAAGCTGTGAGTTTTAATACAAATATTGTACTAAATACAATACGATAATATACACACCCAAATTATAACAATACCATCAAAAATTTAGCAACAAATATTTCAAGTCTTCATAGGAACACGAGAATATTTATGTCCTCCTAATTCTAATGGGGTTTATTTTTGACACTTCCAAATTAAAGTTCACCTCACCCTATTGTTGTTCACCAAAATTAATTATTAAATGACGTATAAAATATGACACATACATTTTAAGTCCTCGATACAATTATATATTGTCATGCTATTTTATAATGTATTGAGAAACTTCAACAGTCACAGACCATCACACTACTCCCAATGTTATCCCCGTTCGACCCTGCTACACTCTTATTACCTAAAAGGAATTGTGAAGCAAAAAGGTGAGCATAATTAGCCCAATAAAGAGTATTATGACTAAAGATAATTAAGTTATCAATTGCCTTCATTAGTAATAAATCAGATATTTAGAATATATGGTAGATGATAAAAGTGAACAACCGTAATTGCAGCGAAATCAACAATCCATTAGAAGAGTCAAGTAGAACATAATGTCTAAAATCTCCTCCAAATTAAAAGTTCATCATTAATATTTCATTCTTGTAATACCCATCAACATTTATTTATTGTACCCAAGACAAAGAGAACTTTTATCACTGGTCTTCACCTGAACAACCAAAGATTATATTTAAATTCACAATTCATGTTTATAGTAATGTAAATCAACAGTTTCTCCTTGCCACAAAGGCTTAATAGAATTTCACTCAATGTCCTTCCCACAAAGGCTAAAGACACTCAATAATCATATCGTCTTCACACCCTACACCAAAGACATTCAAATGTAACAACAATGATCATGATCATACCAATCAATTGTCAATCTTTGCACTATGGGCCAAATATGTTGAACTGTAAAACCAATGATCATGCCAAACAATAGTTTATCTTTGCACTACAGGCCAAAGATATTCATTTGTATCATCAATGTTCATGATCATGTCAAACACCTGTCCATCGTTGTACTACGGACCAAAGATATTAATCAACATTTCTTCTTTGTACTACGGGCCAAAGATAGCAATTAATAGTTCTTCTTTGCACTACGACCAAAGATATCAATCAACAGTTCTTCTTTGCACTATGGGCCAAAGAGAACTTTCATCACAAGTCTTTATCTGTAACATTAAAGGTTATGATTATACCAATACACAGTTCCTGGTCATAATCATACCAATCAACAATCTATTCCTGCACTACAGGCTAAAGATATTCATCAATCAATCGTTCATCTTTGCACTACGGGCCAAAGATTACTTTAACAAAAATTTAAAACTGAGGATTATAACAATGATATAAAGAATGAATCAAGTGAGATCAATGACAAGCAAAGGATATTACTTGTAACAACCCGGAAATTCGGATTTTTCCAGAATTTATGTTTAAAGAATTAGTTATTAATAAAAGGAATTTTTATTAATAATATTATGTGCTATGTGTTTATTAATCGTTCTAGAACCTAGGATGATTATAAGTCGGGAGGATTCTGGCTATGAGCTAGACTAAACGAGTAATAATTTTCAAGACAAAAATGAAAATTTTTCGGGAACTAAAATATTTCTGAGGAAAAAGACGAAATAGACACTATTCACCCGACAAAACCTAAGGGTTAGGGTTTGAATAACCTAAGCCGTTCTGAGAGTTAAGTACGTCGAAATGACATTTCGTCGAAAGATTTGACGATAATATATCTTGAAAAGTTAAGTAAGCCGATAAAAGTTTTTCTCAAAAAACGTGCAGAAATTGGATGAAAAGTACTGCTGTGTACTTTTCACTCGTTTAACTACGTTAGGGTAAAACGTGAAGGAAATCGCTTAACACCAAAAATTGTTTTTTAGTTTTTCAGAAATCCGAAGAATACGTAAAAGTTAATCGGTAAAGGAAAGACGAAATATCCAAAAATATTTGGATTCCGAGAATCGCAGTTTTAAAACTGTCGGACGAAAACCCAAAAGACGGAACCACGTAACTTAAAGGCTAAGTAGACTTAAGGGCTAAGTTAACTTAACACTTAAGTCATGAATAGTAAGGAGGTGTGAATAGTAAGGTGGTTAGGGGTGAAATGACTATTTTACCCTAGCTTTGGAAAATCTATAAATAAGAAGCTAGATTTCATTTAAATGAGATTTTGAAAATCCTACACTAGAGAGAGAGAGAGAGGATTCGGATGGAGAGGGAGAAGGAAGAGCATGAGCATGATTGATCGGATCAAAAATGTTCGTGAAATAAAAAAGCTAGCAAATCACCGGTTTTGTCTAGCGGAAGAAAAATAAAGAGGAAAGGTATTAAAACCTAACTTCTATGTTAGATTTTCTTTAAGTTTTATATGTTTAAAACATAACTTAATAAGAATAAGAAGTATATGATGTTAGGGATGATTTCACATGGTTGAAATCATGAGAAATAATGAAAATTAAGAATTTGAAGTTTAGTAAATAAATTTCTTAAGGAAGTATAAGATTCGTAATGAATTAGAACGATCCGAGTGGATTATATGAATGAGAAGATGAAATAAGTAAGGAATAATGTTCTATAACATCAAATTCCAATAAAAAGTGAAATCATAATCCAAAATATCGATTAAAATGAAGAACGAACGAAGAACACGTGAAGAACACGAAGAACGTTGTTGATGGACAAATTTAAAACTATCGTAGGATAATTGTTGTTGATGGATAAGTTTAAAACCATCGTATATAAGTTAGATGCTTATTGCTTGGTTAGGAACGGTAGAAACGTTCATGAAGAATGGATTAAAACTTAGCTATAACGAAGTTATGGCAAAAATTTCATAAAAGACAAACGATAATTAGAAAGTTAGTAAATGAACCAGAACGTGTAGGGTTTCATAAGAATGTAAGAGAACATAGAAAACATGAGTCGTGGACTTAAGAACGAATGAATTCCGAGTTTGAATGATCGAATTACGGACGAACAAACAAAGAACGTTAAAAACATAAAATAAACGAAGGGTGAAGATTAAGTCACTCAAATGGCACGTTAACGAATTTAGAACGAAGTTTTGTCTGAGGGGGATTGAAGTACATAAGATAAGGAAGAGAATGGCTTTGTAACGACCTCGTTCTGAGTTATAATGAATAAAATATGGAGGCGGGAAGTAAGCGTCTCAGAACGATCAAACACTTGGAGAAATTTTCTAGGGTTAGGGCTTGGCGCTGCGGCGCCAGCCATAACTTGAAAGGTGGCACTGCAGAGCCAGACCAGGGAGCCGGGTACTGTAAACTCATGCCGCGGTGTGAGAGATAGAAGGGAGAGTGGCGCCGCAGCGCCAGTGTAGGGAAAAGCCAGAGAAGAGCTTTTAACTTCTCAACTCTTGGGGGAAACATACGAGAAGATAAAGAACATAATGCTCAACTAATATAACACTTAAATAAGTGAATTAAACCTTTAGTACAAGTTGAACGAAATGGTCAAAAGGGATTAAAAGATCAAGAAGAGAATAAATGTAAACGTAAATGTAACGCAGTTGCAAGTAGTCTTAGCATACAACGAATAGTATGGCTTCGACATTAAGAAATAGTAATGAACATGGGGTTCAAGTAATGGATAACGAAAGTAATAAGTAATATATGAATGGTATTAAGAAAGCCATAATGAATGGTAATAAGATTAATGGAAGCCGAATGTGAGTCGGATGAGAACGTTAGAATAAAATGTAAGCGTTAAACACTTTAACCGACGTGAAGGTTGAGGGTACGCAAATATTAAATGGATAGAACCTACACCCCGTGTATGGTTTGACCGTAAGATGATGAAGATCAATGATTAAACCGTGAACGGTAAAGAAGTTGAATTAAAGATAATAACGTTTAACGAACTTGAAAGCGAGTTAAGGATTAAAGGAATGATCACTCTGAGTATACAAAAGACTGTATGACTTAGACGATAAAGAGAGAATCATGAGGTGTGGCATTTAGTTTCCAGGAAACCATAAGGAATGAGAAATTAACTTACCCAAGATTATAGTTTAAATAGTTCGGATAAGTTAAGATAAGTTAAGTTGTAGTACAATCGTAACCTTTAATGGTTGACATATGGGAGCTGAGATAAACAATTCCTTAAGATAGCGAAGGTATATACAAAACTGGCAACCGATCTAACTCACTGTTATGGGCAGTGTAGACGAGACGGGAACTTGTTTGTTGGTTGGTTGTGGGAAACCACTCAGAGTACCATATGGACTACTAGCAGAGAAGCGATGTGTGCTGAGTCCTAGAGAAGTTATAAGAAGAAGATAAGAATGTAAAACATCAAAGATGATGAACGTAAAAGTAAGACATCTCCGTATGTCATGAAGCCGTAGAACGGTAATGAAAGTGGTCGCGTAAACTTAGGTTGCAAGAACGTGAACCCTAAGAAGTAAAGTTAAGCAAACTAATGTATAAGTCAAATATACATGACTAATTAGTATATGTGTTGTTTTTCTTATGTGCTACATAGGAACTGGAATGAGCAGTTTAGCGTAAGCTGTAGCTGTGCGTAAGGCAAGTTTCCTAACTTCATTCATACTTTAAATGAATGCTAGTTTCTTAAACTTCTTAGATGTTGAACTTGAGAAGTTCTGTCTATGTGCGAATGTGCGATATTTGTACAAGGTGGTAGAACATATGAGGCCTTGAGCCACAATGTGAACACTTCGGTGTTTCTATGAGATGAACTATTCTGTGATTTAACTGTTCAATAAAAGAATGCTCTGTTCATACATGATCCGTTATTGTTAAGTCTGTGCTAATGATTCTAGACAGACAAAATGTGTACGAAAAAGGTAGAATAATGGAAGTATTTCAAAGTGCATGTGAATAATGTTTTAAAATGATAGGAATTGAGATTACTCCTATTGTTCAAGCTGCTTCATAACCTTTGTTCGGTTATCGAAGTTCTAAAGGAACGTTTAAACTCTTGAAGTTATTTGTTCAACTACTATGACTTGTTGGGCAATTGAATGCTCACACTTGCTTTAAATGAAAAATATTTTCAGCGAACGATGTTAGAAGAACTTAAGGATCTCGTAAAGATCAAGCTGACGGTATCTAGATGAAGTGCCATTCAGAATGTGGATGAGCGAGAAGATTGAGCGAAGACTTGTAATATAGAAATATGAAATTGAACTATAGACTAGTTTAAGAAACTGTTATGTATCCTTGGTGGCGGATAAAAGTCACTCTTGTAAGATGAAACGAATAATGTATTTATCATTATTTGTAATGAAAAAGGTTATATGATTTTTAAAACCTGGGATTTGAGAGTGTATGTTGTTATATTTCAGTATATAATGATGTATGTTTGGAATAAGATGGGATCGTGACGTACAGAATCCGGGTGTGAAAATAGACCAGATTTTGGGGCATTACAGATTGGTATCAGAGCTGATAGGTTATAAATCGTAGGTAAGAGTATCTAAGACTATAATCGTAGAGAGAGGGATAAGAAGATCACCACGTGATCATAGTGAATCGTAATGTGAGATGAGGTACATTAAGCGATGAATGATTTATAGTACTACAAAGTAGTACAGGAAGAAGAACTCAGATTGAGTTGTGAAGGATAGTATATGAATTAAAAAAAATTCGTATTTAGTAAAGAGAGATTTAGGAGTTGTAAAATTTCAATTGAGGACTCATGTGATAGCTGAGTTGTATGAACCTTTGTATGGGCAGAGGTTTGTGCTTGGTGTAACAACTGCTTAGCTTATTACAGTGATAATCATTGGAATTGGTCGCGCTATCAAGATGTATATGACGAGAAGGTGAATCTTTTCTCATGCATATACTTGATAGGTAGAGAATGATAAGGTCGATGCGAGTTCTTGAAACCCATACTTATGGTTCGTTCGTGACTCATAATGATATGGTATGTTTTTGAACTTCTCAGCGAATGGACGCTTATGGTCGGTCTGGGATGGTTCTTAAACTCATATTATTGTGGAAACTTCCTGAACTCATAATGTGTGGTAAGTTGATGGACTGTACTAAGGTAGAGGGATGTTTAGACTAAAAATAAGTGTTTTTAGTAGGCTTAGTATTGAAGGTACTAGAGAAGATTAAGTATTGTCGCAGTAAAAGATGGAGAATAGGATATTCCAAGTCATCTAGCTATGCTAGATTTCAAAGTTTATTAACTCGTGCTGATATGTACATTTTGAAAAAGGAAAGAATTGGTTCAACTTTTGGAACCAATAGATTTTTAAAAGAGTTATTCTTGGTATGTCTATGCTAATTGCTTTGACTAGACAGAAATTAATTTGAAATATCAAAATGAATTTTATATCATCAGTGCATTTGATGCAAGGATGGAGTTATTAATGCAAATGAACCTGGTCTTGGATGTGATCTTAGGACCAACAACCCGCTATGGTATGATGTATAATGACGAAGTCACAAACTGACGAAGTCCTCAACGTACTGTGAAAAGTACGGTATCATGACGTCATAAAAAATTTTGATGTATTGCGAAAAGAATTTAAAGAAGTAGTCAATGTCAATTGAGTTGACTAGATGAATGTTTCACGTTGATATCCAATTTATTGGTATGGTCTAAGCTACTTGATTCAGCTAGACATATGGTATGTCATGTTTAAAAGAAAATTAAGCTTTTCTTGAGAAGTTGTGCCAATCCAAATTGTTTTGGTGTGGAATCTAATGATTAAGTCTGAGGTGAACACACCCCAAAATGGGGTTATACAATGGGTTGATCGCCTACGTATGGAAGATGTAGTTTACCTTCTTGGTGATTGTAAACTGCTAGTAAGAGTTCATGGTCAATTTGACCCCTCAGCAAAAGTATGAAATATTTTAAAGGAATTTTTATATTCCTCGTTGTTCATTCTACTTCATAATTCTTGATAAGTTGTGAAGGTGAGAGAATGTTTGAAAGATAGGAACTTCTTTGAAGAGAAATTGAGAAGATGGGTAGGCTAAAATTTTGAGGACGAAATTCTGTGAAGAAGGGGTGAATGTGATGACCCTGGTATGGGTGTGGTTTTGAGAAATTCCGAGGACGGAATTTTTATAAGAGGGGAAGAATGTAACGACCCAAAAATTTGGATTTTTCCAGAATTTAAGTTTAAAGAATTAGTTATTAATAAAAGGAATTTTTATTAATAATATTATGTGTTATGTGTTTATTAATTGTTCTAGAACCTAGGATGATTATAAGTCAGGAGGATTCTGGCTACGAGCTAGACTGAACGAGTAATAATTTTCAAGACGATAATGAAAATTTTCCGGGAACAAAAATATTTCTGGCAAAAAAGATGAAATATGCACTATTCACCCGACAAAACCTAAGGGTTAGGGTTTGAATAACCTAAGCCGTTCTGAGAGTTTGGTATGTCGAAATGACATTCCGTCGAAAGATTTGACGATAATATATCTTGAAAAGTTAAGTAAGCCGATAAAAGTTTTTCTCGAAAAACGTACAAAAATCGGACGAAATAAAAACGACAGAAAGTATTGTTGTGTACTTTTCACTCGTTTAACTACGTTAGGATAAAACGTGAAGGAAAACGCTTAACACCAAAAAGTGTTTTTCAGTTTTTTAGAAATCCGAATAATACATAAAAGTTAATCGGTAAAGGAAAGACGAAATATCCAAAAATATTTAGATTCCGACGCAGTTTTTAAAACTGTCGGACGAAAACCCTAAAGACGGAACCACGTAACTTAAAGGCTAAGTAGACTTAAGGGCTAAGTTAACTTAACACTTAAGTCATGAATAGTAAGGAGGTGTGAATAGTAAGGAGGTTAGGGGTGAAATGACTATTTTGCCCTAGCTTTGGAAAATCTATAAATAAGAAGCTAGATTTCATTTAAATGAGATTTTGAAAATCCTGCACTAGAGAGAGAGAGAGGATTCGAATGGAGAGGGAGAAGGAAGAGCATGAACATGATTGATTGGATCAAAAATGTTCGTGAAATAGAAAAGCTAGCAAATCGTCGGTTTTGTCTAGCGGAAAAAAAATTAAGAGGAAAGGTATTAAAACCTAACTTCTATGTTAGATTTTCTTTAAGTTTTATATGTTTAAAACATAACTTAATAAGAATAAGAAGTAGATGATTTCATATGGTTGAAATCATGAGAAATAATGAAAATAAGAATTTGAAGTTTAGTAAATAAATTTCTTAAGGAAGTATAAGATTTGTAATGAATTAAAACGATCCGAGTGGATAATTGTTGTTGATGGACAAGTTTAAAAACATCGTGTATAAGTTAGATGCTTTTTGCTTGGTTATGAACGGTAGAAAAGTTCATGAAGAACGGATTAAAACTTAGCTATAACGAAGTTATGGCAAAAATTTTGTAAAAGACAAACGATAATTAGAAAGTTAGTAAATGAACCCGAACGTGTAAGGTTTCATAAGAATGTAAGAGAACATAGAAAACGTGAGTTGTGGACTCAAGAACGAATGAATTCTGAGTTCGGATGACCGAATTAAGGATGAACAAACAAAGAACGTTAAAAACGTAAAATGAACAAAGGGTGAAGATTAATCAATCAAATGGCACGTTAACGGATTCAGAACAAATTTCTGTCTGAGGGGGATTGAAGTACATAAGATAAGAAAGAGAATGGCTTTGGAACGACCTCTTTCCGAGTAATAACGAATAAGATATGGAAGCGGGAAGTAAGCGTCTCAGAACGATCAAACACTTAGAGAAATTTTCTAGGGTTAGGGCTTGGCGCTGCACAAGCACCACCACCATGCCTTGAAAGGTGGTACTATGACGCGGACGAATGTGAGTCGGCATCGCAAACTCACGGCAAGTGGCACGAGAGATAGAAGGGAGAGTGGTGCTGTAGCGCCAGTGTAGGGAAAAGCCAGAGAAGAGCTTTTAACTGCTCAACTCTTGGGGGAAAAGTACGGGAAGATAAAGAGCATAATGCTCAACTAATATAACACTTAAACAAGTGAATTAAACCTTTAGTACAGGTTGAACGAAATGGTCGAAAGAGATTAAAAGATCAAGAAGAGAATAAACGTAAACGTAAACGTAACGCAGTTGCAAGCAGTCTTAGCATACAATGAATAGTATGGCTTTGACATTAAGAATGAGTAATTAACATGGGGTTCAGGTAATGGATAACGAAATTAATAAGTAAGATATGAATGGTATTAAGAAAGCCGTAATGAACGATAGTAAGATTAATGGAAGCCGAATGTGAGTCGGATGAGAACGTTAGAATAAAATGTAAGTGTTAAAACACTTTAACCGACGTGAAGGTTGAGGGTACGCAAATACTAAACGGATAGAACCTACACCCCGTGTATGGTTTGACCGTAAGATGATGAAGATCAATGATTAAACCGTGAACGGTAAAGAAGTTGAATTAAAGATAATAACGTTTAATGTAACGAAGCCGAATTAAGGATTAAAGGGAATGATCGCTCTGAGTATACAAAAGACTGTATGACTTAGATGATAAAGAGAGAATCATGAGGTGTGGCATTTAGTTGCCAGGAAACCATAAGGAATGAGAAATTAACTTAGCAAAGATTATAGTTTAAGTAGTTCGGATTGAAAGTAGTATACACACAAGCCAATCATGTTTGATGATAAAGAATATACTTTGTAACAATCAAATTCATTTATTAATAAAAAGTATTAATTTATTAAAGGCTTTTAATTATCTATATGATGCTATTTTATAATATGTGATAAACCCATAGTTTTAAGCAATGCTTTTAGAATAATGATGATGATCATTCTAATGAGATCTAAATTCTTAGAAAGCTTAAAACTAAAACAGTTCCCAATCGTTGGATTACTAAATTGGGGATTAGTGAATCCGGATAGATTGGTACATACGTTGATTGCTCATTGGATGAGGATGATTGATCTCATGATTATTTGTGTGGAGACACTAAAGCAAGTATGTAGGTGCTTATTGGAGAATAAGTTCACTGAACGTGGCTCGCTAAGGAATACCTAATGGAGTTTTATTTGCCTGTCAATAGGAATTCCTGTAGTGATAGTAGTACAAGTGATCCTTGGACTTGAGATCATCATAGTATCTTGTGTATGATGAGTTATACTTTTACTTATACCTTAAGACCCTTAGGGTATATCAAAGGGTATGCTTGGGTATAATAAGTTGTACATGGAGATAATGTATGATCAATAAAGAATCTACCACTTCTAGTAAAAGAAGAGAAATGTCCTATGTGATTCGATAAATGACAACCCAGTAGTCCTTGGCCAAGGCAGAATGAAATTATAAAGGAGTTTCTAATTTGCATTATTTGGAGTTATGCATTTAAGAGTCGAAATACATATAATTAAATAAAATAAGACTTGTGATGAATTCCATGTCTTATATTTAATTGGGACATTGTATGGTGGAAGGATTGAATTATCACTAAGTAACTATTTACTCAAAGGTTCTTTTATGATTAATGTTAAAATCTATATTATCCGGAAAGTCGTTGATCGCAGGGAAACTTATCCTATTGTAGAATAAATATTATTTATTTAAATAAAATAATAATTTTATTTATTTATTTAAATAAGATTAGAATTGTTCTAATTGATTTATTCACAATAGGTTTAATATGGAGAACCTAAAGGGTCACACCATAAAAGGAAGAATAATTATTTAAGAAGTTAATGGCATAATCGTAATAATAAGTTAAGTATATTTAATTTAATCTATGGTGATAGAATAAATTAAATAGCTTAATATTTATTATTTAATATTTTAAAAATATTAAATATAAATTAATAAGAGGAGTCTTATTGTTATTATTACTATTATTATTATTTAATTCCTAAAGGAGCTTGGGAATTAATTAATAAAAATACTCTCAAATATCCTAATAGTATTAGGAAGCAAATTAATTAAAAGAGTTTAATTAATTATCCCTAATAAAATTAGGGAGCTTAATTAATTAAAAGATTTTAATTAATTATTCCTAATAAGATTAGGAGCCTAATTAATTAAAGGAGTTTAATTAATTAAATAAAACTCAATTCCTTAATTGTTAAGGAGGGTTGCCTACATCTATAAATAAGAGGAGTCTTATTATGGGTGAGGGGGGTGACACTTTCACAACACGTGAATACGTAATTCCAATAGTTGGGAGAGTACGCCTTTTCTATAGAGATGGAAAACTAGGGTTTTGCCAAACACCCATCTTCTTGAATCTTTCTTCTTCCTTGGTGGATCACCTCTAGAGGCCAAACACTTGGGTGGCTAACGTTGATCAAAGGAAGGAACCAAACCCGGTGGATTCAAGTTAAGCGAAAAGGATTGGAGGTGAACGAATCATCAGAAGAAGCTCGAATCTTCAAGGGTATGATTCTTTTTCTTTCTTTTCGTTTAATTAATAATTGCATATAAAGGGTGATCGGGTATATGGTTTGTAAAATTTTAAAACTCGATTTTCCATGTTTAAGCTTTATTTTGTGCAATTTGATTGCGTTCATGAATATTACAAACCCAAAGAGCCATATCGTGAGCCAAACCTTTATGCGAATTATTAATTATTTTAATTTAATATGTATATTAATCTGTGTTTAGAACAATTTAATTGAGCATAATTTTATTGTATAAAATTTTAAAAAAAAACGCGAAAGCTTGTATAAATCAAGGATTTGCTTTTATTCTGGCATGCTTCACGGGTTCGGTTTATATATTATATTATATATATAAGGATGTCATGATTCACGTGAATCATTGGTGCATATTATGATTAGTTATCTTGAAACTGACTCACGTGGCTATCAATTTGCTATCAGTTTACATTTGTTCGGTTTTTATTATATATTAATATTAACAGTTTATATATATTTATATAATTGTTATGTATTAATAAGACAAGGGATTCATGTAAATGTTACTTTAATTCACAGAAATCAAGGATGTAAAGGGTCAGGCTATTATATATATATATATATATATATATATATATATATATATATATATATATATATATATATTAACGGTTAATATATATATATATTCTTAATTATTTTATAATTAAAATAAAATATTTATATTAATTTTAAAATAAAAGTTTATTTTAATATTAAAATAAAAGGTTTATTTTAATTTTAAAATTGGATTTAATTCTAACTAATTAGAGTTGGAATTGGATTTCATGATAACTAATTGGAGTTGAAATTGGATTCCATATATATTTCCTTAAATAAAGGAGTTTATTTAGATATGAAATAAGATTTCATATTATTCAAAATAAAGGAGTTTATTTATGAATAGGAAAGAGAATCCGTGTTTCCTTTAATAAAGGAGTTTTTTTTTACATGGAATTGGATTCCATAATTAATTAAAATAAAGGAGTTTATTTTGATTAAAGATTTTAATTAAAATAAAATTATTTATTTTATTCAAAATTAGATAAATTAAAATAAAGGAGTTTATTTTGATTCAAAATTAGATTTTATACTAACTAAATTTGCCCATTAAATGATATCAATATATATATTGAATTTTTATTATTCATGAGATGAATATTATTTATTGATGCATATGGTGATGTGTATGATAATAAATGAGATTGATTATGGACTATTGACCAATGTGATTGAATTTTATTTTAGTTGGATGCATGAATGTATGGGTTTTATTAAATGGGGTCTGCGTACCTTGTCTTCTCTAATTTTTTCTTAATGTAAATTCTATCTCCCTCCTATGTACTTCCCCTTGACTGCTGATCAAGATTTCTATTTATTTTAAATAGTTTTGTAGTAGGAATAGTTAGAATTAATTTTGAAGAATTGGAGATCAAGGACTAAGGAGCGCGTGAAGACCCGTTTGTAATGGAGCTCGGGTTTAAATGTAATAGTTATATTTAAATATTAATTCTTGCACCCCTAGGGTTTGACCTTTTTGGTTCACTTGGTGGCTCTAGTGAACCAATCTAGAATAAAAGTCCATAATCAATCCAGGTAGAATATAGTATTTTATATGTGCATGCTTATACTATATATATTATATATTATGCAAACATGTTTCGCATGTTAATTAATATGACACGTATTTTATATATATGTATGCATGCCTTGTATTAAACAAGATGAGACAAATTAATAACAAACCCCTCAAATATTTTATATTAAGTTGTAACGTTCAAAGATATTTGGAATATCGAACATCGCCTTCTAGCATGATAGAAACAATAGATTATTGAATATTTAATATGAGTTTGTTGTGCACACACAAAGCAAGTATTAAATATTTAAGATGTTGGTTTTATTACATATGATGTTTATAAGGAATTGAACATTACTGCTTTGTTGTGCACACACAAGGGCTGTAGTTTTCTCTTCACTTATATGGAAATGTTGGGTCTGACTTAACTTAAATCATTTTAGTTCAGATGTGCACACACTTGACCATTATGATTTAAGAGGCAAAATACAAGGAGTTACATAGTTGATGTAATTGACAAGAGTTGCCTACCTATTTATTTATATATAGTTTGTTGTGCACACACAAGGCTATATACATTTGAAATGGGATCCTTATTCTCACTAGCAAATCTTTAATTAGATTTTGCCGAATTATATAAGTGAGGGTAATATAGTTTGAAGAAAATAGTGGGAGATACCAATTTAAAACAAGACCTAATTTATTTTGGTAATTAATAAAAGAATGTATGCTAAAATGTTGTTAATTATAAATTCATTTACAGAATTTTACAATGTCTAAATTATTATCACTGCGAAACATATTAGATGTTATTTAACCGGACCAAATTAAATGGATTTGTTAAGAAATTTGAGAATAGTTCTCATGGCTGAAAAGCTATCTTATGTCCTTAATACGCCTATCCCTGCAATGGTTGCATATAATGCCTCTGAGGAAGAGATTGCTACTTTTAGAAAGTGGCAAGATGATGCATAGTTGGCTCAATGCATCATGCTCGCATCCATGAATAACGAGCTTTAGCGTCAACATGAAACTATGGATGCTCCTACTATATTCCTGCACATCAAGTAGTTGATGGTGAGGAAAGTAGGACTGATAGATATCAGATATCTAATGAGCTCTTCCGATCTAGAATGACCGATGACACTACAGTACAGATAAAAGTCCCTAACATAATTAATTTGATTGATCAATTAGGACAACAGGTTTTGTCATAGATGGAGAGTTGAGCCAAGATTTGATCTTGCACTCACTCCTAGACTCCTTTCACAATTGTTGTGAATTTTTCATATGAATAAGCTAGATAGCAGCCTTGCTGATTCGCTTAACATGTTGAAAATGTTGAGAGTCACTTTTCAACCAAGAAAGGCCATGTCTTACTGGTAGGGGCCAAAGGATCTTCTAAAAAGAAGAACGATTCTAAGAAGGTAAATAGAAAAGGCAAAAACAAAGGATAATAAGAACAAAACTGATACGGATAGCAAAGGAGTTTTCTTCCATTGCAATAAGTCTGGACACTGGAAAGAAATTGCAAGAAGCATTTTGTAGAGGCTAACCAGAAGAAGCTTAGTGAAGTTTCGGTTACAGATGCAATTTTGTTCATGATTTAAAATAAATTTTTCTTTAAGTCAAGGTTCTACTTGGGTATTGGATACTGATTTTGGTTATCATAAATATAGATTTATGAAGGGACCAAGCAGAAGTAGAAAGCTAAACAAATATAAGTAATCATATGTGTGGGAAATGAAGCAAAGGTTGCCACATTAGCCATAAAAACTTATAGTTTAGCAATGCCTACGGGCAAATCTATTAAGTCAATAAGTTGTTATTGTATTCCAGTTCTTGTTAGAAACATTATTTGCATTTTATTGTTGGACAATGAAATCTTTGGTATTATAATTAAGAACAATTGTTGTTCTATTTATAATAATAATTTTTGTATAGAACTGGAATATTACTTAATGGATTTTGTATACTTGACTTACGTGAAAATAATTTTGCATATTGAACAAACTAGTATAAGAAAAGGAGATGATCATTCAAAGAGTTGAATGTGTGTATTTGCTAAAATACAAGTGTGAATTATTTGAAAGGTTCAAAGAATTCAGAAGTGAAATAAATTGACAAAGTATTAAGATTCTTTGATTAGATCAAGAAATAAATACTTGTGCAATAAGTTTCTAAATCATCTCAAATGGTTTCTCATAATGGACGCCTCCTGATACGCAATAATTGATTGATGTATCAGAAAAGAAAAATCGTACCTTGTTGGACATGGTGCAGTCCATAATGATTTTACCGACATTCCAGTATCCTTCTGGGGCCATGCCCTTGAAATGGTTGCATATCTACGAAAAAGGTAACCTCAAAATCTGGCCCCAAGACTCCATAAAAGTTATGGACATGGAGGATTCCTAATCTTAAGATAAGGGGTTGTCCAACTTATGTGAAAAGGTTTCAAAGGATAAGCTTAGGACAGGATTTGACAAGTGTCGATTTGTAGGACATCCTAAAGTAAGTTTAGGGTATATGTTCTATAATCCTACTTAGCAAAAGGTGTTTGTTATGAAATACTTTGCCCTCTAAGATAAAGATGTTTATCATTGAAGGAGCTAGTGGGAGGATAATAGATCTTGAAGAGTTCAAGAACTACAAAACACTATAAGTTAAATAAAAGGAACCTGTAGATAGACCTATTGTACCACAACCGAATCGTAAATCTGGAATAGTACTGAAGATACCTAGGAGGTATGGATTCATCATAGATGATGATGATGAGGTACACATCATATAAAATGATGATCCAGAGTTACATACGATGAGATAAGAGTTCTAGTGTGTACAAAAGGGCCAGTGGGAGCGCCGTGACATTCCTAATATTATATGTTGATATACTACGGATAAGGAATAACATACCAATGCTACAATCAGTAAAGATAAACTTGTCTAAACATTCCTCCATGAATGATTTTGGAAGAGTATTGTAATTGGGGATACAAATCTATATTGATAGATTTAAAAGGATACTCAGCTAAACCCAAGGAACGTATATTTATTTGATGCTAAAGTTGTTTAGCATGGCAAACTCCAAGAGATGTCTCATGTTGATGAGCCCTGGAGTGTATCTCTCTTAATAGTCCCCATAGACTCATAAAAGAGAGATCGCATGAGTAACTATCATGTATGCAATGAAATATACGAGACCTGATGTTGATCGGTAATATTCTGGAGAAGATCATTGTAAGACAGTGAAAAACATCTCAAAGTACTTAACTGGCACTAAGGATGTGATTAAAATTTATGGTGGGTCTAAATTAAAACTAGAGGGCTTAACAAACTCAAGTTTTTCAGACATACCAAGACGACATGAAATCCACTTTAAGGTAAAGGGTTACCTTGAACAATGGTGTAGTGAATTGGAAAGGTTCCAAACAGCAAAGAGTTGTTGGTTTAGTGATAAAGACAAAGTATATAACGATAAATGAAGCTACAAATTGATTGTTTAGATGAAAAGTTCATAACAGAACTAGAAATAGTTCCTAAGTCTCATCTTGGATTTAAACAGGTGTTGTGGAACTTTCATTTGATTATAGGAATCATTAAAAGATGGAAAATCACTATAGAGATAGTGGACTCTCAAGAACAACATTGCATATCCATTAACTAAAGCTTATCCAAAAGCAGGATAATCGTCACTTAGAGAAGAAAGGTATGAGATACCATGGCGATTGGCTTTAGTGCAAGTGGGAGATTGAAAGTAGTATGCACACAAGCCAATCATGTTTGATGATAAAGCATATACTTTGTAACAATCTTATTCATTTATTAATAAAAAGTATTAATTTATTAAAGACTTTTAATTATCTACATGATGCTATTTTATAATATGTGATAAACCCATAGTTTTAAGAAATGCTTTTAGAATAATGATGATGATCATTCTAATGAGATCTAAATTCTTAGAAAGCTTAAAACTAAAATAGTTTCCAATCGTTGGATTACTAAATTGGGGATTAGTGAATCCGGAAAGATTGGTACATACGTTGCTTGCTCATTGGATGAGGATGATTGATCTCATGATCATTTGTATGGAGACACTAAAGCAAGTATGTAGGTGCTTATTGGAGAATAAGTTCACTGAACGTGGCTCGCTAAGGAATACCTAATGGAGTTTTACTTGCCTGTCAATAGGAATTCTTGTAGTGATAGTAGTACAAGTGATCCTTGGACTTGAGATCATCATAGTATCTTGTGTATGATGAGTTATACTTTTACTTATACCTTAAGACCCTTAGGGTATATCAAAGGGTATGCTTGGGTATAATAAGTTGTACATGGAGATAATGTATGATCAATAAAGAATCTACCACTTCTAGTAAAAGAAGAGAAATGTCCTATGTGATTCGATAAATGACAACTTGGTAGTCCTTGGCAAGCGAGAATGAAATTATAAAGGAGTTTCTAATTTGCATTATTTGGAGTTATGCATTTAAGAGTCGAAATACATATAATTAAATAAAATAAGACTTGACAGTAATTCCATGTCTTATATTTAATTGGGACATTGTATGGTGGAAGGATTGAATTATACGGTAACTATTTACTCAAAGGTTCTTTTATGATTAATGTTAAAATCTATATATTATCGGAAAGTCGTTGATCGCTAGGAGGCTTATCCCTATTGTAGAATAAATATTATTTATTTAAATAAATTAATAATTTAATTTATTTATTTAAATAAGATTAGAATTGTTCTAATTGATTATTCACAACCGGTTTAATATGGAGAACCTAAAGGGTCACACCATAAAAGGAAGAATAATTATTTAAGAAGTTAATGGCATAATCATAACAATAAGTTAAGTATATTTAATTTAATCTATGGTGATAGAATAAATTAAATAGCTTAATATTATTATTTAATATTTTAGAAATATTAAATATAAATTAATAAGAGGAGTCTTTTTATTATTATTACTACTATTATTATTTAATTCCTAAAGGAGCTTGGGAATTAATTAATAAAAGTACTCTCAAATATCCTAATAGGATTAGGAGGCAAATTAATTAAAAGAGTTTAATTAATTATCCGTAATAAGATTAGGGAGCTTAATTAATTAAAAGATTTTAATTAATTATTCCTAATAAGATTAGGAGCCTAATTAATTAAAGGAGTTTAATTAATTAAATAAAACTCAATTCCTTAATTGTTAAGGAGGGTTGCCTACATCTATAAATAAGAGGAGTCTTATTATGGGTGAGGGGGTTGACACTTTCACAACACGTGAATACGTAATTCCAATAGTTGGGAGAGTACGTCCTTTTCTATAGAGATAGAAAACTAGGGTTTTGCCAAACACCCATCTTCTTGAATCTTTCTTCTTCCTTGGTGGATCACCTCTAGAGGCCAAACACTTGGGTGGCTAACGTTGATCAAAGGAAGGAACCAAATCCGGTGGATTCAAGTTGAACGCGAAAAGGATTGGAGGTGAACTTGTACCCGAGGAAGCTCGAATCTTCAAGGGTATTATTCTTGTTCTTTCTTTTTCGTTTAATTAATAATTGCGCATAAAGGGTAATCCGATGGTTGACATATGGGAGCTGGGCTAAACTATTCCTTCAGAGAGCGAAGGTATATACAAAACTGGCAACCGATCTAACTCACTGTTATGGGCAGTGTAGACGAGACGGGAACTTGTTTGTTGGTTGTTTGTGGGAAACCACTCAGAGTACCATATGGACTACTAGCAGAGAAGCGATGTTAAAATGATTTCTTTGGCTATTCTTGGTATGTCTATGCTAATTTCTTTGGCTAGACAGAAATTGATTTGAAATATCAAAATGAATTTTATATCATCAGTGCATTTGATGCAAGGATGGTAAAAGGATGGAGTTATTAATGCAAATGAACCTGGTGTTGGATGTGATCTTAGGATCAATAACCCGCTATGGTATGATGTATAGTGACGAAGTTATAAACTGACGAAGTCCTCAACGTACTGTGAAAAGTACGGTATCATGACGTCATAAAACGTTTTGATGTATTGCGAAAAGAATTTAAAGAAGTAGTCGATGTCAATTGAGTTGACTAGACGAATGTTTCACGTTGATATCCAATTTATTGGTATGGTCTAAGCTATTTGATTCGGCTAGACAAATGGTATGTCATGTTTAAAAGAAAATCAAGCTTTTCTTGAGAAGTTGTGCCAATCCAAATTATTTTGGTGTGGAATCTAATGATTAAGTCTGAAGTGAACATACCCTGAAATGGGGTTATACAATGGGTTGATCGCCTACGTATGGAAGATGTAGTTTACCTTCTTAGTGATTGTAAACTGCTAGTAAGAGTTCATGGTCAATTTGACCCCTCAGCAAAAGTATGAAATATTTTAAAGGAATTCTTATATTCCTCGTTGTTCATTCTACTTCATAATTCTTGATAAGTTGTGAAGGTGAGAGAATGTTTGAAAGATAGGAACTTCTTTGAAGAGAAGTTGAGAAGATGGGTAGGCTAAAATTTCGAGGACGAAATTCTGTGAAGAAGGGGTGAATGTGATGACCTTGGTATGGGTGTGGTTTTGAGAAATTCCGAGGACGGAATTTTTATAAGAGGGGAAGAATGTAACGACCCGAAAATTTGGATTTTTCCAGAATTTAAGTTTAAAGAATTAGTTGTTAATAAAAGGAATTTTTATTAATAATATTATGTGCTATGTGTTTATTAATCGTTCTAGAACCTAGGATGATTATAAGTCGGGAGGATTTTGGCTACGATCTAGACTGAACGAGTAATAATTTTCAAGATGAAAATGAAAATTTTCCTGGAACAAAAATATTTCCGGGGAAAAAGACGAAATAGGCACTATTCACCCGGCGAAACCTAAGGGTTAAGGTTTGAATAACCTAAGCCGTTCTGAGAGTTCAGTATGTCGAAATGACATTCCGTCGAAAGATTTGACGATAATATATCTTGAAAAGTTAAGTAAGCCAATAAAAGTTTTTCTCAAAAGCGCGTAAATCGAGACGAAATAAAAATGACGAAAATCTAATACATGTACTTTTCACTCATTTAACTACGTTAGGGTAAAACGTGATGGAAAACGCTTAACACTAAAATTATAACAATACCATATAAAATACAACAATATATGACAAAAAGTACTGCTGTGTACTTTTCACTCATTTAGCAACAAATATTTCAAGTCTTCATACGAACACGAGAATATTTATGTCCTCCTAATTCTAATGGGGTTTATTTTTGACACTTCCAAATTAAAGTTCACCTCACCCTATTGTTGTTCACCAAAATTAATTATTAAATGACGTATAAAATATGACACATATATTTTAAGTTCTCAATACAATTATATATTGTCATGCTATTTTATAATGTATTGAGAAACTTCAACAGTCACAGACCATCACACTACTCCCAATGTTATCCCCGCTCGACCCTGCTACACTCTTATTACCTAAAAGGAATTATGAAGCAAAAGGGTGAGCATAATTAGCCCAGTAAAGAGTATTATGACTAAAGATAAATAAATTATCAATTTCCTTCATTAGTAATAAATCAGATATTTAGAATATATGCTAGATGATAAAAGTGTTCAACCATAATTGCAACGGAATCAACAATCCATTAGAAGAGTCAAGTAAAACATAATGTCTACAATCTCCTCCAAATTAAAAGTTCATCATTAATATTTCATTCTTGTAATACCCATCAACAGTTATTTATTGTACCCAAGATAAAGATAAATTTTATCACTGATCTTCACCTGAACAACCAAAGATTATAGTTAAATTCACAATTCATGTTTATAGTAATGTAAATCAACAGTTTCTCCTTGCCACAAAGGCTTAATAGAATTTCACTCAATGTCCTTCCCACAAAGGCTAAAGACACTCAATAATCATATCGTCTTCACACCCTACACCAAAGACATTCAAATGAAACAACAATGATCATGATCATACCAATCAATTGTCAATCTTTGCACTGTGGGCCAAATATGTTGAACTGTAAAACCAATGATCATGCCAAACAATAGTTTATCTTTGCATTATAGGCCAAAGATATTTATTTGTATCATTAGTGTTCATGATCATGTCAAGTATGGCGTCCCCAAATCCGGGTACTTTTTACCTCAAATCTGGTACGTTACGATACATCATTTCTATATCTACTGCGGAAGATATAAACATAAATTATTTATACAATAAACTTTTACAGCATAATCCCTAAGGTCTACAACCTTAACTTAATACATACATTCAATATCTTAAAAGTTTTACAATGTTTTGTGCATCAGATAACTTAATAGTTCTAAATGCATAATAATCTAAACTTGAAATTCGCCTTTACCACTGTCATTCTTCGAGCCTTCGTTTTAATCTGAAATTTGTTATCTAGGAAGGATGAGCAACTATTTTGCCCAACAAGTTTAAGTACAATGAAGATATATCATGATTGAAAAGGAAAAACTTTCAAGTTTTCAACAATGTAATATAATTGAGGAAGAACATGAATCAAACTTTAATAACTATAAAACTGAATAATTATGCCGAGTGGTCAACAATGACCATGAACAAATTTAACTGAAACCTTATGGCAATGAAGGTGATCAACCTTTTATACCTGATGAACATATGCAACATGCACCAAGTGCGAATCAATAATCAAATATGTGGAATAATTGTCAATAATTAATCCACTAGCATGTTTAAAACATAATAACTCGAGTTTGAGTTAGGAGACTTGCCATAATGCGAATATTCAATAATAATATTAGATGTGGAATAATCAACAACAATTATCCACTAACATGCTTTGAAAAGTAATAACTCGAGTTTGAGTTAGAGAACTTGCCTTTTTGACGAGCTACGACTAACTAGCATTAATTAAAACTCTTTGAATGACCTAGCATTGACAATGTTAGTCTATTAATTAGTACTGCATATAATTGTACGTCTATACGCTTACTTTTGCTATTATCCAGCAAATAATTCAATCACAATATACACATAGTATAATGTACCATCATTAACCCTATAAGATAATTAATAAATCTTAGGTTAATGATTTTATAAAATTATAAGGTCTTTCTTAAGTAATAAACACTTATTAGATCCTTAAACAATTTATTAGAATTGTTTAATTAATGAATCATTTAAATAATCTTTATTTATCTTCATTTAATTACCATTTAATATTAGTTAAATAGTAATTAATTAATTACATTTAGGTATTATTTAATAAATAATAGCTAATTACATCTACTTATTATTTAATGTTAATTAAATATTGAATAATTAACATTATTTGTCTTTAATTATTCTTTCTTATTAACTTAAGAATAATTATCATTTATCCTGTTTATTATTTAATCTTAATTAAATAATCAATAATTACTTTATTAATACTAACTCTACTTAATTATCACCCAATACTACTTAGATAATAATTAAATAGTTAATTACATTCAATTTTCATGTAATTAGTTTAATAACCCATTAATTACATTAAAAGTTATAAATTAGTAAGTTTAAAATGATTTTAAATGAGTTTAAACCACTAATTACTTAATAATTAGCTAAATACCCAGAACAATTTTGGATTAAATATATTAATATTCTTCATAATTTTATAAAAAATTGGGTCCAAGAACCACCACCGGAATCGGGGTAGAAAAGTGGCCGAGGCAAATTCGTAGGAATGTTCAAGTAGGTTCTTTTCATTGAGCCCAAGCAGTAGCTTTTTAAGATTTTTGATTTTTTTCTAGATTTGAGGTCCTTCACTAAAACTTGAATAAAATGAAATCTATAACTCCAATTTGGGTCCAATTGGACTCGTTGGATTCGTATCTTCCCGAACTATAGCTTCCATTCATCAAACATGAAATATGGATCTTTTTTGGTCCCGGAAATTGGTCCAGAATTGACTGCTATTGCACATGAGTTCTTTAGTTGAGGTGTTCTAGTAATAAATCCATATCTCACTCATTTTTTTAACATTTTTACATGCTTCCAAAGGGGTTTTACTCTTAACTCATAGCTCTAGCATACCAATAAACAAAATCACAAAAACCATTTATAGATTTCAAAATGATCACCCCTTTAAATTATGTTTTTCCCAAAAACTACTTTAGCTTCCTTTCTTTCAAAATTTTCCAACATAAACTATATAGATGGACATGTTAAACATATTATACTCAAGATTAAACATTAATATAAGACTCTAGCCTATTAGAACTTGAATTTCCATGAATCTCTCACAAGATCACATAGAACATACAAAACATAGAAACTAGAGTTTGATTTCTTACCTTGTCTTGTGGGATGCTCTCCTTCTCTTTCCAAAGTAGGTTAGGAACTTGGGATGAATGAAAAATATACTCCTCCCCCCTTACTAAGAACCAAACCTCTCTCTCTCTCTCTCTCTCTCTCCTTTCCTCTCTTTGTGATCTTGCTAGTTGAGAGAAAAAAATAAAAGAAGAAGAAGAATGGTGGTGAATGAAGATGGAGATATATGTTGGTGAATTGGAATAAAATGCTAATATCCCCAATATTTCTTTTGCCCCTTGGACAAAAGGGTTAGCCTTATCCCTTCCTAATCATGCCTAATCATTCCATTAAGGTTGCTAATTAGGCTTTCCACCAATGGGAGCATGACACACTTGTCCTTGTGTGTAAGAGTTTCTACTTTTGGGGCTTGATTAACTTAATCCCTTTGCCTCAAAAGGCTTAATGTGGCTAGCCATTACATGCCCAATAACTCCACCATTTTTTTTATTTTAATGCAAAAATTAGATTAATCAAATGTCTAAAATACCCTTAATCAAGTGGGCTAAGTATGGGCTTGCATTTTATTTCTTTTGGGATTCTCCTTTAATTGTTTTGGGCTATGTAATACACATAGTTTAACAAATTTAATTTATATTACCCTAATTTTTTATTCAGGGTTTCTATTTCCAATCTTATGGAATTTAATTACTTAAACATATTTCTTTAATCAATAACCTAATTAGGTTTGCTTTAATTAGATTTAAAATTATTAATCACTTGAAATAAACCAAATTAATCTATTAGGTTAGTATAATTTTTAAATACTAACATTTCCTCAATACCATAACCCTTAGGTTATTTAATTACCTTACCTAATATATAATTAGGTTATGTGGCACTCCTTTGATATATATAAAACATAACATAACATACTTAAATAACATATTTATTTTATAATGGTAAAATAAATATGCTATATAATTCTTATACACATACAATTATTTACATTCCCAAGATATTATAATATAATATCCTTAGCTCAATTAACATAAATTTAATTAAGAATTTATTTACTTCCTTAAGATATTACGATAAATATAATATCTTTTCTTTATTAAACTAATTTCATATAAGAATTTATTCTAATACTCTTGGGTAAAGTATATATAAATATTATATGCTTAACTCTTTTATTTTTTTGCTTCATCACACAAATTGTTCCCAACAATTTTATTTTCCCCCACTTAATAAATACATGTATAATATATATTCATTAACTCTCAATTACCAGTTACACCAAACCTACACACATCACATATAGAAAATAATTAATAATTTTATTTTCTCACATTATAAACTGTTTATATCAATTTATGTACATATACCATATATAATTTAATATATTTACCATATTACGTAAACATACATATTTTTCATAAATCATAAAATGATTTATATACTCTTGTATTAAACTAGACATTTAATTTAACGTTTAGTAACCCTCTTAATACAGTTTGCTACATTCAATAAGTCTTTTTCATATGGCTTATCATATATATTATTCTGACTTGTTACGTTCTTCTTTCTTTTTCTTTATAAGATTTCTAATGCTTGACTACTACCAGCTTCTTATAATGAAGCTTTTCATTTATTCTTGTATGATTAATTTAAATAATCAATCCTCTTATTTAGCTAAATCATATATAACACATCTCCAAGTATATACGTATCTATACATATACACATTTAATTTAATCTAATAATATCTCTTCATTTAAAATTTATTTCTTTAAATAAATTTTTCACATACAAAAAAAAATCTCTTTCCAGGTTTTAAATTTTTATAACCCTTATTTTCTCAATTCTTTTTCAAATAGAAAACCATATACGTTTTACTTGAAAATTTTTAAACAAATCCTCAAATTCTCATCTAGGTTTTATTCTTTATCCTTTATTCTAATCATTCAAGATTTTATGAATTTTTGGGTTATCACATCAAACATCTGTCCATCATTGTACTACGGACCAAAGATATTAATCAACATTTCTTCTTTGCGCTATGAGCCAAAGATAGCAAATAACAGTTCTTCTTTGCACTACGACCAAAGATATCAATCAACAACCCTTCTTTGCATTACGGGCTAAAGAGAAATTTCATCACAAGTCTTTATATGTAACATTAAAGGTTATGATTATACCAATACACAATTCCTGGTCATAATCATACCAATCAACAGTCTATTCCTGCACTACAGGCTAAAGATATTCATCAATTAATAGTTCATCTTTGCACTACGGGCCAAAGATAACTTTAACAACAATTTAAATCTGAGGATTATAACAATGATATAAAGAATGAATCAAGTGAGATCAATGATAAATATTAGAGACTTAAATTTTATTTATCTAGAGTTCTAGAATGTCCAAATTGTCAACATGATAACTAATTGTGGAGTAAAATTCATGTGTGATATTCATGTATCAAAATTAATTTGGACAGAAAAGAAACCAATTTTGTTGTGAATAGTACCCCAACATGAATAGTACCCCAAATGAATAGTACCCCGTTATGCAATGTACCCCGATAATAGTAGTACCCCGACATGAAAAGATTAGAATTATTGAAGTAATACTTATCATAGTAAGTTTAGATTTAGGAATATGAAATGAAATAATATACGAAATTGAAAATGGATTTTCACCCGTTATGCAGTAATCCACGTAGATAGATCATTTCCATAATTTAATAAAGAATGAATATGAAGGGTTATTCACCCGTCATATGGTAATCCACGTAGACAGATCATTTCCATAATTTAATAAATAATGAATACGAAGGGTTATTCACCATGCATCCGGTAATCCGCGTAGACAGGTTATTTCCACAGATTAATAAGGAATAGAATGACAACTCTTATGAGTATGAAAAAAATAACATCCTTTACGAATATGAAAGAAATAATACCCCTGACCTTAGTAGGAGATTGGATATTGCAATAGACTAGTAGCAGAATACTCTTCTTCTTTCTCTCTAATTCTCTCTCTATAGTTTTATTAAATTGGTGAGAATGAAGGAAGAAATGAGCTTCTATTTATAAAAGAATTCTAGCTTGGCCTTTGTGATGAGTGGGCTTTATTCATACGAATCAGTGTTGATCGATTTCGCAATCAATGAATACGCGTAAGTATACACGGTCAACAAGTAATAAAGTAAAAGTAGAGTATCGTTCCCACGAGGAATTATTTAATAAAAATTACCAACTACTAACTCTTAACCAAATAAATTTTATTTAAACAACTGCAAATTGTGATTTTTCTAATTAAGAAAACTAAATTAACTAATTAAACTGAATTGCTTTATAAATGAATTCAAATAAATAAAAGTTAAGACTATAATATCCCCAATTATGAACTATAAACCAATTATTCACTTATCCCAATTATTATGCCTACTGAATTGTTAACAGGAATTCTCAAATACCAAAAGTCCTTTTTCAAGTGATCAATTGACTTTTATTTAATCCAGATTAATCTTGCAATATTCCTATGCAAAAGAATTGAATTAAACTCCTTCAATTCCAATTCCTTATGTGTTACATGCGGTGAACAGATATTTCCATTCAATTCACAAACCTAATTATTTACCATGCAAATAACTAAGTCAAATGTTATCATGCCCAGTTCTAACCCTAGAATTCGACTTTCAATTCCTTCTAGAGTAACAAGGTAATTATTGGCCAGATAATTAATCAATAGGCTCAAGACAAGATAAACAATTCAATTTGACACAAATAATTGAAATACATTAAATAACTAATTTATAGACATAAAAGGTTCAATTAAAATCTTAATAAAAGAGTTAGTTCATAATTAATGAATTAAAACCAAGAATCTACAACTGAATAGACATTAAAAGATAAAAGTATAATAAGAGAAGAGAATAGAATCTGTTGTCAGCAAATCTGATGCTCCCCTCTTGCTCTTGCTCTTGATCTCTAGTGTTCTTCAATTTGATTCAATCTCCAATGACTAATTAAGAACTAGGATTTATATTCTAATCTAATGGAGTATTTTATCTAAGCTAATCTATGTAATCTCCCCTTATTATATGTCTTACATTATGTATTTATAGGTTACAAGTCCAATTTTTAGCTTAGGAACAAACCCAATCCAATTTGGAGTCAAAAAAGTGTCAAAATTTGCCCCAAAACGCGTCCAAGTCTCACCAAACTCTTTCCCAAAGGTGCCCAGTCTTTGGGCACAGTACAAGAAGATCGCTCCCAGCTTTAGGTCTTTGGGTATAGGTTCTGAAATGGCGCCCCCACGATGGCCACATTCTGGAAATTTTCTACTCTGACATCTTTTGGGAAAATAGCCATTACTTCTTCGTCCAAACTCTGATTTTGATGATTTAAGATATTCCGCAAACAGGAGACGTAGATCTACAACTTTCATTCTTTAAGTTTTTCGAAATAAGGTACGGAGCAATACTCAAATTGGCTCTGAAGTGATTGTTGTGTAAATGGCAAGCCGAAAACGCAAATCTAGCCACCCCGAACGTCGATCCAAGTAACTTTTGTCCCAATTCGTACAAAACAACGTAAAACATGCATGAATAGACACAAACACTTAAAATCAACCAAAAGATTAAGCTCAAACGCACTCAATTATGAGTATAAAACTCACTCATCAAATACCCCCAAACTTAAACCTTTGCTTGTCCTCAAGCAAAAACACAAAAGAACAAAAAATAAATAAACTACTCAACTACATGAATGCATATACATGATCTACTTTCTAATATACCTACGAACCTAGTAATAAATCAGTATGATATATAGCTACAGGCTTCAAAGATACCAATGATACTCAAACAATATATCCAACCAAGTAAAAATCCATAACTCTAACCAATTAGTCAATCCAAACCTGTCATCACCCATGTTGTGCGTGTGTGCTTGTTAAGCATTCTAACTAACCACAGTTCAAGATAATCACATAACAAACTTCTTAGAAGGAAAATTTCAGTTCCAATTCAATTACTTTTGTGAACATGACAACTCCGGTTAAAACTAAGCAATTACCAAGTCTTAGGGTAAATACAAGATTTATTTATACTCTTATTCAACCACGAGGGCATTTTTGCTCTTTCTCGTGTTTTATTCATTTTTTTTCTCATGGCTGTGCAATGTCTTATTCCCTTAGGCTTTTCAGTGCTACCTTAACGAGCTTTCGACCAACGACTCCCAAGCCATTAAGACCTTAGGGTGCTAAATGTAAAGACAATCCCCTCGGGCTTACTTACTCAAGTAACAAAGGCCACAAAACTATACAAGCATGCCACGGTGTTTATTCTCTCTTTTTTTTTCTTTTTCTGGATTTTCTATTTTTTTTTCTTTTCATCATTTCTTTTTTTTCTTTTTCTTTTTTTTCCTTTTTCATTTTGTATATATATACCCCATAGATTCCCCCAAACTCAAGCTTTTACGTCATTCCAACCTTTACCGCCAATTCACTAATTTCCTTAAATTTTAACCAAGATTTTCCCTCAGAAACAAATTATGAAACCCTTGAACCAAGTGGATTAAAACAGTTAAACTTTAAGTGCTAACCAGTTACATAAGTTTAAGACAGGCTTAGATTATCATCATGATTAAAATTAGAACTCATCATCAATTATCAACATTGTTCAATTTAATAATTAATACCAATCTTATCATAGGCCGAGCTAAGACCACACCAACCGATCACACAGATTCATGCAAAAAAATATGCAATTATACTACATAAACACATACTAATGCAACACATATATGAATATGCAAATAACTACCATGTATTATATGCAACCTAAAAAAAACACAATGCTAACACATAAAAAAATGAACTACTATGCAGATAACTAACTATATGCAATACGACACTAAATTGCCCCCAAATTTAAACTAGACATTGTCCTCAATGACTGAAATATATAAAAGTAAAGCAGAGGACTTCCCTTAAAATATAGCAATCTTCCTCCTTGTCCACTAAGTTTGTAGAATAGGCTAAACACATGGAACAAATTGGGCACCACACTTGAATTTGACTTGAATAACCTGTAAACCATGATGGAAACAATTTTATTAAATTCTAAATAAATGTAAATTCAAAACTACTAATAAAAACCTAATAAAAACTAAAAATAAAAATTAAACTTGGGTTGCCTCCCAATAAGTGCTTGTTTTATAGTCTCAGCCTGACTTCTTCAATTCTATATCCAATTCCCCTTCGAAAATTGAAGAATCCTCCATCCATCAGTAGCAATGTCTCTTTTGGGAGGTTCCCATTAGCAAAAGCCCTTGAATTAAAGTCACCAAGTATGCTCTTTGTCGATAAGTTCCCTATTAAGAACGTTCAACAACTAGGTATTTTCTCCATTATGTCTATGATCAGATTGGGGCATTGAAGCTTAATAAACATAATGGGATCTTCCTTTATCTTCTTCTTTTCATCCCACAATGACTCCACAACTGTACTAGCTCTTATGTTATAAAGAGCTTTGTCGACGACATGACTGCCAATTGGGCATGGTTTTGCAAAACTGCCCGGATTATTGATCTTTGGTGGAGGAGGCATATGGGATACTAATGAAATCGGTTCATCTTCGTTGATCTCCTTTTCTTTATTCCCAATTGTTTCCTCTCTTTCAACATCTTGTGGCTCATTTAGTTGCAGATTTTTGTTCAGGCTCTCCATCAGTCTCGGAATCCATGTTATAGGGCCAAGTGTATTGAGGACGGTTGTTCAACGTAGGTGCTATCTACCCCACTTGATTTTCCAGATTCTTGATCGACTCAGCTTGGCTTTACATAATCAGCTCCATTTGATTAATTTTTTTTTCGTGTTCCTCGTTCTTTTTGTCAGTAGCCCTAATGAATTTTTCTAAGGCTTCCTCCCAACCTGTTTTCTTCTCTGGTTGTTGTGTCTGATTTTGAAATTTGGATGTGTTTTGTTGTCTCGGTGCTTGAGCTTGATTGTTACTCCATGAAAAATTTGGGTGATACCCCCAATCCTGATGATAGTTGTTGGGATAGACATAACTGTTGGGGTAATCCCACTATCTTTATCTTAAACCGGCGATGGTGCATTGATGACTCATATGATTTCCAGTACAATAATCACAAGTAACCACCACACTTTGACGACGTTGAGCTTCAAAAGCTTCTAACCTCCTCGAAATTGTCTCAAGCTGTGCTGACAATGTAGAAAGTGTCGCGAGTCTGTCAATCTCCGCTCCCCTTAGCTGAGTCATTCTTGCCATCCTTCGACTCCGTTGGGCTGTGATAACCTCCAACGTCTTCGAAGTTGCCTCAATTTGTATTGGCTCTATAGAAGATGTATTAAGTCCATCAATCCCTGTTTCCCTTGGTTGAGTCATGTTCGTGTATGGCCATTGATACGCAAAGACATCCATAGTACCTAAAAAGAGAGAAATATAGAAAGAGAATTAAAAATAAAAATAAAAATGTTTAAATTAAGATTAATTTGATTGAAATTAATATTGGTAAATAATTATTAAATTAATTCCCCGGCAACGGCGCCAAGAACTTTTTGATCGTTTTCGCAATCAATGAATACGTGCAAGTATACACGGTCAACAAGTAATAAAGTGAAAGTAGAGTATCGTTCCCACAAGTAATTATTTAATAAAAATTACCAAATACTAACTCTTAACCAAATAAATTTTATTTAAACAACTGCAAATTATGATTTTTCTAATTACGAAAACTAAATTAACTAATTAAACTGAATTGCTTTATAAATGAATTCAAATAAATAAAGGCTAAGACTATAATATCCCCAATTATGAACTATAAACCAATTATCCACTTATCCCAATTATTACTGAATTGTTAACAAGACTTCTCAAATGCCAAAAGTCATTTTCCAAGTGATCAATTGACATTTATTTAATCCAGATTAAATATTCCTATGCAAAACAATTGAATTAAACTCCTTCAATTCCAATTCCTTATGTGTTAAATGCGGTGAACAGATATTTCCATTCAATTCACAAACCTAATTATTTACCATGCAAATAACTAAGTCAAATGTTATCATGCCCAGTTCTAACCCTAGAATTCCTCTTTAAATTCCTTCTAGAGTAACAAGGTAATTATTGGCCAGATAATTAATCAATAGGCTCAAGACAAGATAAACAATTCAATTTGACACAAATAATTGGAATATATTGAATAACTAATTTATAGACATAAAAGGTTCAATTGAAATGTTAATAAAAGAGTTAGTTCATAATTAAAGAATTAAAACCAAGAATCCACAACTGAATAGACATTAAAAGATAAAAGTATGATAAGAGAAGAGAATAAAATCATTTGTCAAAGAATCGATGCTCCCTCTTGCTTCTCTTTTTCTTGATCTCCAGTGTTCTTCAATTTGATTCAATCTCCAATGGCTAATTAAGAACTAGGGTTTATATTCTAATCTAATGTAGTATTTTTATCTAAGCTAATCTATGTAATCTTCCCTTATTTTATGCCTTACATCATGTATTTACAGGTTACAAGAGCCAATTTTTAGCTTAGGAACAAGCCCAATCCAATTTGGAGTCAGAAAAGTATCAAAATTCACCCAAAAACGCGTCCAAGCCTCACCAAACTCTTTTCCCCGCCTAGCTGGCCGGGCTCAAGATCTGTAAAGCTGCTCCCTAGCGCCCAAATACCGGTTGGCATAGGCTTCGAAATGGGTGCCCTGGCGTTGGCCACTTTATGCAAATTTTCTGCTCTGACGTCCTTTGGGAAAATAGCCATAACGTCTTCGTTCGAACTCCGATTTCGATGATTCAAGATGTTCTGGAAAGAGGAGACGTAGATCTAAAACTTTAATTCTTTAAGGCTTCCGAAATAAGGTCCGGAGCAATACTCAAATTGGCTCTGAAGTGACTGCTATGTAAATAGCAAGTCGAAAACACAAATCTAGCCACCCCAAATGTCGATCCAAGTAACTTTTGTCCCAATTCGTACAAAACAACATAAAATATTCATGAATAGACACAAACACTTAAAATCTACCAAAAGATTAAGCTCAAACACACTCAATTATAAGTATAAAACTTACTCATTAATCAGACACTGTTAATTCTTAATTCTTTGTTAAATTTAAGTATTTTTAGTGTCATTGTACTTTTTTTTGTGTTTGTATTGTAGGAAACGGCTTCGGAAGGTCAAAACATGAAAAATGTAGCTCAATGGCATTTCTGTAATTTCTGGTCAGGAAAGCCCATCGGGGCGGAAATCCTTAGTGTAAAAAGCCCGCCAGGGCAGCATTGAAGAGTGACCCCTGTAGGGGTGGCACGTTCGTAGTAAAAAAAGCCCACCGGGGGCGGGCTTATCGGGAATAAAAAGTTTTTTTTCTAAAGCTGAGTTCAAGGAGGATTGGTTTGAGATATTTTGGTTTAAGAACTTTAAGGAGGGCTAAAAGACACATGAAGAGACGTATAAAAGGAGGAGAATCATAAGGATTAAGGGAGAGGATTTTCTTAGATTAGATTTTCATTAGATTAGAAAAAAAAACCCTAATTTTTATTAGATTTGGAGATTAAAGCAACTTGGAGACCATTGAAGATCAAGAGCAGGAACAAGAGGGATCATAAGATTTGCTGACAACAGATTTTATTCTTTTCTCTACTCTTATTTTTGTCTTTTAATGTTTATTCAATTTTGGATTCTTGATTTTAATTAAATAATTGTGAACTAAATTCTTGTTTAAGATTACAATGGAGCTTGTTGCACAGTTTATTTTAATATGTTTCTCTATTAATTATTGTGATTATTCTTGACTTGCCTATTACGGTTTGTGTTTATTGCTTAATTGCCTAGCTAATAATTACCATGATAATCTATATGAACTCGAGAGATGGATTATAGATTTAGATCTGATCATAATAGTATGTGATTGTTTTTTCTGCATTGCGTTGAAATTAATAATTTATGTGTAGGATATAGATATACCTATACATCGCATTTAATATGATAGAGAACTTGTTCTTAAAATCCACTTTAATTATAATTCACATAGAGATATAGTGAATTAGTTAATTATGTTGTTCTTAATTCTATCATCTGTGGATTTAGGTTGATTTGAGTATGATGCATTGAGAGATGGTCATATTTATTTATGTGTTCTTGATTAATAATTTAGAATAGTGAGCATAATCGATAAGAAGTGTATTAATTTAAGTGAAGCAATAAGTGAAGTTGAAATCTTAAATCTCCATAATTTGATTTTTAACTAGTGGTAATTAAAATTAGTTTAATTAAATAATTTAATTCATAACCTTAAATTGATTGTTTAAATAAAATTAGTTTGGTTAATAGTTAGTATTTGGTAATTTGTATTAAAAACTTCTCATGGGAACGATACTCTACTTACACTTTATTACTTGTTGACTACGTATACTTGCGTGTTGTGCGTAACTAGATTTTACCCAACATCTTGCAATGTGAAGAGGCAAGTGGTTTGACACCTATAATGTGAAAAGGCAAGTTGTTTTAGTCCTGTAATATAAAAAGGTAAGTGGTTTGACGTTTGGTAAAGGCTACTATCGGCGAAAATGACTCTTAGATGATGACCTATGGGTCCCATAGAATAAACCAAACTTACAACAAACGTCTCATGACAAACCTCTCCATTTATATCAAAAATTGTATAAATATTTACCACAATTCAGTTATCTTCAATCAACAAATTTTTAATCTTTTAACAATTATTCATCATTAATATTATAACCCACAATATTGACAACCAGATCGTTTCCAGGAAAGAGAGGATTTCCGATAAGAATTTATCCTTATTAGCGCGTAATTAAATAACCTAACCCCTTTCCTCGATAAAACTTTCTAGACATTGTCAATAATGCAAATAATAATATGAACAACTGTGTCATGTCAATTATTGATTTAATAATATAAAATATTGTGCAAATGATACTGTAACAATAATTGAATCAATAATATGAGATACTATGCAGCAACTACTGTGACAATTATTGAATGAAACTGAGTGACTTCTTACGTAAGTATCAATAATCAGAGATACTATGTGATACCGTGCAACAACGTGTATTACTAACTTTTATAATGAAGTATTTCAATAGTTTAATGGTAAAAGTCTTATCGTTATTTTTATAAAAATGTTATTTTTGTCTCTTTCTGTATCCGACAATTATTCCGTTGTGGGGGTCCACCAATGATTGCGCCGTCGTACGAATATTCCCCAACAAAAAGAATATTCCCCGACCAAATAAATAATTTATGACAACTTGCTTACTTTGTAAAATTTGCACATATCACCCATAACTATAACATTTATTAAATTATCACCTTACTATTTAGAATAATATTTATAAGAAAAATTGAATACTTTTAATTTCATAAAATTTGGGGTTTACAAAGTACGCTAACACAAAGCTCCAGAATGTCAACATAAAAGATATAAGAGTATTTGAGCATTAAATGTTCGAACAGGTACTTCTTAACTGGAAGATTTCAAATGAGATATAAAAGTATACATCATTTAAAAAGAACAGATGATGATGAGCACTAAAAAGTTAATACAAAAGGAGGATTGATGAATGCATAATATTTTACGATTATGATTCCTTTATATTTAGTTTTATTGCATGTTTTATGTGTATATGTGCTTATTATGGTGTTTGATGATTTTAGGAGTAATTAGAGCTGAAACGAGAAAAAATGGGAAATTACATAACTTTTAATGCTAAGTTGGAAGCATGTTCTTGGTTTGGAACTTAGATTTTATTGTAGAGCTATTCCTTAGCTTTTTTAAAAATCTTGAATCTTCCCATTCGAAGTTCATATGAAAAAGTTATGATCTTTTACCAAACGGACATTGAGTCTCAAAGTTTGGAAGTTGCAATTTACATAGCAGTCACTTGGAACCCAATTGCGACCTTGATCTAGCAAGAATCTGTTAATTCGCAAAGAATTAAAGTTATAGATCTCGTCAAGCACTTTGATTTGATAGGTACAAGGCCCCGTAACTCCTCCCAGATCAAAAGTTATGGTCATTTTACCAAAGGATGTCATAGTAGGAAATGGAAATTCGCCCCAGGGAATTTGAGTGGGAAAATTTAGAAATCTTCGGTTTTTGGAATGTTTCTAAAAGTAAATTTTGGCAGACTTCTACACAATGAGATTGATATTTATATTAGATTTAAATCTTTTTAGATCGAGATTTTCTTACCAAATTGGATTCTATTTCTTTATGGAAACTAGTTGTGATTTGTAATTCCTTTTAGGATTTGGATTTCTAGTTCTTATAGGATTTAGGCCTTTGTCTAGCACTATAAATACATGTAATAGTCAGGGTATAATTCATTCTATCAACTAGTACATTCTCTAATCTACACCATTGGAGTGCAGATTTGGAAGATATGAGCTAAGTTCGTATTTCAGTTATGAAGGGATGTTGAACCTTATTCAACGGTTTGATCAAGTTTACTTTGTTTATTCATTTTTTCATGAGATTTATTCTGATTATCTACATAAACTTCTTGTATGCTATTAATCTACTAATTTGGTTTGTACAGGATTAAATTAGTGAATTGATATCATCTGCTAGATTAAGATATATATTAAGCAAATGATGTATATCTAATCATAAGTAGCAATTAGTGATACTTGATTGTGGACAAGCTTTTGGGCACTATTAAGATTTTCAGAAGACAAGTTAAATAATTTTAGATTGTGTAATTGTGGTTTGGAATAACCTAATTCCCATTATTCATGTTGCTATTGTATTAAATCTATATTGATAGTTTTAGGTTGTATGATAGTTAGGATCTATTGGAGGCGATTGTCACATTAGATTTACACATAAGGAGAATTTTAGATAATTAGCAATCGCGGTTATCTAGGGTTGTGTAAAATCTATATACGCATAACACGCAAGTATACACGGTCAACAAGTAATAGAGTGATAAGTAGAGTATCGTTCCCACAGAGACTAACTAGCAAATACCTTAACTTACAATTACCAATTTCCTATTAACCCAAATTTTATTAAACAAATCAACTCAATAATTAAAATTAAAAAATCTAAATTAAAGAATAATTAAATTATCACAAAATAATCACAAATATCAAAATCTGGAATTTCAAATAATTAATGGAGAATTAGACTTATGATTTCACCTTAAGCTTCACTCTGATTTTAACACCTTTATTCTAATTCAATTTACTATCCCAGTTTATTTATCAAGAACACGAACATAGTATTAACCACCTCTCGATGCACTAACACCATATTAACTTAAATCCACAATTAAGATAGAAACAAGTTAAACACCTTAATTAACTAACTCACTATATCTCTATGTGAATTACAATTAAAGAAGGTTTAAGAATAAGTTCTCTATCCGATTACATGCGATGTCAAGAATATCTCCACCTTAACATTCATCAAGATTCTTCTATTCACAAAATTCATGAACACACGCTATATTAATTAGGTCTAGATTTGAATATCCTCTCTCGATTCCAAACAAATCCACAAAGTATTATAGATTAGGCAATTCATTAATTCAAGCTCAAATCAATATAGATAAACTGGAAATAGACTATTTAAATGGAAATCAAAGTTATACAATCATCGTTTCACTTAAAGATCCCTCATAAGCCTAAAAACTGAATTAGTTCATACTAAACAAAATAAACACTAAATAATTTGTAGAAAACATTCTTTTGATTACAAATAATAGCTTAAGACAAAGAATATTGAAAAACACCCTTCTCGTAGCCTAGAATCACAATCGTCTTGAAAATCTCCTCGAAATACTCCTCCAAAGCTTGCTATGAAAAGCTGAGATCAATCTTCGTTATATGCCTTGTTATTTTTTTGGAGTTGTTATTGATGGAGTAGTAGATGTCTTGCACACAAGCTCCAGCCGAAATTCCCTTCAATTAGAGTTCCATTGTCATGCAATAATCCAGATCCCATGCCCAAGAAGAAGTTTAGTCATAGCAGGACATATCATCAATTTCGACACCCGCATACGTGGGGTTCTTAGATTATATTCGCCCACCCGTGACGCATCCTTTATGTCAAGATCGAATGAAGACCCCCCGCCCCGGCGGGGGTGTATAGGAAAAATACGCGCTTTGAGTGAGCTACCTTTTGCTAAGCTGAAGCTCAAGACCCCCGCCTTACGTGGGTACATAATATAATATCGCATCACCGACGGGCTTGTATTCTGCTACATGACATGCTGAACTTCAAAATTTCTTCCAATTATGCTCCAATTGACTTCAAATCACACCGAATAGTTCCAAATGTACGTTAAAGGCCACAACCACCATCCTACACATGCAATAACATAAAACGAGTAAAAAGGCACATGATCACAAGACTTTAGCAACAAATAAGCATGAAATGGACATAGAATCGCGTATATAAAATTCACTTATCAAAATCCTCCAAACTTAAACCGTGCTAGTCCCTGAGCACAAAACAACTACATGTAATGCAATGAGATGAAATGACTATGACCTAACTTATATGCTTTCGAATCCAACAATATCGCAGAATCAAGATTATCTTAACGGCTTCAGCGAAAACAAACAACTATATAATATCAATCACCAAAAACCAATATACAATTCCATTTTAATCCTCAAATCTCGAGCCATCATCATTGGTATAATGTGTGTGTGTGCAGCATCCATGATAACCGATACGGATTCAAATTCAATACATAACCAATCTCTTAGAAGGAATCATGCAGCGCAAACTTAAAAATTTGAAAAACAGACAGTTCCAACTAAAACTAAACAATCAATAATCTCGGGGTTCAAGCAGGGTACTTATACTTTATTCATATACTTCCTTTTTTTTTTCTTCATACGGGGGCTTTTTGCTCTTTTCCCGTTTTATTAATTTTTTTTTATATACATACATGATTGTGCAATGTCTCATCCCATTAGGCTGACTGTGCTACCCCTTAGCGAGCTTTTAACCAATGACTCCCAAACCATAAAAGACCTTAGGGCGCTAAGTGTAAAGACAATCCCCTCGGGCGTACTTGCTCAAGTAACAAAGGCCCCAAAACAAGACTAGTCACGATATATGTATACTCTTTATATATAAAGCTTATATACCCCACATATCATCCCCCAAACTTAGGTTCTTGCCTAATTTTCGCCTTTCTTGTCTATCCTTATCATTTTCTCATTTACTCTAGCATTATCCTTTAGAAACCATTTAGGTATCAATTTGAACTGACCAATCAACAATGATGTTATTATTCGTGCTATCCTTATTATACTAGTTCAACAAGCCCAAGATTCAATTCATAGTAGGAATTGTATCACAGTTTTAATACTCAATACTGTATTTGTTAACTTATTGTCAATCACATAATTGGCCCACAAATAATATGAACTACAACATTGATGGACTTACGCAAACAAAATATTTAACTAACTAATTTTTTTTATATATATGGATAACAAAATGCATTACAAGATTATTTACTATGCAATGACAAACATTAACCTAAGCTACTATGTATGCACCTAAACTATCATGCAATACTAAAATTTAATATGCAATACTGAAATTTAAATGACAAAATGCAAAATGCAACCTAAATGAGCTAAATGCATGCAAACATGTATTTAAATCCCCCAAACTTAAGCAATACAATGTCCTCATTGGATGAATAGTCAAAATAAGTACGTGAGGACTTCCCTACTATCGCTTAAGTCTGAGGAGGTGGTTGTTGTTCTACTTCGTCCGAATCACTTGGTGGAAACCTTGGCATTGGCATGGGGTGTTGATATGGAAATGGGGCTGTCAGGTTGAAGCTTTGAAGATTTGTGTTGAGTGAGGCAAAAGATGCGTTCATAGCATCAATCATATGATCTTGCCTCATTGCCAATCGCCTCATTTCCCGACGTGTTATGTTGTTGTGTGCATTCAATTGATTTTAGAAATCAAGGAAGTGAGAACTGGATATGGCCTCGACCTGCCCCAATATCTTCATAGCATCCACATTGTCTTCTAAATCTGATGGAAAAATAAAACCCAGACCACGCGGATATGACTCGCCCCCCTGCCCATACGGAATACCATGCTATCATTCTAGAATCAAGCAATGCAAGCGACAATTATGTGGGCTCGTCGTCGGACCATCTAACCCCTGCATTGCGACACAACCCACAAATGAGTGATGGGTGTGGTAAGCCTCCAGAAAAATTTCCACATAAGTACCGGCGGATGGAGGAATAGATAATGGCCCCGACATCGATGATGAAATCTTGCACAATGGCGTACAACAATAATGCCTTCTCTTTTGTGACATCCGAGGTGTGTTGGGACGGAAGCAATTTGGCACATAGGAAGGCGTACTAGATTTTGCCATACCGGCTAAGGTCTTTGCTATGAAACACGGTGCCTCCCTTCCGACCCTTGATCCAAGATGTTCCCGGTTTTGTTATCTTTGTGATTATAGCATCATTGTCCGGGTCAGAATTATGGAGATGAGCATAATGGCAGTGACAAGGTACCCGTAGTTGGTAGTAGGTATTGATTGCGTCGGCACTGAATGGAACCAACCGACCTCGTACAAATTCGTGGAATGGTTCTTTGTCCTCAGCATTTGCGTAAAATTCCTTGACAATGTTAACAATGGCTGGTTCCGGCTCCATGGTGAATTTGGTCCATCCCTTTTGGTAAATTTGAGGCATCAACTCCCCATCGTTAGGATCCGGTGCCAACCCCCTCTCCGGTGTAAGGGCTTTGGTGAGCATGTAGTCATACCGGTCGACGGCGGAGGCACTTGCAAATTTTTGGCGATCGAAGGTGCGGGTTGGTTTAGATGGCCGTGAACTTTCTCCCCTTTGGCTTTTAGAAGATGATTGTGAAGCCATGATATCTCTCTAGCTCTCAAGTATACTATGTGAATGCTCTATGTCAATTGTTGTGAGAGATATGATATGAGGTGTAGTGATATATATAGAGGTGGAAGGATGGCTATCATTGGTGGAGTGAAGAGGTGGAGAGGAGTAATGGAGTGTTAGGAATAGTGGGGTAAAAGTGGGTGTAGTGGGTGGTAGATGGAGTTATGAAGTAGTGGGGAAGTGGGATAGTGGTATATTATTGGGAAGGGAGAAGTGCAGAATCGCCAAAGTCTCTGTTACTTTCAGGACCCCCTTACGTGGGTAATGTACTAGGTAGCCCCACCCCAGCGGGCATGTGTTCTGTCAACTGGGTTTAGGGACCCCCGCCCCAGCGGGGGTTGTAGTGCTTTTGAGGCCCACCCCGGCGGGCTATGCTATTGTCAATCTAATTGAGATCTTGGAGACCCCCAGCCGTTAAATTCTGATGTAAAAGGCCACCCCGTGGCATGCCCTCTGTCATATTCCTTGGTTTTGATTCCATGTAACTCACTTTTGCATCCTTTATCCATCCTGCTTGACATAAAACATGAAGGTTAGTGGGTTGTTTATAACGTGAAGTATTGATGAGAGATTAACTAGACTTTCAATGTATGCTACTAACTATTAATTGAATAAAAACTATATTGTAACGATTATAAATGAAAAATACGAGAAATAAACTAAAGATTGGGTTGCCTCCCAATTAGCTCTTGATTTTAAGTCATTCAGCTTGACTACTTCCTGCTCATGTTATGTCGGTTAATGTGATGGTGATCACGTCAGTGTTGGCTTCTCCACCCCAATAATTCTTCAAATGGTGTCCGTTTACTTTGAACGTATCTAGTGGATTTCGACTGTAGAGTTCGACTGCCCCATGAGAGAAAAGCTGTTTGATAGTAAATGGTCCCAACCATCTCGATTTAAGCTTTCCGGGGAATAATCGCAATCGTGAGTTGAACAATAGTACTGATTGACCCGGCTCGAATGTTCGGTGCATAATTTTCTGGTCATGCCTTCTTTTTACCTTTTCTTTGTAAATTTTGGAATTCTCATAGGCGTGAAGGCAAAATTCGTTGAGTTCATTCAATTGAAGTAATCTCTTCTCCCCTACAGCTGCTTGATCAAAATTAAGTTTTATCACTGTAATATGCCTTATGTTGTAGCTTTCATTGGTAAGTGACATGCCTTCCCATACTGATGAGTTGATACGGTGACATCCTGATTGGTGTCTTATATGCAGTCCGGTATGCCCATAATGCATCGTCCAATCTAAGCGACCAATCTTTCTGACTCAGATTCACCACTTTCTCCAATATCTTCTTAACTTCATTTGTTTGATACCTCACCGTCCAATTGGTTTGAGGGTGATCTGTTGTAGCTACCTTGTGGTTGACCCATACTTGGCCAAAAGAGCTATAAAAGACTTATTGCAGAAGTGACTACCTTCGTCACTGATAATTGCTCTTGGCGTGCCAAACCTCGTGAAGATGTTCTTTTGTAGGAACTTGAGGACCACTTTGGCATCGTTTGATGGTAATGCTACAGCTTTAACCCACTTCGACACGTAATCCACTGCGAGTAGAATGTATTGATTGTTCAAAGATGAAGGGAATGGCCCCATGAAATCGATACCCCATACATCAAAAATTTCCACTTCAAGAATCATTTGTAAAGGCATCTCATTCCTTTTCAAAATGTTGCCCACCCTTTGACACCTATTGCATTGTTTGACAAAATGGTGGGCATCTTTGAATAATGTAGGTCAATAAAAGCTAGATTGCAACACCTTCGTTGCTGTCCTCTCACTCCCATAATGCACGCCATATGCAGATGAGTGACACTCATGTAGAATGTTCTTCACTTCACTGTAGGGGACGCATCGTCGAATCATTTTGTCGGCGCATTGCTTGAACAAATATGGTTCGTCCCACATGTACCATTTCACATCATGAAGAAATTTCCTTTTCTGTTGTCTTGTGAGGTCAGGTGGTAGAATGTTGCTCACAAGAAAATTTGCATAATCCCCATACCACGGAATCTCTGCAGAAATCCCAAACAGTTGCTCATCTGGGAATGACTCATTAATTTCACATCTGTCGTCTTTCGCTTTTCCTTGGTTTTCCAACCTAAACAAGTGATCGGCTACTTGGTTCTCTGTCCCCTTTCCATCCTTTAGTTCTAAGTCAAACTCTTGAAGTAGGAGGATCCACCGGATAAGGCCTGGCTTAGTCGCACTGCACTGGACTAACCCATTTGCTGTCGGAAATCGGGTAGATGATACCGGCATCCAACCACTTTAATATTTCCTTCTTCACAACTTCTTTCATAATCGGGTTAAGTCACCATTGTTGCTCTACCATTTGTTTTGCCTCATCTTCTATTAGAATCTTATGCATGCAAAATGAAGGGCTGATTCCCTTTTTGTCCACGATTGTCCACCCAATAGCTAATTTGTGTTCCCGAACCACCCTCAGCAACTTCTCTTCCTGCATTTCATTAAGTGCAGCTGAAATAATAATAGGTAAAGAATTTGCATTGCGTAAATATGTATACCTGAGGTGTTTAGGGAGTGGCTTAAGTTCCAGCTTTGGTGGCTCTTCAATTGATGGTTTCAATTTTTCTGCAGCTACCTTCTCCGTGTGCAATGGTTCAAACGGTGTTCTGAATCTAGAAACTCATGATAATGAGTTTAGCATTTGTAAATAATCCACTAATTATGGGTCATCGACCTCTTCATCTCCCAATAAAGTTGTTTCTAACGGATCATTGACCAAACTCTTGCTCATATCTTCACTGATGATTTGCTCCATTAAATCCATTCGAAAACATTCTTCCTCATCCGTAGGGAATTTTATAGCCTTGAACACATTAAATTTTATTTCTTGATCTTGGACCCTCATGGTTAGTTCTCCTTTTTGTACATCTATGAGTGTCCTACCCGTGGCCAAAAATGGTCTCCCTAGGATAATTGGGGAATATAAATTCATCCACTTTCACTAAAATGATAATGTCCGTGGGGAATATAAATTTATCCACTTTCACTAAAATGTCCTTTACTATGCCTCTCGGATATGTGACTGACCTATCTACCAACTGTAATGAGATATTTATAGGTCTTGGTGCGGGCAAACCCAATTCTATGTATACTGACAATGGAATAAGGTTTACACTCGCCCCCAAATCACATAAACACTTGCTGAAATGCATATTCCCAATCGTGCATGGAATAATGAAGCTCCCCGGGTCCTTGAGTTTTGGTGGTAATTTTGTCAGAATAACCGCACTACACTCCTCGCTTAGTTAAGCAGTTGTCTCAAAATCTTCCCATTTCTTCTTCCTTGACAGAATCCCTTTAATAAATTTTACGTAGCTCGACATTTCTAGGGCTTCTGCAAATGGTATGTTGATCTGAAGTTTCTTGAATACTTCCAAAAACTTTGCGAATTGTTTATCTAATTTTTATTTTTGGACCCTTTGCTGAAATGGTGGTGGTGGATAAATAATTGGCTTATTTTTCAAATTTCTACCCTCACTCTGTTTATTCTCACCCTTACTTCCTTTAATTTTGCTGCTATCATCAACTTTTTCATCCGGAGTCACTGAATTTTCTGCATTAGTACCCTCAAGCTGTTTCCCACTCCACAATGTGATTGCCTGACACTGTTCATGGTTACCCTTCGGATTTCTCTCTGAATCACTTGGTAGGGTCCCTTTGTGGCCTGTTATTTAGCGTTAAGGCAATTTGCCCCATTTGATTTTCCAAGTTCTTGATGGCTATTGCTTGAGTTTTCATGTCTGCCTCATAACTAGTTATATACTTTGACCCCAATTCCTCAAAGTCTAATTTCCTTTCATGATGTTGTGTTGGTTGTTGGTGATTCTGAGAACCTGGAGGATATAACTGTCGTGGAGCTTGATGTTGCTGATTATTGCTCCACGAGAAATTCGGATGATTCCTATTTCCTTGATTGTATGTGTTCTGTAGAATTCTGTTATAATTGCCCATGAACTGCACAGATGCTGGATTTATCGCGCATTGATCCGTTAGGTGCTATACCGCGCACAACTCACATATAACTGCTGTAAGACCCCAAATTTTTAATAAAGATGATTTTTCTATAAATATCATTTTTAAATATTATGGAATGAATGTGATATAATGTTATAGTTGTGGGTAATATTTATAAATTTTGCAAAGTACGCAAGTTATTATATTATATTCGATTGGTCGTGGAATATTTGTTTTAACAAGGAATATTCGTACGGCGGCACAATCATTGGTGGACCCCACAACAGAATTATTGTCGGATTGAGAAAACGACAAAAATATTTTATGAAAATAACGGCGGAAGTTTTACCGTTAACTATTGAAACACCCGGTGTTAAAAGTACAGGAATACGCGTGGTTACATAGTAGCACACTGTATTGATTATTGATGCTTACGTGAGAAGTCACTCAGTTTTATTTAATTATTGTTACAGTAATTGATGCATAGTATGTCATGTTATTTGATTCAATTATTGTCGATATTTTATATATTATTAAATCAATAATTGAGATAACAAAGTTATTAATATTATTATTTACAATATTAACGATGTCTAGAAGTTCTGTCAAGGAGAGGTTTGGTCACCTAATTGGGCGCCAATAGGGAGAAATCCTTATTGGAAAGCACCCTCTTTCCTGGGAACGACCTGGTCGATTAATATTGTGAATTATAATAATGATGATAAATGTTGTTAAAAATATTGAGAGGATTTTTATGAAGTATTTGATGTTGTTTTATGGACCCCCACCTACTCATTTCTCAAAATAGTGTGGTATGAGTGTGATATATATATATATATATATATATATATATATATATATATATATATATATATATATATTATAGATTATATATATATATGTTTAGGATGTTACGAATTGGGGGGGGTTGGTTTTAGTGGCATGATTTATATTATATATATATAATATAAATCAAGTGGGATGTTTTCAAGCAATATCACGAGATTGAATCCCGTGAAATTTTCTCTTTCAAACATATGTTGTTTATATATATAATATATATTATATTTAAAAGATTTTGTTTTATTAGAATATTTTATAGTAAACCAATCTGGACCATCCGTTTAAAAGTAAATCAATATGGACCGTTCATGGATTAGTTACTATTTCCTCCATTCTTTTATAAATAGAAGCTCATTCCTTCATTATTTCTTACGAATTCATTGAAACTCTAGAGAGAGAAACTATAGAGAGAAAGAAAAAAAGTATTCTGCTACTTCATTACTCCTATATCCGGTTTATTTTATGATAAGGGTATTATTTTTTTTTGTATTCATGAAGAGAACTTACGTTATTCCATTCTTTAGTATTACATTGGAATAACTCAGATACGCTGCTACCCTATACTTGGTGAAATTCTTACATTATTCCATTATTTATTATTACATTGAAATATCACATGCATGCGCTTTTCGTCGGACTGGTTTAAATCTTTATTATTCTGTTGTAATATCACATCTACGCGTTTTACGCGGACACTGGTTTCATCTTTATTATTACATTGGAATATCCTGTTTGTGCGTTTAATGCTGGGACACGGTTACATTATTTATTATTACATTGGAATAACCTCGCTCTGTCTTTGTCTATCGCAGCTCGGTGATTTCTTTTGTTATTCCATTCTTTATTATACTCAGATGGTTAAAGTTTTGACTTCTATACTCCATGAAATTAGTGGAATATCCTTGATATTTGCACTTCATCCAGTATCTTTTCATGGAAATATTCTTCTGAGCATTCTTGAATTTTACTCTACAATGAAGTATCATGTTGACAATTTGAACATTATTAGTTCCTGAATAAATTAATTCTTGAACTTATTTTATTGAATTCTTATATCATTATCATCATCCTCATGTTTATATTTTTTTTAAAGTCATCGGTGGCCTGTAGTACATATATGGACTCGGTATGATTATGACCAGGGATTATTCAGTGTAATCATGACCGTAATGTTACAAATGATGTGGGAAAAGTCCTCTTTGGCCCATAGTGCATTGATGGACAGTTGTTGTCATGATCATGACCATTGATGAATACATGAATATCCTTGGCCTGTAGTGCATGGATAATTTGTGGTCGTGATACTAATGAAAATCCTTGGCCATAGTGCAGGGATGATGTGGATTATTTATTAAGCTGAGTCCCAGCGATAAAAGTGATGAAAAACCCTTTAAATTATAAAAGATAGTAGATTTTATTCTCTACTTGACTCTTTTAATGGATTGCTTATTTCGCTGCAGTTAAACTTGATGTCTATTATATTTTATTAGTTTAACATTGTTGAAGACTAATGATAATTTATTCTGCATTATCTTAGTCATAATATTTCTTACTGGGCTAGTTGAGCTCACCCTTTCTTTTCTTTGTTCTCTTGAGGAAATGAGAAGCGTGGTGGGACTAGTCGAGGGAGCGGGGTGATTGATGCGAGATGGTGTCTTAGTAGTCCTTACAATTCTATAAAATAGTGTAATAATAAATGTAATGAGGACTTATTTTGAGAGTGGATATTGTCTAGAAGGCAATATTTGTATTAAAACTCACAGCTCTTGTTGTGTATTTAAGATTATATTTGTATCCTGTACCATGTATTTGGCGACTCAAGATGGGTGATGTATACCTATTTTGGGGGCGTCACAATTGGTATCAAAGCTTAGGGATATGATCCCTGGCTGAGATGTGAGACAAGAACTAGGAGGGGAGAGACGGGGAATTCCTTCACTAGTATGACCTACCTAAGTTTATTTGGTATTTAATTGGTCGGTCAGAGTATAGGGATAATTTGTGATATGTTAATTAACCCTTGTTTTGTGGCAGTATTTGAAAATGACATCCGAGAATGTTGAGAACATCAATGGAGTACAGGAGATCGTTGAGTCTCCATATATCAATAATCAAGACAATGTGCATTAGGAAGGCGACAATCCTCATACAAATAACAACACTGACCAAATGATGAACGATGGAATGTTCAGAGGCTTTCTGCAATTTATGCAGCATCAGGCAAGAGAGACTCCTGTCCGAAATGCAGGTGGAAATACTGGGAACTCTCGGACGGTCACCGCCAAGAAGTTTAAGGAACTGGGACCACCGGAGTTCTTTGGAGAGCCAAAACTACTTAAGGCGGAGACGTGGATAAAGCAGATCAACAAGATATTTGATGTCTTGGGATGCTCTGAGGACCAAAAGGTTCCCTTTTTCTACCTTCATGTTTGAGCAAGAGGCGGAGTTCTTGGTGGGAATCAGTAAAGTGTACTAAACTCCTTGCATGCTTGAAGATGTCTTGGGAGAAGTTCAAGAAGCTGTTCAACGACAAGTACTTTCCCGAAAGTATTCATCACATGAAAGAGGTAGAGTTCATTAAGCTGGAGCAAAATAACATGACCGTGTCGCAGTACGAAGCCAAGTTTGCCGAGTTGTCTCAGTTTGCATCTCATTTGGTTGATAATGAGGAGAGAATGGGGCGAATGTTTCTAAGAGGTTTGAAACCCGAGATACGTTAATATATTATCTCTCATAAACTGTGTTTGCATTCAGATGTTGTTAATAGGGCTCAGTTATTGGAGCGCGATAATGAGTCAACCCAACCAAAAGAGAGCAGTCGGCAAAATGATAATACCAGTGATACTTGATCATCGAGCGGTGACAATAAGCGTGGAGGGAATCAACATGCTAGAAATGGTAACCACTTCGGTGGTAATCATGGCCAAAACAATAATAATGGACATTTCAAGAAGAGGAGATTCAACAATGATGGAAAGATGTCAGCATCAATACTTATCGTTAAGAAAGGTGAACGACCACCTATCATATGCTTCAAATGTGGAGGAGAGGGACACATCAGTCCAAACTGCGCGATGCCATCCAAAGCATGTTACAATTGTGGAAGAGAAGGTCACCTGGCCTGATTTTGTTGTGCACCGAAGACAAGTCCAACTGGGATGGATGCATCAAAGGTCGTCCCAGACAAGACAAAACCGATAGTTCAAGGGAGAGCGTTTGTCGTGACCTCCCAGAAAGCAAGGAACCCAAACGAGGTCATCACGGGTAATCTTATCATAAACTCTAGCGAAGTATATACCTTATTTGATACCGGTTCTACCCATTCTTTTATTTCTCCTACTTGCGCTCAACGTTTAAATTTGCCTCCAGAGAAATTAGACTTTGACTTATCTGTTGAAACTCCATTGGGAGAAACCTTCATTACATCCACTGTTTATAAGTCTTATTTGGTTCAAATCGGTACCCTCACATTACCTGTTGATCTTATTTCATTGAAAATACTTGTATTTGACGTAATTCTAGGGATTGATTGGTTAACTACTCATCATGCAAAAATTGATTGTTTTTGTAAGGTTGTTAGCTTTCATATTCCTAACCAACCTATTATGCGAATTCAAGCAACCAAACCATTAAAATCAATTAGTGTCATCTCAAGCCATAAAGCTATTCGTTTATTAAAAAATGGATGTCAAGCTTTCTTAGCTCATGTCACGGATCTAAACAAAAATACGTCAGTTTTGAATGATATTTCTATTATTAATGAATATCTTGACGTATTCACTGAAGAACTTCCTGGCCTACCCCCAGAACGTGAAATTGAATTTTGTATCGACCTTGAACCCGGTACAAAACCCATTTCAAAATCCCCATATCGAAAGGCTCCTATTGAACTTCAGGAGTTAAAGACCCAACTGCAGGAATTGTTAGACATCGATTTCATTCATCCTAGTACGTCTCCTTGGGGTGCTCCTGTTCTATTCGTGAAGAAGAAAGATGGGAGTATGCGACTTTGTATTGACTATCAGGAGTTGAACCATGTCACTATCAAAAATAGATATCCATTACCTCACATTGATGACCTGTTTGACCAGTTGCAAGGCGCCAAATTTTTTTCAAAGATTGATCTTCGTTCCGGATATCACCAATTGAAGATTAGAACCGATGACATTCCAAAGACAACTTTCAGAACTCGGTACGGGCATTATGAATTGGATTAACTAATGTTCCTGCTGCCTTCATGGATATGATGAACCGAGTATTCAAGGAATATTTAGATCACTTTGTGGTCGTCTTTATTGATGACATCCTTATTTATTCCAAAAGCCGTGAAGATCATGAGCAACACTTGAGGTTGATACTCCAAAAGCTTCGTGAATATAAGCTTTATGCCAAGTTGAAGAACTATGAGTTCTAGCTTGAGGAAGTAGCATTCCTTGGGCACGTGGTATCAAGTCATGGAATATCTGTTGACCCAGCAAAGATTGAAGCTATTCAAAGCTGGGAGCAACCTAAATCAGTGACCGAAGTACGTAGCTTTCTCGGCTTAGCTGGTTATTATCAGAGATTCGTAGAAGGGTTATCTCGAATCGCTACTCCTTTAACTCAGCTGACTTGGAAAGATTAAAAATTTGGTTGGAACGAGGAACGTGAGAAGAGTTTTCAAGAACTCAAGAGAAGACATTTCAAAGACTGTTCTCGACAATACCATCGGCTCGGAGGGATTTGTCATCTACAGTGATGCTTCAGGCAAAGGGTTAGGATGTGTTCTAATGCAACATGAGAAAGTCATAGCCTATGCCTCTCGACAACTCAAAGAATATGAGAGGAAAATTATCCTACTCATGATCTAGAGTTGGCAGCTGTTATCTTCGCACTTAAAATTTGGAGGCATTACTTGTATAGGGAGAAAGTAGAGATCTTTACGGATCATAAAAGCCTCAAAAATTTCTTCACTCAAAAGGAACTCAACATGCGACAGCGACATTGGCTTGAACTATTGAAAGATTATGATCATACCATCCAATACCATCCTGGAAAAGCAAACGTGGTAGCTGACGCATTGAGTAGAAGATCATATGCTGGTACGAGTGCGATATTGTCAACGCAAAGGCCCATTTTGTATGACTTGCAAAGGATGGACATAGAGATAAAGACTCCAGGGACCCACATGATGATGGCGAATATTCGAGTAGAACCGACTCTAATCGATAAAGTTAAAGCTGCTCAAGCTACAGACCTGGAGCTGATGCATACGAGGAAGAAAGTACAAGAAGGTGCTATGCCAGAAGCAAGAATCGATGAAGAAGGAATAATTTGAGTCAACTCCAGACTTTGTGTTCCTAACGACCCTGATTTAAAGTATAAAATCATGATGGAGGTGAACAACACACCGTTTACAATCCATCCTGGGAGTACCAAAATGTATCATGATCTTCGACATACATTTTGGTGGGGCAATATGAAGAGAGAGATAGCGCTGTTTATCTCAAGGTGTCTAACTTGTCAACGAGTCAAGGCGGAGCATCAAGTAACAAAAGGTCCATTGCAACCACTTGAAATTCTAGAATGGAAGTGGGAGCATATTAACATGGATTTCGTTACTGGTCTTCCCAAGGTTTCTCAAGGCACAGATGCAATTTGGGTCATTATTGATAGATTGACCAAGTCTGCTCATTTCTTACCAATACGAAAAACTTATACACTTGAACGTCTTGCTCGTATGTATATAAATGAGATTGTAAGACTGCACGGTATACCAGTATCCATAGTTTCTGATCGAGACCCAAGATTCACTTCACGATTTTGGGTTAGTTTGGAAAAACCTATGGGCACGGATTTACGATTTAGTTCGGCATATCATCCTCAGACGGACGAACAATCAGAGAGGACTATTCAAACTCTTGAAGATTTATTAAGACTCTGTGTCCTTGACTTCAAGGGAAGTTGGGACAAGTTCTTACCATTGGTGGAGTTTTCCTACAATAACAGTTATCAAGCAAGATTTGAGGCGTTGTATGGAAGAAAGTGTTGTTCTCCAGTATGCTGGGATGAGGTGGGTGAAGCAACGTTGTTGGGACCGGAGTTGGTACGTATGACTACGGAAAAGATTCAAACGATTCGACAACCTATAATAACCTCACAAGATCGACAAAAGAGTTATACTGATCTTCATCGAAAGGACGTGGAATTCAATATTGGAGATCATGTGTTGTTACGTGTTACTCCATGGAAAGGAGTTACGAGATTTGGAAAGAGAGAAAAGCTCAATCCTCGATTCATTGGCCCATTTTTAATCCTCGATCGAGTAGGAACTGTGGCCTATAGACTCGCTTACCGCCAAGTATGTCTCGTGTTCATAACGTTTTCACATATCCATGTTACGTAAATATGTGGAAGACCCGAACCACATTATTGAGTTAGAACCGGACGAAATAGCGGAAGATTTGATGTTTAAAGAGGTTCCTGTTCAAATCTTGGATAAGAAGGAACATATTCTATGCTCCAAGGTTATACCTCAAGTTAAAGTTTTGTGGAGAAACCACGATGTTGAGGAAATGACATGGGAGTTAGAATCTGAAATGAAATAAAGATATCCTTACCTTTTCGACATACCAGGTACGTACCCTAATTTCGAGGGCGAATTTTCATAAGAAGGGGAGGTGTAAGACCCCAACTTTTTAATAAAGATGATTTTTCTATAAATACCATTTTTAAATATTATGGAATGAATGTGATAAAATGTTATAGTTGTGGGTAATATTTATAAATTTTGCAAAGTACATAAGTTGTTATATTATATTCAATTGGTCGGGGAATATTCGTTTTAACAGGGAATATTCGTACGACGACACAATCATTGGTGGACCCCATAACGGAATTATTGTCGGATTGAGAAAACGACAAAAATATTTTATGAAAATAACGGCGGAAGTTTTACTGTTAGCTGTTGAAACACCCGGTGTTAAAGTACATGAATCTGGCGTGGTTGCATAGTAGCACACGGTATTGATTATTGATGCTTACGTGAGAAATCACTCAGTTTTATTCAATTATTGTTACAGTAATTGCTGCATAGTATCTCACGTTATTTGATTCAATTATTGTCGATATTTTATATATTATTAAATCAATAATTGAGATAACAAAGTTATTAATATTATTATTTGCAATATAACGATGTCTAGAAGTTCTGTCAAGGAGAGGTTTGGTCACCTAATTGCGCGTCAATAGGGAGAAATCCTTATTGGAAAGCCCCCTCTTTCCTGGGAATGACATGGTCAATTAATAGTGTAAATTATAATAATGATGATAAATGTTGTTAAAAATATTGAGAGGATTTTTATGAAGTATTTGATGTTGTTTTATGGACCCCCCACCTACTCATTTCTCAAAATAGTGTGGTATGAGTGCGATATATATATATATATATATATATTATAGATTATATACATATGTTTAGGATGTTATAGGTGGGGGGGTGTTTGGTTTTAGTGGCATGATTTATATTATATATATATATATATATATAATATAAATAAAGTGGGATGTTTTCAAGAAATATCACGGGATTGAATCTCGTGAACTTTTTTCTTTCAAACATATGTTGTTTATATATATAATATATTATATTTAAAAGATTTTGTTTTATTAGAATATTTTATAGTAAACCAATCTGGACCGTCCGTTTAAAAGTAAATCATTCTGGACCGTTCATGGATTAATTACTATTAAGTCCCTTCTTCTATAAATAGAAGCTCATTCCTTCATTATTTCTTACAAATTCACTGAAACTCTAGAGAGAGAAACTATAGAGAGAAAGAAGAAAAGTATTCTGCTACTTCACTACTCCTATATCTAGTTTCTTTTACGATATGAGGTATTATTTCTTTTGAATTCATGAAGAGAACACATTATTCCATTCTATTATTATACATTGGAATAACTTTGTATCTGCTGAGCTACCTTATACTTGGTGAAATTCTTACATTATTCCATTATTTATTATTCTATTGGAATATCTTTTCATGCATACGTTTTCTTGGGACTGGTTTCCGTCTTTTTATTATTCTGTTGGAATATCATGTCTATGCATTTTACGCTAGACCTGGTTCCGTCTTTATTATTCTGTTGGAATATCCTGTCTATGCGTTTTATGCCGGACCTGGTTCCGTTATTTATTATTCTGTTGGAATAACCTGCCTGTGCGGTCTATCGCAGGCCTGGTGATTTCTTTTGTTATTCCATTCTTTATTATACTCAGTTGGTTAAAGTTTTGACTTCTATACTCCATGAAATTAGTGGAATATCCTTGATATTTACGCTTCATCCAGTATCTTTTCATGGAAATATTCTTCTGAGCACTCTTGAATTTTACTCTACAAAGAAGTATCATGTTGACAATTTGGACGTTATTAGTTCCTAAATAAATTAATTCTTGAACTTGTTTTATTGAATTCTTATATCATTGTCATCATCCTCATGTTTATATTTTTTTTAAAGTCATCTGTGGCCTGTAGTGCATAGATGGACTTGGTATGATTATGACCAGGGATTATTCGGTGTAATCATGATCGTAATGTAACAAATGATGTGGTAAAAGTCCTCTTTGGCCCGTAGTGCATTGATGGATAGTTGTTGGCATAATCATGACCATTGATGAATACCCGAATATCCTTGGCCCGTAGTGCATGGATAATTTGTGTTCGTGATACTAATGAATATCCTTGGCCGTAGTGCAGGGATGATGTGGATTATTTATTAAGCTGAGTCCCAGCGATAAAAGTGATGAAAAACCTTTTAAATCATAAAAGATAGTAGATTTTATTATCTACTTGATTCTTTTAATGGATTGCTTGTTCATTGCGATTAAACTTGATGTCTATTATATTTTATCAGTTTAACATTGTTGAAGACTAATGATAATTTATTCTGCATTATCTTAGTCATAATATTTCTTACTGGGCAAGTTGAGCTCACCCTTTCTTTCACTATTCTCTTCAGGAAATGAGAACGTAGCCGGGACTAGTCGGGGAACGGGGTGATGGTCCGAGATGGTGTCTTAGTAGTCCTCACTATTCTATAAAATAGTGTAATAATAAATGTAATGAGGACTTATTCTGAGAGTGGATATTGTCTAAAAGACAATATTTGTATTAAAACTCACAGCTCTTTTTGTGTATTTAAGATTGTATTTGTATTCTGTACCATGTATTTGGCGACTCAAGATGAGTGATGTATACCTATTTTGGGGGCGTCACAACTGCCACTTGTTGTGCTTGTTGTGCCTGTGCCCCTGTCATAGAATCCAACTTCTTCAAAAGTACTGAAATCTGTGCTTGGATAGATGTCACACCATCCATTTCTAAAACTCCAACTGCCTTTGCCCGTGTCATTCTCGCTGTGGTCCACTGGTAGTTGTTAGCCGCCATGGTTTCAATCAAATTATACGCTTCCTCGTAACTCTTGGCTATGAAAGCTCCACCTGACGCTGCATCAATACTAGTTCTGAGATTCCCATGTAGTCCGTTGTAAAAGGTGTTCAATTGCAGCCACTTAGGTAATCCATGATGTGGGCATATTCTGAGCAATTCTTTATATCTCTCCCATGCCTCATATAACGACTGCCCATGTTGCTGCTCAAACATCGTTATCTCGTTCCTCATCTTTGCAGTTTTTACCGGTGGGAAGAATTTGGTGAGGAATTTCTGAGCTATGTCCTCCCATGTAGTAATTGATCCAGGCGGTAGAGAATGCGACCAACTCTTCGCCTTGTCCCGTAGAGTGAATGGGAACAAGCGAAGTCTCACCGCATCATCTGACACCCCATTGCACCTAAAGGTGTCGCAAATCTTCAGAAAACTGACTAGATGTTCGTTCGGATCGTCATTTTCCAATCCCCTAAACTGAACTGAATTCTGAATCATTTGAATCATCCCAGGCTTAATTTCAAATGTATTAGCAGCTATTGCAGGCCTGGTGATGCTTGACTGCAGTTCAGTCATCTTGGGTGTGGTGAAGTCCCTTAACGCTTTCTGATCTTCGGCTGCCATTTCCTCTTCCTTCTTAGAGGTCTCAAATTCCTGCCTCGTTTCCTTGATCCACTTATTCAACCTCTGAAACCTTCTCTCAATGTCGTCCTCAAAAGGCACCAAGTCTGGATTTTTGGACCGAGTTTGCATAAACTGCTTCCAACATCTGAAATAAGAAGAACAAAACAAAAATAAAAATGTCTAAGTAAAACTGGATTAATTAAACTGATATTGTAAAACTATTAAGATTTGTACTAAATAGTCCCCGACAACGGCGCCAAAAACTTGTTGGGTAAAATCTATATACGCACACCGCACAAGTATACGTGGTCAACAAGTAATAGAGTGATAAGTAGAGTATCGTTCCCATACAGACTAACTAGCAAATACCTTAACTTATAATTACCAATTTCCTATTAACCCTAATTTTATTAAACAAATCAACTCAATAATTAAAATTAAAAAATCTAAATTAAAGAATAATTAAATTATCACAAAATAATCACAAATATCAAAATCTGGAATTTCAAACAATTAATGGAGAATTAGACTTATGATTTCACCTTAAGCTTCACTCTGATTTTAACACCTTTATTCCAATTCAATTTACTATCCCAATTTATTAAGCAAGAACATGAACGTAGTATTAACCACCTCTGGATGCACTAACACCATAATAACTTAAATCCACAATTAAGATAGAAATAAGTTAAACAACTTAATTAACTAACTCACTATATCTCTATGTGAATTACAATTAAGAAAATTTAAGAATAAGTTCTATATCTGATTACATGCAATGTCAAGCATATCTCTACCTTAACATTCATCAAGATTCTGCTATTCACAAAATTCATGATCACACGCTATATTAATTAGGTCTAGATTTGAATATCCTCTCTCGATTCCAAACAAATCCACAAAGAATTCTTGATCGGGAAATTCATTAATTCAAGCTCAAATCAATATAGATAAACTGGAAATAGACTATTAAAATGGAAATCAAAGTTATACAATCATCATTTCACTTAAAGATCCTTCATAAGCCTAAAAAATGAATTAGTTCATACTAAACGAAATAAACACTGAATAATTCGTAGAAAACATTCTTTTGATTAAAATAGCCTAAGACAAAGAATATTGAAAAACACCCTTCTCGTAGCCTAGAATCACAATCGTCTTGAAAATCTCCTCGAAATACTCCTCCAAAGCTTGCTATGAAAAGCTGAGATCAATCTTCGTTATATGCCTTGTTATTTTTTTAGAGTTGTTATTGATGGAGTAGTAGATGTCTAGCACACAAGATCCAGCCGAAATTCCCTTCAATTAGAGTTCCATTGTCATTCAATAATCTAGATTCCATGCCTAAGAAGAAGTTTAGTCATAGCAGGACATAGCATCAATTTCCACCCCTCGCCCTGACGAGGGTTCATGTACTATATTCGCCCACCTTGGTGGGCATCCTTTCTGTCAAGCTCGAATGAAAACCCCCGCCTGGAGGGGGGGTGTATAGGCAATATCGACCGCCTCAAGTGGCTACCTTTCGCTAGCTGAAGCACAAGACCCCGTCCGAAGAAGTCACAGAATATAACATTGCTTACGCGTGGCTTGTATTCTGTCGCATGACATGTTGAACATAAAAATTTCTTCCAATTATGCTCCAATTAACTTCAAATCACACCAAATAGTTCCAAATGTACGTTAAATGCCACAACCACCATCCTACACATGCAATAACATAAAACGAGTAAAAAGGAACACGATCACAAGACTTTAGCAACAAATAAGTATGAAATGGACATAGAATCGCGTATATAAAATCCACTTATCACTTCATAATCGTGAAAAGATGATACTGAACTAGAGACTCGAAGCTTTTAAATCATTGTTATTTCTTCTCAGTTTATTATTGCTAATTTAGTTAACCAATTCAAAACCTCCATTTCATTAGAAATCATACTATAAATATAAAACAATACACTCTCTGTGGGATTGATCCTTGCTTGTTACCATACTAATTCTTCAGTTAGTAGAATAAGAGTAAGGTTTAATTTTGGAGTGCTAAACAACAACTCCCAAATTTTGGCGCTGTTATCGGGGAGTGTTATTTGTTTTTGTTTATTCTTTGTTTTCATTTTTTATTTTCTTTTTCTTTTTATTTTATGACTCAATCTTCTCACTCTATTGACTTAAATTTTGATCAAGAGATATAAAAAGCTGTAGATATATATAGAAGAAGCTCTTGTTCCATCACTTGAATAGGAAGAGATGGCTGCTCTAAACAACAACAAAACTTTGAAAGAATTGGATACTCCTGATCTGAATCAAACATCCTTTTTGTATTGAATATCCAACTTTAGATGTTATTTTTAAACTTAACTCTGGACTAATTCATCTTTTGCCTACTTTTTGTGGACTTACAGGTGAAGATCCATATAAGCATCTCAAGGAGTTCCATGTTTGTTCCATGATGAAATCACATGGGGTGACAAAGAAGCAGGTCATGCTTAGACTTTTTCCATTTTCATTAGCAGATTTGGCTAAAGAATGGTTATTTTATCTGCTTTCAAGATCAATATGATCATGGACTGATATGTAAAGACTATTCTTGGTGAAGTATTTTCCTACATCAAGAGTTGCCAACATAAGGAAGGAAATATGTGGAATCAAAAAGTTCAATGGAGAGACTCACTATGAGTATTGGGAAAGGTTCAATAAGTTGTGTTTCAGCTGTCCACCTCATCAGATTGATGACCATCACTTGATCCAATACTTCTATGAGGATTGTTACCAATGGATAGAAGCATGATTGATGCAGCAAGTGGAGGAGCACTAGTAGACAAAACTCCAGAAGTTGCGAAGAACTTAATTGTAATCATGACAATTAACTCACAAAAGTATGAAACTAGAATGAATTATACACGTTAAAGGGTAAATATGGTAAGCACTTATAATCTTGAGCAAAGGATTTATGAATTAACTACTTGGTTCGACAAATTGCTACTAGGAATATTCAAGTTACAAAGGTGCGTAGAATTTGCTCAATGTCAAGGCATACTAGTGATGTTTGTCAAATATTTAATGAGGATGAAACTGTGAAACAAGTCAATGTTGTGGGGACATTCTTAGGACATCATCGGCATCAATATGATCCTTGGGCGGACACTCACAATCAAGGATGGAGAGATTATACCGATTTAAGCTATGAAGGTACTAGGCCACCAATGGAACCTATCTTTTCAAGTATGCAACAAGATTTTCAGCAGACATAACCTCAAGTAGTACCTGCCAATTCTGGACCATCTCGTGATGATATGTTCAAAGCTTTCATGAACCAAGCACAACAGTTCCAGCAAGAAACAAGAACTTCCATCCAGAATTTGGAGAATCAAATGAGTCAACTTGCTATAATAGTGGGACGATTGGACTCTCAAGGTTCAGGGAAGCTAATTTCTTAGACTGTTGTTACACCAAGAGAGAATGTAAGTGCAATTAAATTGAAAAGTAATGCAGAGGTATGACAGAAAGATGAGACAGTTACTTTAGGGACAGATAGCAATGACGTGTGTGAAAATGTAGTGTCCAAAGTCAACATAAAATTTGATGAGGAGGAACAAGAGGAAGAGGGAAATAATTTGATAAGTTCTGTAGATTTTTACAAAGAGGTTATAGATGATACATCTATTTAAACAACAAAAATAGTGAATGATAATCACCATGGGACCTTAACCATGGAATTTAAATCCTATGAGAACTACAAATCCAAATCCTAAAATGAATTACAAATCACAACTAGTTTGTATAAAGAAATAAAATTTGGTAAGCTAACCTCAATCTAAAAAGATCCTAAATCTAATATAAATATCAATCCCATTCCATGTAGAAGTCTGCCAAAATTTATTTTTAGAATCTTTTTTAAAATCCAAGATTTCCAAATTTTTTTGATCAAATTTGCGGGGCCAATTTCCATTTCATACCGTGACGTCTTTTGGTAAAATGACCATACCTTTTGATTCGGGAGGAGTTACGGGGCCTACTACCTATCAAATCAAAGAACTCGATTGGGATTTGCAACTTTAATTCTTTGAGAATTAACAGATTCTAGATGGATCAAGGTCGAAATTGGGCTCTAAGTGACTGCTATTTAAATTACAACTCGAAACTTTGAGCTTCAACATCTGTTTGATAAAAAGATAATAATTTTTTCATATGAACTCCGATTGGGACGATTAAAGATGTTCCGAAAAGCTAAGGAATGGCTCTACAGTAAAATCCAAGTCCCAATTCAAGACCATGCATCCAACTTAGCATTAAAAGCTCTACAATCTCCCAATTTTCATCATTTCAACTCCAATTACTCCTTAAATCATTAAACACTTTAATAAGCTCATATACACATAAAACATGCAATAACACTAAACATAAAGGAATCGTAATAAATGAATAATATGCACTCATAAAATACCCCTATACTTAACCTTACATGTCCTCGTATACACTATAAGTTTGATTCCCAAAAAAAATTTGTTCTACCACAGTGCCAAAAGATTTAAAAGTTCAAATCATGATTATTAACATTAAACTTATAGAAATCAAATCAATACCTTATCAATTAACTCATAATTAACAACCTTACCATGTCACCAATAAATTTCCACAAATTAAAATAGATCCACACAAGCAACTTTCCTAAAGTCCACACACTTACTCAACTTAAGTATCATGGAATAAAAATTATGCACACTGATTCATAACTCAAAAAAGATTTTACTTACTTTTTAATGTTTTCATAGATCCTTTTCTTTAGCATAGATGAATGAATTTTCATGCTTTTCTCATCTTTTTTGTTCTTGACATGTGCAATGTCTCCTTTTCTTAGGATTTTCAGTGTTACCCATGTAGTGAACTTTCCACCAATGACTCCAAAACCAGACTGTCTTAGGGAGTTGGATGTAGAGACACCCCTAGGGCTTACTTATTCAAGTAACAAAGGCCACAAAAGTTGACTAGTTAATCTACTTTTATCCACCACACTTTTTACCGTGAATAACGATGCTTCCTGAAGCTTGGATATCCAGTTAATTCGTATAATGGACATTGAAGAAGATTTTTTCAATAATTATTTTTTCCTCGTTTCTCCTTTTCTATTTTTTTTCATTAATCTCTTTTTTTCTAATTTTTCTTCATAAGGTTTTGCAACAACATAAGCAGTTAAACAATTCTAAATTATGAATTTGATGCACATATATAACTCAACAAATAACTTAGGTAAATGAGCATGCTTCTCATATTCAGGTACTCATGTATCACAAATTCAATTCAAATCAATTACTATGTATAATGACTTAGTCTTCCTCATTCATTAACCAATTAAACATCAAATAAATTCTAAAATTTAGCATTAATCTTCAATCTTTAACTTTAAACTTTTAAACACTTAGTTAAATAAAATCATGAAACCAAGAATTTTCAAAAAATTTCAAATGCATCAATTTTGTTCAACTTCCCCATCAAAATTGGATCAATATCCCTAATAAAAAAACACCTAAATCTCCTCCCCACACTTAAACCTTACATTGTCTCCAATGTAAGAAAATTATGCAAAGAAGAAAAAGTAAAGGGATAGAAATATCAAATCTGAGATCTCGGGTTGCCTCCCAATCAGTTGCCCTTGTTTATTATCATTGGCTTAACATCATCCTTCTCATGTTATGTAATTGGACTTGTGTACTTCAAATGGATTGGTAACAGTTTCAATTAATTAGGAGCATCCTTTAGATTATGATTTTGCTCCATTCCAGCCCTCAAATCCTTCTTATATATTTGCTCAAGAGATTCCTGCACTATAGAGTCAACAACATCAATAGAAAAAATAAAATTAACATTACCAAGATACCTTTTGACTTCATATATGCCAAACTGGACATGTGCATCATCTAATTCCATGGTTAAGGTCCCATGGTGTTTATTATTCACTATTTTTTGCTATTTGCACAGATGTATCATTTATATCCTCTTTGTAAAAATTCGTAGAACTTATCAAATTATTCTCCCCTTCCTTTTGTTCCTCCTCCTCATCAAATTTTGTGTTGACTTTAGACACTACATTTTCACACATTGCACTGCTATCAGTCTTTGAAGTAAGTACTAACTCTTCTTGCGGCCATACCTCTACACTACTTTTCAAAGTCACTACACTTAGATTTTTTCTTGGTGTAACAATTGTTTGAGAAAGTAGCTTCACTGAACCTTGAGAGTCAAATTGTCCCACTGTTGAAGCAAGTTGATTCATTTGATTCTCCAAATTGTGGATGAAAATTCTTGTTTCTTGTTGGACCTGTTATGCTTGATTCATGAAAGCTTTGAACCTATCTTAAGGATATGATCCAGGATTAGTAGGTACTACTTGAGGTTGTGTCTATTAAAAATCTTCCTGTACAGTTGAAAGGACAGGTTGCATTGGTGGCATAGTACCTTCATAGCTCAAGTCAGGATGATCTCTCCATCTTGGATTGTGATTGTCCACCCGACGATCATATTGATGCTAAAGATATCCTAAGAATCTCCCGACATCATTAAATTATTTTACAATTTTATCCTCATTCAATATTGGACAAGAATCACTGGTATGCCCTGACATTGAGCAAATTCTACACACCTTTGTAACTTGAATATTCCTTATAGCCATTTGATAAACTAAAGCAGTTAATTCAGAAATATGTTGCTCACAATTATTAGTGCTTACCACATTTACCCTTTGAGGTGTATGATCCATTCTAATTTCATACTGCTATGAGTTGGTTGTCATGATTGCAACTAAGTTCTTCGCAGCTCCTGAAGTTTTGTCTAACAGTGCTCCTCCATTTGTAGCATCAATCATGTTTCTATCCATTTGTAACAACCCCTCATAGAAATAATATATCAAGTAATGATCATCAATTCTATGAGCTGGATAGCTGGAATATAACTTCTTAAACCTTTCCCAATACTCATAGAGAGTCTCTCTATTGAACTGTTTGATTCCGCATATTTACTTCCTTATGTTGGCGACTCCTGATGCAAGAAAATACCTCTCCAAGAATAACATTTGCATATCAGTCAATGATCATATTGATTTTGAAGGAAGATCGTATAACTAGTCTTTAGCCAATTCTACTAATGAGAATGAAAAAAGTCTAAACTTGACTTGATCCTCTGTCACTCCTTATGATTTCATCGTGGAACACACCACATGGAACTTCTTTAGATGTTTATATGGATTTTCACCTGTAAGACCACAAAAATAGGCAAAAGATGAATTAGTTCAGAGTTAAGTTCAAAAACAACATCTAAAGTAGGATATTCAATACAAAAGGATAGTTGATTTATATCAGGAGTAGCCAATTCTTTTAAAGTTTTGTTGTTGTTTGGCACCGCCATCTCTTCCTCTTCAAGTGATGTACTAAGAACAAGTGAAGGAACAAGATCTTCTTCTGTATCTGTAGTTTTCTCTATCTCTTGGTCAAAATTTAAATTAGTAGAGTGAGAGGATTGAGTCATAAAAATTAAAGAAAATAAAGAATAAATAAACGAAAACAAAGAATAAACAAAAAAAATAACACTCCTCGACAATGGCGCCAAAATTTGGGAGTTGTCGTTTAGCACTCCAAAATTAAATCTTACTCCTAATCTATTAACTTAAGAATTAGTATAGTAACAAGCAAGGATAGATCCCATAGAGAATGTATTGTTTTATATTTATCCTATGATTTCTAATGAAAATGGTGTTTTGAATTGATTAACTAAATTAGCAATAATAAACTGAGATGAAATAACAATGATTTAAAAACTTCGATTCTTTAGTCCAGTATCACCTTTTCACAATTATGGATTAATCAAATTATACAATATTTACGCTTCAATGAGATTAATAACCTTAGATAACCGCGATCGCTAATTATCCGAAGTTATCCTGATGTGCAAATCTAATGTGACGATCGTCAACAAGAGATCCTAACTATCATACAACCGAGAACTATCAATCTAGATTTAATATAATAGAAGCATGAAGAATGAGAATTAGGTTATTTCAAAAAATAATTACATGATAAGGAATTATTTAACTTGTCTTCTGAAAATCTTAATAATACCCAAAAGCTTGACCACAATTAAGTATCACTAATTGCTACTTATGATCAGATATACATCGTTTGCTTAATACATATTTTAATCTAGCAGATGATATTAATTCACTAATTTAATCTCGCAGAAACCAAGTTAGTAGATTGAATAACATACAAAAAGTTATAGTAGATAATCAGAAAAAAATCTCATGCACGAAGGATTAAATAAAGTAAACTTAATCAAATCGTTAATTATGAATAAGGTTCAACATCCTTTTAGAATTGAAATAAGAACTTAGCTCATGTCTTCCAAGTCTGCATTATAATGGTGTAAATTATAGAATGTACTAGATAATTAATTGAATTATACCCTGACTATTACATGTATTTATAGTGCTAGAGAAAGACTTAAATCCTATGAGAACTAAAAATAAAAATCCTAAAAGGAAATACAAATCACAATTAGTTTCCATAAAGATATATAATCAAATTTGGTATGAAAATCTCAATCTAAAAAGATCCTAAATCTATTATAAATATTAATCCCATTCCATGTAGAAGTCTGCCAAAATTTTCTTTTAGAAACTTTCCAAAAATCCAAGATTTCCAAAATTTTCCGCTCAAATTCGCTAGGGCGAATTTCCATTTCCTATTGCAGCGTCCTTTGGTAAAATGTCCATAACGTTTGATCTAAGAGGAGTTACGGGGCCGACTACTTATCAAATCAAAGAAATTAATGGGATCTACAACTTTCATTCTTTCCAAATTGATAGATTCTGGCTAAATCAAGGTTGAAATTGGGCTTCAAGTGACTATTATATAAATTGCAACTCGAAAGTTTGATGTTCAACGTTTATTTGGTAAAAAGATAATAACTTTTTCATATGAACTCTGATCAGGACGATTCAAGATGTTCCAGAAAGATAAAGGAATAGCTCTATAATAAATCTAAGTCCCAAGCTAAGACCATGCATCCAACTTATCATTAAAAGCTCTGTAATCTCCCCATTTTCCTCATTTTAGCTTTAATTACTCCCCAAATCATTAAACACCTTAATAAGCTTATATACATATAAACATGCAATAAAACTAAACATAAAGGAATCAAAATAAATAAATAATACACATCTTCAAAAATGAACATCAAGATGAACAAGAGAAAATATAGACTAAGGTCTACTCAACGATCGAAGAGATGTTCAAGATTGCCAAGTACAAATGAGAATGAGATCAAAAGGTCAACTTGGTAGTACATCAGAAGATCTTGAGAAGCTACTGAGTCCCTAAAGAAGTGAAGCCTAAACACAATACTCATTAATAACTCAAATTAACTGATGTTGGTAAACTGGTGGATTAACGTTGAAATCATAGTGCAAGATTATACAAGAGCACATTCTATGATCTACCAAGAGAAAGTTATCTAGAGTTGCAATGCCAAGAACAGTAATAATGTGGCAGCATGTAGAAGAGACAAGGAGCTAAAGATGTAGAGCCTTAGAGCCAAGAAAGTGAAGGACATGGCAGAACTGAAAGTCCAAATATGGAGAAGCCATGCAGTTGATAATGATAATGTGAGAGTGGCAGATCAGAAAGAAAATCTTAAGAACCACTCTACATTTTACCAGGAACACCCGGAGCAAACCAGCTCAAGACGTAGAGCAGAAGTTTATAATCTAAAAATATGTTCAAAGTTGCTAAGCACAAAAGATGAAGAACTTAATTGAATAACCTAACAACACATTAACCATGATCATGATGATCTGTTGATAATTAGAAGAGTTCAAGCTTCAACAACAAGGTTCATCAAGCACCAAGGAGATGATGAACAATGCTACTAAGTATCAATAGATGAAGAGCATTTAAGCCTAAAAACTTCATTCAAATAAAAAATTTAACTTACTCAAGTTGTATAAACTTTAAAGAAACAATAACTAATGTTTCTTACCATATAAACAACATAAAAAATAAATTAAAACCGTTAAATTTTGTTATGTTTGTTATTTTTTTACTTTTAAACATTCTTAGCAAAATTAATCATTATGAATTCATTTTTCAACCAAAACAGTCTGTTTAAAACATATTATTTTCATTTCTTCATATATTTAGACATTTAAAAATTAATTTACATATTAAAATATTAATTGACCACTAACTGTCATATTAAACAAGTCATATACATAAATATTTCACTATATTTCACTATAAACATGATTTCTTCATATATATATATATATATCGTGTTTTCATGGATTAATCAATTCTAAATCATATACAAATCATATAAAAGTAGTTTATATATACAAATTAACTTATACAAACCATAGAATCAACAATTATTCATTAATATAAACTTTATAGAGAACTTTTTAAATAAAAAGAGAACTAAACCTTAAAAGCTAAAATTATACCTTTGATTTCCTGCTTAACTTTGTTAGATGATATAGATTAACTTGTTAATCCTCTTCCACCCACTCCTCAATCTCTCAAAAGCATAGAGAATGTTCTGCGTTCTTCGCGAACTAGAACGCCAGGAATTGTGCCGAGGCACTACAACGCTTGTCTAGAGCACAATTCCAGCACTTTAATGTAGGCACAGTATGACAAAGCCTATCCAGGGCCTATGTGGAGCGCGACAGTGCTAGTCCAAAGTGTTGCGCACGGTCCTCAAGATAAAGAAGTATCAGAATGGCGCCGGTTAGCGATTGGCCCGTAAATGCGATTTCTAATACACAATCTTGTAAATGCTAACATAACATGATCTTATTATTATAAAATGTAATTAATCATGTTATAAGATGAAAGGAAAGATTGTAGAGTGGTATAATATCAAATACGAAGATTACAACTAGTAAATTAACGAGTTATATGACAATTAAAGTTGATGTTGATAAAAGTTAGAACTATGGTTTGATCATGTGATTAAACCTAAGACTAAAGGTTGTAAGTTAAGTGAAATAGATATTTAATCATGTAACGTCATCATTTGGTAACTAATTGAGTTACGGTTTTAAGTGACATGTGTATAGGATATTTGAGAATCAAGTTATATTGTTTAGCTTACGCGCAATGCAAGTTCTCTAACCTTAAACTTTCTTTGAGCAATTTTCATATCCTACTTTGATTACAATTATGCAAGTTTCTTACCCTACCTTGTTTATAAATTACACAAGTTCTTGAATCCTTTCTCTTTTTTATTGAGTAAATTTCTTAATTTTATTTCCTCATTGGAAAAGACTGTAACCTTAGCTTATTATTATTGCTCAAGATGGTTTATTGAACCCTTTAATGCTTTACACTTTATTCCTAAAGCATGACTTTGATGCATTATGTTATTCATTTATGATTCATAACTAATCTGTACTATGTCATTATCGAACCCTTGAATTATCATTAAACTTTTGATTCAACTAATCCTTAGTTGATGTACGTTGAACTCTAAATTACCTTGAATCTTATCCAAACCAAACTTCCTTTGGTGCGGACTCATATGTTTAAACTGAGATGAACAACCCTACTATAGGGGATTATATACACGAAAGCGTTAAGATGTTTGTGCACAATACATGTTACGAAAGGCTGATGCCCCTAAGTATGAGAAGGTAGGTCTATATAGTCTAATGATTGTTAATGGTTCAAGTAGAAATACTTATAACCTAGGACATAGTTCATGGTCTGGTGACCCTCAGATAAATTCTAAATTCTAATTTCAGTTCTTGATTATCAATGACATAGAATATTATTCAGTTCAATTGAGCTTATTCATTGACATTTATTATGTTGTTATTATTCATTGCCACGTGAGCATTTATTTTGCTCACTCTTGTATATATATAACTATTGCAGCTAAAGTTGAGAAGGTTGACGAGTCAACCACCAGTAAAGGAAAAGGTAAGATGAACAAGTGTTGAAGACTTGTTAAATTGTTATTCAAACAGTTTATGTAATTAGACTCAATTTAATTATGTGATGTAGTCAATTTTCTACATTTAATGATTGCATTAAGGTTAGACAATCTGGGATTTATTTATTTAAGTTATGTAATACTTTAATGGGAAGGTTTATTGTTTACGTTTTATTTAACTTGGGTAGTTAGATGCGAATGATTGAACAGTGAACACCAAATCTTGTGGGAATGAAGTACTCAAATTTGGGGGTGTCACAAGTTGGTATCAAAGCTTTAGGTTATGGACCTTAGGTGGGGAAAAACCTTAAGATGTAACCTTATATGAGATTGAAAAGATAGTGGTGATAAACTCTTATCGGGTTCTAAGGAATAAATAATAAAACACTCTATGTGCTTATGTGTTTATAACATATGTGTTTGCGAGTGTCGAGTAGTGATGATTAGTAATTAAAAACTTAAGAACTTTGTTGTCAGGATGGCCAATGTTGGAGGATCCAGTCAGGCTAGAGAAAAGGAGCCTCGAGATATTCAGGTGGTCTAGGAGCAGCTGGTGTCAAGGGAGTTATCTTTGTTGGTCATAAATGTTGGTTATGCCCGAGAGTTTAAGCAAGAGGGGTTACCAGATGACGAGGATGAGATAGAGATGGATGAGGAGGATCCCGTGGAGCTACCACAGACAAATGAGGAGGAGGAAGGGAAAGAGTTTCCACCAAACTCTATTAAAGCTCAGATATATGACAAGGTGTACGACCGTAACATTGAGCTGCAAGATCGAGTAAGAGAATTAGAGGAGCTGGCGGAGGAACATCAGACCACAATGGCACAAAACGATGATACAATCTAGGATCTTGACGAACGTCTCGGTAATGTGGAATGGAAGTTGGTTCACATAGAGAGTTACAAGAAGCAGCTGATGGTAGAGGTTGCGAAGCTAAAAGATGATGTAAGAGAGGAGTCCACCAAGCGAGCAAGTGCTGAAAATGCTTATGAGAAGGCTTCCCAACGGGAAACTATAGATGAAGAAGAGCTGTGGGTAAAGAAGGCCAAGATGGGAGAGATGGATTATGTCTTTTATACTGCGATGAACAGAACTCAAGACCCAGTTATCTACTATCTGACTCAGTCTGATGAATTATCGTGGTACATGTTAGATCGTAGAATGATGTTCTGTATCATGGAGGAGGAGCGTAGTAAGGCTATGCAATGTCTTAGTAGGCCTTGATAGAAAGTGTAATTATTATGTGAATAATTATATAATAAATAAGAAGTAAATCCCAAGTGTTTTATGACCAATGGGATATGTTGATGTTATCATGAAACTCTTTCGGTTTAGAAAAGTTGATGTAAATAGCGGTGATGTTATCATTTCGATGTCTTTAAAAGATTATTAATGAATATAATGTCAAAATTTATTCAAGATGTTATGTGTTACGTGTTGATTCTAAATTGTTCAAGTTAAGTAGAAAATACTTAAGAAAATTGAGTAATGATCTAATAAGTATATATTTTAAACAGAAAATGCCTCCAAGAGACGTCAACCATGACAACAAATCCATGAGGGGTCTACCAATAATAACAACGCCAATAATAACCTAGTTCAAAGTGATTGGTGACTTTCTTGACGAGAAACCACCGCAAAAATCGGTAGTAGAATCAATTTGTGACTGTAAAGATTTCAAAGCGGTTGGACCGCCAGAATTTCGTGGGTCCATGAATCTGGTGGAGGCACAAACCTGGATCATGGAAATAAAGAAGGTGTTTTGATTTATTTTATTTGAAATTTTTGCTTAACAAATGACTAAAAAGTCCCTTAACAATTGGGCTAAAGTTTGGATTTTAAATTTAATTCGTTTGGGCTTCATAAACAATTATTTGGGTCATATAAATTAGATTAGGTCCAACACTTTTAATGTTACCTTACTCTAATCATTTAATTAGGGTTTTCATTCGCTCATTTGTAATTTAAATAATCAGTCATGTACATTAAATTTTTATAAACCAATTAGACTTGATTTAGTTATGTTATAAAAATAACTAATAGAGATGTATAAAATAAATCCCTTAGGATTAGTATATATTTTAAATACTAACATTCTTCCATATTATAACCTTTAGGTTATTTAATTTCCATACCTAATGTATAATTAGGTTATGTAGCTTTCCTTTTGATTCTCTTTAACTACTAAATAAATATATATACACATTAATAATATATACTTATTTAATTACCTACATAATTCACATACGTCATAACATATTTATAATCATTAATAAATCCTTGTTATATTTAAATACTCACATAATCATTCACAATAAATAATTCATATAAATAATTAATCACTTAAAGATTGTAAATCTTTTTAATTTAAAATTCAAGGTTAACATTCAAGCTATGTTAATTTTTAGCATAACTTATATTTCTCTTCCTTAGTCAAATTGATTAAGTATTCATCTTAGTTAACTTAAAATAAATAAATTAACTATCTTTCTTAATTCATATATTCACTAATATGGTTCAAGTACTTTCTAAAAAAAATTATTCTTAAAAATTTACATATATAATCATATAAAATTTTCGGTCCTTACATTCTCCCCTCCTTATAAGGATTCCATCCCTGGAATCACTATTACCTTATACTCAAATTATGTCTATCCTTAGACACTTATTTATTAATCAATCAATTATTATTAAATTACTCTCATCGTATTTATTACTTCTTTTATTCTTTTTTAACCCAATTCAAGGAGAAAAATCTTTGCTTAACTCAAGTCTCATTTGACTTGGTATTGCTCATATTTACCTGTTATAGTTAGGTATCAACATCTTACTCATAATAGTATTCCTTTAAAATATTAAGCAACTTGTGCTTTCTCTCATTTTACTTTGGAACCTCTAAGGGTTACCATAGACCACATGGATATACACATGTACTAATAACTTTTAAAGTTGTATCATCAATTCGTTCATTTCTATATAGATGCGATACAAATCTGTAACTCATATATCAACCTATGACTAGGATTCATAAAGGAACAGTACCTCATAGTGATATCTATCAAATAATATGTACGTAATTATATTACTAATTGGAATTTTACCAGGCACTACTTCCTTCTAAGCGACTTCATCCTGAACTGTCATATTACATGTGCGTACCGTCCATCTTCTTGGCTGAGCAGGTCATTTGAATGTTAGTGTCCCACTGTTGTTTCCTCTATTGTTGCTTCTTTTCTCTGCATTCTTATTTGGACAGTTACGATTTTGATGATCTGGTGATCCACACGAAAAATAAACTTGTATCTTCTTTAGACTGGGACAATTAGAAGAGATATGTCCCTCTTGGAAACAATTAAAACACACTTCTTTTCCTTTTAAAGAAACTCCCTGATTATTTTTACCTCAAACTGCACACGACTCACCTCTCTTCCTACTCTCTTCTGACTTGTTTCCCGATTGGGTATTGTCATTCCACTTATGATCATTGGGGTTACTTCCTCCACTGCTACCTCCTTCATTCATCATCATTTTCTTCTCTTGATGTTATTTGATACGACTTCACTTCCTCCTTTGGTGATGATTACTTTTTCTAACAGGGTTAAAAATGTATTAATCTGCAACACAACTACTTTTTATATATTTCTGGCTTCAGTCCGTTCTCAAACCTTCGCGCCTTTCGTGCCTCAGTATCTACTTTATGTGGAGTGAATCTCACTAGTTTATTAAATTTGGCAGCATACTCTAAAACCGACATATTCTCCTACTTTAATTCCAAGAATTTTACATCCATTCTTGTTTGCATACTTGGTGAGAAATAATTCTTGAAAAATAATTCTTTAAACCTTGTCCAGGTTAATACTGTTGTCCCAGCTCTAGTCTGGTTCAAGTCCCACCATTAATTAGCCTCACCTTTCATTAAGTAGGTAGCAAAAGTTATCTTTTTCTCCTCTGCTACCCTAGCTATAATAAAAGTTTTCTCCATCTCCTTTCCCATGTTTGGGCTTCAATAGGGTTAGTGGTTCATTTAAATTCTGGCGGTCCTTGTTGGTCGTATTTTGTGATCAATATAAGTGTGGAAGTATACATGGTCAACAAGTAATAAAGAGTAAGTAGAGTATTGTTCCCACATAGAATTATTTAACAAAATCTATTAAGCACTGACCCGTAACCTTTTTAATCTTATTTAGACTAATGATTTGATATTTTGAATTACAACTATGTAATTAAAGTAATACTAACTACCCCTAGAGTGAGAATAGATAATGAAGATTTTAGATTATAATTTCACCTATTAATTCATTTAAATCGACACACTTCATGTTAAGCCAAATGAATTATATCAGATTGTTAGTCGAGAACACGAAGGTAAGATATGGCCACCTCTCGATGTATCATACCCATATCACACTAAATCCATAGATGATAGAATGAATGTGAACACCCTATTTAACTAACCCACTATATCTCTATGTGAATTACAATTAAAAAGGATTGAAGCTCAAGTTCTCAATAGAATACATGCGGTGCATATGTATATCTCTATCCTAAGCATGAATCATGAATTCCATCATGATGTAGAAGTCACGAACACATGCTATTATGATTAGCTCTAAACTCATAATCTGTTTCTCAATCTCATATGGATTAACACAGTAATTGATAGGTAGGCAATTAAGAAATTGAATACAAACCATAATAGACAATCCAATAATGATTAATAAGAATAACAAGGAAGCATATCAAAGTAAACTACACAACAAGATTCATTGTAATACCGCAATATAGTTGTAGACACCTGGAATTTCATTTTCATGTTACTAACTATGCAGGAGGTCAAAAATGTCTTTTTCATACTCTAGAGATAATCCTAGAGGACCACAACATCAAATCTAACCACGGAGACATCCATGTGGAACATCAAATCAACCTTGGAGATCAACCCTAAGGAAAAGAAAAGTTAGCAGCAATCAAACCCTGGAGACAACCCCGAAGGAAAACCAAAAGGCCCGTCAACCTTGGAGACAACCCCCGAAAGAGAAAATTGGTCATTTTGACAAGTCAAATTCAACAAACCCTAATACAGGTGAAAATAGGGTCACAAAGAGCCATTGCAACATTTTTGAGCACAAACTATGCAAAACAGCTCAACGGACTACATGTGAATACCCAAATATGCCATTTACCCATCTTCCTGAATTTAGAAAATGTCAAATCAAATTTCATTGTGTAGCTCTCGTCAAGGGATTTTCGAAAAGGTATAGCACGCCTAAATCAAATTCTTGGACTAAAATTTTGAAGGTTCGAACGGACTGCGTGTTGGCCCGAGTGCACGTACTTTGAAATAACGGGACCGACGGGGCTTGGGCCCACCTGGGCCGATGATTATTTTGGTCTATAAATAAGACCCCCCATTAGCAATAAAATGAAGAGAAAAAAGAAAAAAAGCTAGAGAGAGAGCTCGAGCTAAAGAGAGAAAGTGAGCATTTCTTGCGTTTAAACTCCGTAAATCTCAAATGTAAAAACGCATATACATATAAACTCATATATAATATAACATATATAATGTATCCTATTTTTGGCTCCAATATTCACCGTATTTCCTTTCTTTCTCTAAAACAAAACAAGTTCCAATTCAAATTCTTAAATTTCTCTCTCCAAAACAAAACAAATCTTCAGACCCAAATCACTATTCACCCATCTTCGGCATCTAGTGTAACGCCCCCGAAATAGGTATACATCACTCATTCTGAGTCACCAAATACATGATACATAACTTAAATACAAACTTAATTAATACAACTGTCGTGCAAAATACGATAACACAATAGCTGAGTTTTAACACGAATAAATATTATCTTCTAGACAATATCCAAACTCAAATTCAATCCTCATTACAATTATTATCACACTATTTCACAGAATACTGAGGACTACTAAAATAACCATCTCGGACCGTCACTCCATTCCCCGACTAGTCCCAGCTATATTCTCATTTCCTGAAGAGAACAATGAAAGAAAAGGGTGAGCTCAACTAGCCCAGTAAAAAATATTAAGACTAAGATAATGCAAAATAAATTATCGTTTGCCTTCAACAGTGTAACAACTGATAGAATACAATAGACAACAAGTTTTAGATCAACAACTGCAGCAAAATAAGCAATCCATTAGAAGAGTCATGTAGAGCATGATATCTACTATCTTTTATGATTTAAAAGTTTATCATCAATTTTATCGCTGAGACTCAACTTAATAAATAATCCACATCACTAAATTATCCATGCACTATGGAGCAAGGATATTCATTAGTATCACATCCACGAATTATCCATGCACTACAGGCCAAGGATATTTGTGTTATCATCAATGGTCATGATCATGCCAAACAACAATTCATCTATGCACCCTTGGCCGAAGAGAATGCATGGTCATGATCATACCAACATCTGTCCATCAATGAACTACGGGCTAATGAGGACTTTTACCACATCATTTGTAACATTACAGGTCATAATTACATCGAATAATCCCTAGTCATAATCATACCAATCAACAGTCCATCTATGCACTACGGGCCAAAGATGACTTTTATCACAGTATAAACATGAGGATGGTGACAATGATATAAGCATTAATTAAACGAAATCAAGGATAAATAGTAAAGACTTTAAATTTATCCAGAGTTTAAAAATATCCAAATTTTCAACATGATAACTTATTTGTGGAGTAAAATTCAAGAATAATATTGTATCAAAAATATTTTGAACATAGAAAAAATCAATTTTTGTCATGAATAGTACCCTAGATGAATAGTATCTGAGTGAATAGTACCCCATGAATAATACCTGTATGTATGAATAGTACTGTACGTATGAATAGTGTCATACGTATGAATAGTGTCGTGCATATGAATAATACCCATGAATAGTACTCTGGCATGAAAAGCTTAAAATTTAACAAGAGTGTTCAAAAAAATATCCTTGTGAAACGATACTAGACGAAGCGTAAATTTCAAGGATATTCTACTAATTTTAAGGAGTATAGAAGCAATACTTAACAAAATGAGTGTAGAATTCAGAATCTGAAATGAAGTCATATTACTTACATACTACAGAGTATGAAAAAAAAATTATTTCTTACGAATATTGAACAAAAATAATATCCCTTACAACTTTTGAACGAAAATAATCCTTATGAATATTGAACGAAGATAATATTCCTTATGAGTATTAAACGAAGATAATATTCCTTACGAATATTAAACAAAATAAAATTTCTGACTGGTATAGCGGATATATTCTTGAAGAAAAACTTGCACTATTTGCAACACTCAAAGTTTCCTTAAACTCAAAGAAATACGCTCAATATTATAGAAGAATAATTCTCTGATTCTGGTGTGATTTTCTTTTCTAAACTGAGCATCCTATTTATAGGAGAATGGCTGGATACTATTTGGATGCACAGTAAAGGAAAAATCATGGACTGCACATTAAGTTTTTCACGGGCGCTGCAATCGACGAAAAATTTGATTTACTATTCATTACTGTGCAATAAAATATTCTAATAAAACAAAAACTTTAAATAAAATATAATATATTCTATTTATAATCTAATAAAACAAAACTTTATATATATATATATATATATATACATCTTCCCAAAATCTCACGGCTACACCAAAAACATAACTAAATTCCCTCCCCAACAAGGTATCCTTACAGCACCCCATTTTCTTTCTCTGCCCGTAAACACCTCCCCCCACCACCACCTGACAAACACACACACACACACACACACACACACACACACACATATATATATATATATATATATATATATAACAAAACTGAGATAGCTTTCTACCGATAGTTTTGAAAAATGGGTAAGTGGGGGTCCATATAATAATCAAAATTTACAACAAATACTTCATAAAAATCCCGTCTATTTATCTCAACTCACTTGGCTTCACAAAACACATTTTTAAACAACAATTATTCATTAATAATATCACTTGCAATATTAACAACCACATCATTCCCAGGAAAGAGGGAGCTTTCCGATAAGGATTTCTCCCTATTAGCGCATAATTAGGTGACCAAACCCCTTTCATCGACAGAACTTTCTAGACATTATCAATAATGCAAATAATAATATGAATAACTTGTCATCTTAATTATTTATTTAATACTATAAAATATTGTGACAATAATTGAATCAATAATGTGAGATATTATGCAGCAATTACTATGGCAATAATTGAATAAAACTGAGTGACTTCTCACGTAAGCATCAATAATCATAATTACAACACATATGAAATTTTACATCATAATTATCAAGTACATTTCTCAAAACACTTATCTTTACCTACCTTTGAACAATACTTAGTTTAGTAATCACTTTATCAGAGTTAATAAATAAAACTTACATCCAGGTTCAATACCTTTTATACAATGAACAAAATTTAAACTTTATAGCTCAACATCTATTAAACATCATACATTATTCAGAATCTTAAACATGGTTCAAATAATAACAACTCATCCAAAGTATATAAATCTTCATGCATTACATATGATTCATGTCTTTCAAGTAGCACATAGAGTTACCTTGTATCTTTAACCTACACAAGTGGTTATTTGCAAGGTTGAGCTCGACAGCCCAACAAAATCTAACAATTTTCATGCATCACATAGCACACAATAACATGCTTAATATACATTTCAAAAAAATTGAACTAACATAACATACATGTTGCAGTTCATATAACAAGTATAAAGATTGAGTTCCTTACTCAATCAGCATTCCTTACTCAACCAACATAGTCATAAATTGACTTTAATGTTTCATACTTTTGACATATATATAACACATCATGCTCGTTGCAACAAATATTTAAAATAGTTCATCATCAAGTTCACATAACAAATAGGAACTGAATGACTTGCCTTGATCGTTGTTTACTAATAATAGATTAACAGCTTACAGCTATCTGCACTTCACGTGCCATACACAATTATATAATCATGTACATCAACTATTAGTCACATAGCAACACATAGTAGTTGTAATGTTAATTTTACTCTACATCTCATAACCCTTCCTGTTAATCAATACACAATGTTCAATTTGATTATGTTAACTTTCGACTTATATCTCACTATATTTCTTATTAGGTTATACTCGAAGTTCATTCAAGTGTTTAAGTCTTGATAGGACTACTTATTGGTTTTATATTAACCCCATTTCATATCTTATACTCCCTCTGTCCCATGATAAAACTCCTTATTACTATTTTGGGTAGTCCCATGTTAAATGTCCACTTTCCTTTAATAACCAAACTTTTACATATTTTTTCCTATTATGCCCGTAGTATTAAATATCTCTAACTTTTCTTATTCTAATTCTCTCTCCATATTTAATAAGTATGGAGAGAGAGTATTTTGAATTGACTAGTTAGAAAGTCACTCTCCCACCTACATTGAAAATAATTAATGACATATTATTATGGGCGATTTTGTCATTTCATTCCTCTTCTTAATTTGCGTGAAAAGTTCACCAGGACTTTTATCCTGGGACAGAGGGAGTAATATTCATTTCATTTGACTTAAAACACTTTTTACGTTCATTAACACTTGTCACGGCGTTTCGATGTTCATTCGTCACACGCCCGATTCGTCTCTATTGTGTAAGCTTAGTATGTTTATACAACTTATCTAATACATCATTTATTAATGTTAAGCATCATTATACTTCATATTATTCATGTTCTATAACTTAGAATAATATCTTTTATCGTCAGAAGCACTACACTTGCATACATGCATGCTCGACGCCCTCTGATTGCCTCCGAATACACATCAATTCCAAAGATGGCCATTTTGACCCCTATTACCGACCTCAAATCGAACAACTCAAAGAATGAAAGTTGTAGGTCTATTCTTCCTCGTTCTTGATCATCTTAAATCTCCTCAATCAGAGTTCGTATAAAAATGTTATGGCTATTTTACTATAAGAGGTCAAAGAAATCACAACGGACAAACCTAGAGCATAGCTGCGCCCAATTAAGCCTTGGACACAGTGCAGCTGTGCCCTAAAAGACTTAGGGCACAACATAGCTACGCCCGTTAGCAAAACTAGGACTTATAGTTTATTGTTCTTGCAATTTTTTGACCCTTTTCTCATGTCAATGTCGAGCTTTTTATTGTTCCTTTTCTGTTCTTGTCTTTTGGTGTTCTCATGTTAGGTGAGATTTGTTTGAAAAAATAAGTTGTGAAAAGGTCCAACATGTATATGTCGATGATTGGACTGTAAGAGTTGCTAGTTAGTACTTTTAAATGGTTGCACCAACTCAACCGAGAAAAGGTTTGCACATTGATCCAGTGATGTGACATTGTTTAACAGGTCTGTGAAACCGAGATTCGTTAGAGTCTGGGGACTTGATTATGTGAAGAGAAGGTGTTAGGCATGCCCCGACATTCGTGTTACCATGGTGATCGCTACCTTTCAATTAAACTGTTATATGAATGTGTGCGTGTGCTCGTGTGGATCAATGTGCAATTATCTGGAAGTAGTTCTATGCCTCGTTTGTACCTATATACAAAGGGTTTAAATTTATGTAAAAATTTTCTTTTAACAAGATATAGCAATGATGTTTTGTAAAAGAGGTTTTTCAAACCCTTATGCTCAATAGTAATTGAGGCCTTTGATACCTCCTTTTTATTAAATGTTTTGCTTATTTTCTTTTTTTTTCGAGATGCGAGGCATTTTTGAGAAAATAGGTATATAGCAATGCCGAATTCCTTGTGGACATGATAGCCATCTAAGGAAATTCGAACACTGTAAATAATGTACAAGCTGATTACAGCCAAAAATGTCCATCATGGGAACCGAATGAAGATTCAGGAGACTGAATCTGTGATCACATGATTCCTAGGCTCACATGATTTAGCAGTTTGTATGAAAGCTATAAATAATTATATATATAAAAGCTGTAAATATATATATATATATATATATATATATATATATATATATATGCATCGCCAACCACAATGAAACGAACTTGATGGGGGACTGGAAATGTAAATATATAAAAACAGTAAATATATATATATAGAGACACGATCAACCACCACGAAGCACCTCCATGGGGGATCAGAAATGTAAATAATGCAGTAAAGATCAACCACCATGAAGTAAACTCCAGGTGGGACTAAATATAAATAAATCAGTAAAAACGATCAACCGCCACGAAGTAAACTCCAGGCGGGACTAAATGTAAACAAAGTAGTAAAAGGCCATAAAGTAAACTCTAGGTTCGATGTAATTGTAAATATATATATATATATATATATATATATATATATATATATATTTATAGCGATAAACGGACCGTATATATATCGATCCAAAGCTAGGTTTATCATTTCAATGATATAAAACGCACTTTTGATTTAAAATCGTGCTTATCAAACAGCGAGTTCGATAAATAGGTTTATATATATATATATATATATATATATATATATATATATATATATATATACAAAAATAAATAAAAAGCCACGGATAGAAGTCCGGGCATACACAGGCAATATGACTTTCAATGTGAAGAACGGTGTGTGCAGAATGTGGAGAAAAGGCTTTAAAAAGTGTAAGAAGGCATACTGTGGACTGCCAAAGAAGACTTCTATAGCTTTAAAGGGATGAACACTAGGTTCCCACCAGTAAAAATATAGCCAAATATGAGCTCGCAAGTGTTTAAAATGAGAAAGCACTAAGTTTATAGTGTATACAGAGCAAATTGGATAGGGATTCCTCACCTTTTTCTCTTATAAAATGGCCACCCCAATCCCTCTATTTATAGAGGGGGGAGCACCTGTGGCTGTCCGGGGTTCCTCGTGCTCTGTGGGTCCCGTAGTCTCGAATTACATGCACGAATGCAACGTGTTATCCGCTCGAACTTTTAGAACTTTAATCTGGGAATCCATTGAGGTGTATAAGACCTTTTTTGGAGTGATGTTGTCGAGAGCTACACAAATGACATGTGATTAGAGGTTGTACGAAGTCAGGAAGATGAGACCATGCCCTTGGTCTTCAAGTCTTCAAATTATGTTCGGTGTGTTGTCCTCTGTAGTAGTCACTCGGGACTGGAGCTATTAGTTCTTGTAGGACAATGCTGTGTAGAATGTATGTTGAAATGTGTTGATATGGTGCGCATGTGGGATCAAGGTGGCAAAATGATGATTTTGCCCCTCACTAGGGTTATCTCCGATTTGGGCTGATATAGCAGTCGTTGCTCAGGGTTATCTGTGAGATTGGGCTTCTATAAGTGCTAAATGTCCTCAAGGTTTCCTCTGAGGTGTGCCTGACCTCTCGGGGTTATCTCCGGGTTTGAAAATGAGTGCCTCAGGGTTATCTCCGAGGTTGAAGCTAATTACAAAGGTTGGAATGAGCTTTTCTGGGGTTATCTCCGGAATTGGAATTGCACTTTCGGGGTCATCTCCAAGGTTGATGCTGAAACTCCCGGTGATGTTTCTGGGACTGGAACTGGATATTTCAAAATTATCTCTCCGAGATGGAACTGCCTTCTCCGGTGTTATTTCAGGAACTGTAACTGTATTCCTCGGGGTTGTCTCCAAGGTTGAAACTGAAACTCCTGAAGTTGTTTTCGGGACTGCAGCTGGATATCTCGGGGTCATCTCCAAGATGGAAAACTGAGGTTTCTGGGGTTGTCTCCAGATTTGAGTTGATTGGTCTCCTAGGGTTATCTCTGGAAGATGATTCAGTCCTCCTGCCAGGTTAATAACAGAAATGCAAAATTTTGAATGTCTACAGACGCCCCTCTTTATCATGTTCATGCAACGCAATGGCATGGATATGATAAAGAATACTAGACATTTGAAATGTGAAAAGATAATCATGATGTAATGTACAACAACATGATGCAAATGTATGATGTATGTGGTTTGTTGGACCATTTTCCAACGGGATGTGATGACTGTTTTCCCTCCCATAACTTTTGATGGGGCTGAAGTTATCACCGATGACTCTGATGAACTCCTTGGACGTGTGATCCAAAGTGCTCTAGAAATTCTAGGATGTTGACGTTAGGGTTATCACCAAAGTCCATAATCCTTGGTACAGACTTTCCACTGATGATGTATCTCTCATGTACAAGAGTCTCTGTGGGGATGTGTTTTCTCTGATGAATTTTTGTATAACAGATTCCATCATCGATCTTCCCCGATGAGGGTGTTCTTTCCTAGTTTGTATCGCCAGGGCTTTCCGCTGCTCTATCGGAGTTACTGCCAACATTCTGTGTTGTCAGGGTTGCCTAACTCTCACTGAAATATACATCAACAGATTAGGATCCCTACTGGGACAAACGTCAAGGTTGCTTGACCTTCATTGACATGTGCATCAGCGGATGAAATCATCGAATGATTCCCGACGCTTCGTTAGGTTTAACTTCCAAAGGATGACGATGTCAAGGCTGTTTGACCTTCGTTAACATGTGCATCAACGGATGAAGTTTCCGCTAGGGAGAAGTGTTTTGGAGTTACAACCCCGAACTGACGGCATCGGACCCTTGTGAGGTATTTCCGAGTGTAATGTGCAACAACTATGATCATTGATATAGTGAACCCTGTGTTTGGGCAAATACCAATGAGTGATATGTAGACCCGCAACTTGGTCGATGAAAACCAGGATTTAAGGCTCTTCTGCTCAATCGTGTAGAACTTTTCTTCCTGATTTGACCTTTTCAAATTGTGAGACCTCCTTTGCAATTCAAACTGGACCAAGCCAGAGGGGTGGGCCCCACTCAGGGGAGCCACATGTACACCTGCGGCCAGCCGTGGCTGGCTTTAAGGCACTTGGTGCTTTCATAATTCATTTTTAAGTTGCGCTACACAGAGAATCCAAAAGCTCTTCTTCAGATCTACTGAGTTCGGGTGTCTTTCGTCAAATTCTATCACTATACAAGTGTTCTACACTGCCCTGGTAACGTATGCATGCTTTCTTTTCTAGTTTTTATCCATTGGAAAGTGAATTATCACATGAAATGCTTCTAAACACATAGTAGTGAATATGCATGCTCATATAACTTGATAAAAAAATATTCAACACAGTAAATGTTAGTATTTAACCATGCTAAACATAATGATGTGAAAAAAATTGACTTTTGAAATAGTCAAATTGGCACCTTTTTTATGCTATTTCTTATCCTATTTGAGGACTAATGAGCAAAGGTGGTAAGGCAAAGTAATCTTGGTAATTAGGCTACCCTTACGGATTATGTCTTTGATAGTGTAATGCATATAGGATGTTTATGACTGTGGGTAGGTGTGCTACTGAATGGCCACCTAGTCATGCCTATGTGCATATGGATAGTCTTGTTTAAAAAGGAGACTATGACAAAAAATTTCCAAAATATAGGCATTGGATAGTCATGCATTTTTAACTCTACTGTAGGCATATGTTAAAATAATGCATGCATGTAGTCATAAAATGCATTTGAAAAAGCTGCAGGTTAGAAGATACCACACCCTTTCTGAGGTGATTTGGAGACTTGTGCCCAGATATATGGATCTGGATCAGCTGAGTAGTTCTCGCAAGACCACTTCAGGTGTGCGGAGGAGGGCTTCTGATGTGTCTCAACCTCGTTCAGTTAGACAACCTCGTCATCTGGCAGAGGCAGTGATATGTCCTGTCCAAGTTGATGTACCAGATGTTGAGGATGAGGAGTAGGATGTACCGATTGCGGACCCCGCTCTTGCTACTCATGTTCCCTGTAGGGATCTTCTAGGCATTCAGGTGATGATCCTAGAGCTTTTGGGTGATTTGAGTCGACACCCCTCAGTTTATTTTCATGCAAACGAGGTACATGTTGGATTTAATCTTCCCTTTTCCTATTAATGAGGAGCAAAGGTTCTGATGTTGATTTGCTTTGTGATGTAGGTTCCCATCTTTACATAGCCTTGAGGGAACTAGTTCAACATACACTCTCTGTATCAGGCTCTGTATCCAGATTATCTAGAGATTATTCATGGATGGGGATTTGAGGTGTTCTTTTCCATCCTCCCAATCATTGTCCCTAGGGTTACCTCAGCACGTTGTCTGAGCGTTGGTTTCACCAAAATCAGTCTCTCCATTTGTTAGATTGTGAGGTGATGATGACGCCGATGGACTGGAGGTTTATCACAGGTATGGAGTTTAGAGGAGCGTTAGTGCCATGTACGGCGAATATTACCCTGACTGCCATTAGATCCTTGTTAGGTGTCCTAACTGAGGCGCTCAAGGGCAGGACAGTCCGTACATATCCTTTGAGCGTAGATGCTATGAACAGGTTGTTGAGTGAGCCCATACCCGATGATGTGAAAGTCAGGAATCGCATTCTTCGGCAATTATTCCTGATGATCATTACGGGTTACTTCATAGTGAAGAACTCTTCTACGGTATCATTTGTTTGGTTCACTATTACACGAGATATAGATAGCATTGGAGAGTATGATTGGGGCTCTTATACCATTACCTATTTCCTTAGGGGCATGCGTATGCGTTCGCAAGGCTTGACAGGGGCTTGGTTAGGATTTTACCCATTTCTGCTGGTGAGTATTTCACTTTAGATTTCCCATGTACAAGTTAAGAGTGATGACTGATAGCAAATGTTTGCCTTTGTGTTGGCAGTTTTGGGCCTACGAGAGGCTCTCATGTTTGCGTCATGTGAGTGTGTTAGGTTTGTAGACTTATCCACGAAAATGGTGATGGCATCACTCCATACTAGCGGAGGTTCTTATAGATGAGGGTTTCACCCATTGTTGTCTATAGTTGGAGTTGTTGACAGCTTATACTATCACTTGGATTCTCTAATCTGGGGAACATTTGACCATTGGGTTTGAGGATGGGTTCCCGACTGGTGCGTGTACGTGATATCCACCCGCCAGATTCCTCTCTTTACAGATGGTGGATGTGAGCTTTATTTAGGAGAGTGTGCTATTAGGAGCACTACAAGAGAGATTCATATGCCGATCTTGCCTCTTGCCAGATGTTATTGGCCTATGTCATAGTCACCCGTTAGTGATATCCCATTGATGGGCATTGACGGCTTTACACTCAGGATATGTTTCATCATTGGTGGTCCCCTCGTACCATCGGAGCCCAGGCCCGCACAACTAAATTTATGGGGGATATGGTTCCTGGATCCATGATGATGATGGATTGGATGTCCTGTGTCTGAGATCCAACTTATTTGACACATATTGACAGTTTGACCCGGTAGTTGGACCAGGCACATTTCTTTATCTAGCACTTGGGCAGAGATCCTTTAGATGCAAATACCTTTGATCCTTCCAGCTCTGGAGCTGGCCCCTCAGATGACCCATATGGCTTTTCTGGTGCAGAAACTCCATTATATAGGCCTAACATCCCCGTTGATGGAGATCAAGTGACTCAGGAAGAGTTACATCAGGTGGACATGATTGATGATGTAGACATTGACACTATAGTCTTCTTTTGATGTATATTCTCGTTATATCTTTTGGTAGGCCTCTGTTAGATACTAGGTGGTTGTGCCCCATTCTCGCTACATCTTTTGATAGGCCTCTATTAGTTGTTGGGCGTCTATGCCCCATTTACCTATATTTATAGCTGTACAAAGATTATGTATTAGATGATGATGTACTTAGGAATGTATGTATTGTTATTCCTTACATAATATTGCCATATATTGTTTATCACGCATGTATTATGTTATGCATATGTATGTATGTCCAAAGATATTCAGCATTGACCCCTGGATGGTCTTATGATACGGCCCACACAGATGTCTTCTTCGATAGTTAGCCGCATTGATCACACCCCACCAGTATTGGTAGCCTCCCATCAGAGGTCGTGCTATGATAGTTTGTCACCTCCAGACAGGGTGACTATAGATCATTTATTACAGTATTCCATGACCCTCCTGATGTTCTAGGTTCTTATGGGCTTTGTGGATGGTATATTGGAGCATTGGGTACCAGAGAGGCAGGTTTTCTGATTCAGGACCCAGGAGTTGACTCCCACATTAGAGGAGTACGAGCGATTGACGGCTCTGCCCTTAGACAGACCTTGCACTCGAATGGCCATTGGCGATATGAGCCAGCAGTTCATTACCCTTATCGGGTTATGGCGTAGAGTAGTACATGATGAGATTACATCTAGTCATGTGGTGTCCCAGAGTTTTCTGATAGGCAGATTTGGCTCGCTAGACAGTTATGCATGACATTCTGCGAATTTCACCAGAGGATTAATGACATGTAGCCAGAGTAGACATATTGCTGATGTGTATATTATCATACGTATACATGCCACGGTATATGGATGAGTTATACATTGGTGTGATCATGGCGGTGAGAGCTCTCAGGGATGGTCATACCATTGTGCCTATGATCGTGACAAAGACTTTGAGATCAGCCACATATTGTTATACCTACCCTGCAGGGGTATTCATAGGTAGCTCAGTTATGTTGTATGTGTGGTTTATGTCACACCTGAGACTGATTGGCACTTTCTGACGACATGAATATTGTTTTACCCATGAGATAGCCATGTCTTACTCCTTTTATCCAGCGGAGTGCATAGACGTTATGTCTTGGTCGGTGTTCTTGGCAGGGATAGGAGATCCATTCGGCATTTTACCGTGTACAGGGCTCAGTTCCCCCTACAGCTTCATTACTTATGCACTTAGCATGGATTATCTCCCTTTAGCTGGTTTAAGGGACATGAACACTTACCACCCACTGGCTGTGATGTTGTAGTTTGATCAGTTTTAGGATTTCCATCCTTTTGAGGGGGCATTAGGCCAGCGTTTGGCTTTTCACCACTTGTCAGCAGAGGACAAATCTAAGGTGTATGCCTGTGGGGATCAGCGTGAGCTAGCTACATTTTTTATTAGCCATCTGGGCTGTTCGACAAAGTATTCTACATGGATGGAGACAGAGACTGCATCGGCTGCGGTTGTATCCACATTTCCGAGGATTAGTTATGATAGTGGAGAGTCCATGGAGGACATTGATTCTCTCACTAGGGAGGAGCTGTTTACTGGGTTGCCAACAATTGTGTTAGAATCTTTGAGTACTTCTGCAGCTGTGACTCCCCCTTTAGAGTATTTAGCATATAGTCTGCATCTGATGACATTTGAGAGGGATCAGGCTTAGGGATTGATGTTGACAGCTCTTGATGGGAGAAATGTCTCTCTATTAGAGAGAGATGATGCTTAAGCTCATAGAGACACCGCTATTGTTGAGCGGGATAAGGCCAGATAGTACTAAAGTGAGATCCCTTACTACTAGCATGATTGCTGAGATGAGTGCATGTATAGATGAACATCATGTCACCATGCAATTGGCTGTGGATCTGTTAGTTCGTGTAGATACCCTTGGGCAGGAGCTCACAACATTACCTCTTTCTTCGGAGATAGATGCCATATTGGATTTGATAGCTCGTATATCCATGGGATTGTAGATAGGCTTGTATTTTCCTGCAAAGACTGGCTTAGCCATTTTGTAATGTACAATTCATATTGTATATATCAAACAACATTATATATAGCAGGGAAATATATTTTGATTTACTTCCCTTTTAGTAGTGCCTTATTATTTACTTGATATTTGCCTGTTTCTTTAGGGCTTGTGATCTGGATGTATTTTGAACTTATTCTTGATGGATGGAAATTGAGATGTCTCAGGAATTTTGGATTGGATCATTGATCTGTGTGTATCCCCTACCTTCTTTGGTGTCTTAGGACTGGTTTATGTATGTAGATGTGGAGAAAAGTGTGGCTTTCCTCTCTGAGATTGACCGCACCACAGATGGTTATCGGTACTCCTATTGAAGAGGAGATCCAAAGTAGTTCCATCTTTTATGGATTGGTGTTTCTCTTCGAGGACTCAATCGCAGCTTAGATGGTCGCCAACTCTCCATTTACGGGGAGGTCAGGTAGTTCCATCCCTTTGGTATGAAGCCGATGAAATGTGGTGGATTGAAGTTTGATGCCACTACCATGTGACAAGTATTTGTGTTTTCGTAGGGGTAAGACCAAACCATAAATGGCTACCTACGTAATCCTATTAAAAAAAAGATCAGGTCTACGTAGTTCGAACCTGGTGTAAGAGGTTCAACGCTGTTTATGAAGAGGTGTAGAAGTGTGTTTTTGTTTTTATTTTTTGATTGCGACCGAGCCATTAAAAAATGGTTGCCTTCGTACTCCCAGGTATCGGGGAGATCAGGTCGACGTAGTTCACCCTATATGTAGGGCGATTTGCAACCGAAAAGTTTGATCACATGTTTAGGACAAACTGTAAGTGAAAAGTTTTATCCCCTGTACAGGACAAACTGCATGTGTGAAAAGTCTTATCCCAAGCAGGACAAAACTGCGGGTGTGAAAAGTTTTATTCTTGGTGGGATAAAACTGCGGGTGTGAAAGGTTCTATCCGTGGTGGGATAACTAGAAAGGTTTGAAACAAAGTGGATTGAAAGATCTAATGATCTAAAAACTAGGCTGCTGGCTTAAAGTGTGTGTTTATCCCTGATGGGGCAGATGGGTATGAAGAAAGGGTTATATGTAGAAAAGGGTTAGAAAACCTAAAGTGACTGGTGATCTGGTGATCCAAAACTAAGATGTTTGCTTGATGTTAACCTCAGACATATTATCATTTCTCGGTGTCCGAGTTGATAAGCTGTGGAAATTCATCGCCGTCCATTTCTTGTAATCTGAGAGCACCTTCTGTAAATACCTCCTTGACAATAAACGGTCCTTTCTAGTTTGGAGTGAATTTTCCCTTAGACTAATCTTGGTTGTCAATGATCTTCTTCAAAACCAAGTCATGTTGTTTAAACTGTCGTAGCCAAACTTTTCTGTTGTAGGATCTGGCGATCCTTTGTTGGTATAGTTAACCATGGAAGATAGTATAACTTTCCCTTTCGTCTATTAGAGATAATTTATGATACCTGTATTATAACCATTGGTCTTCATCTAGCTGAGCATCTATCAACAGTCTGAGGGATTCCATTTCCACCTCTATGGGAACTACTGCTTCCAGCCCATAGGTTAATAAGTAGGGGGTTGCCCTAGTGGAAGTATGCATTGAGGTTCTGTAGGCTAATAGAGTTAGAGGCAAGAGGCCAGACCATCCTTTATGATTGGCGGACATCTTTTGCATGATCTTATTGATGTTCTTATTAGCCGCTTCAACAACACCATTCATCTTTGGACGGTAGATGACGGAGTTAATATGTTTGATGTGGAATTGTCTGCATAACTCCTCCATCATTTTGTTGTTGAGTTTCTTAAGTACCTCTGGCTATCCATATCGACAAATGACATTATTTCTGATGAAACCAATGATAACTTCTTTGGTAACCCAGGGGAAGGAGGCTGCTTCTACCCATTTAGTGAAGTAGTCGATCATGGTGAAGATAAACCAATGGCCATTACTGGCTTTGGGCTCGATGGGCCCGATCACGTCCATTCCCCACATTGAGAAGGGTCAAGGTGAAATCATATTATGGAGCTCCCTTGGAGGGGCATGGATAACATTCCCATAAATTTGACATTGATAGCACCTCTTGAAGTGATCATCACAGTCAGTCTTGAGGGAGAGCTAGTAGTGCCTTGTTATGAGAATCTTCTTAACAAGTAGGGGGATACTCATGTATAGGACACATACTCCACTATGGATTTCATCCATGAGCCTCTAAGCTTGGTCTTTGTCCAGACATCTGAGGAAACCTAGTCATGCATCTCTTTTGTAGAGTGCATCTCTGCTCAGGTAAAATTTCATAGCCAGTCGAAGGATCCGCCTTCTTTCAGTCGGGCTCGCCTCAGCGGATGTAGATCCATCTCACAAATACTCCTTGATATGCTGATACTAGGGGTGTTGGATGGGAGGTATCTTATTCGATACTTCTCTAATGTAATTCTCATAGGCTAGAGCCTTTGCAGGGCAAATGTGATGCTTGGCATGTTTTCCTTGTCAAGTATGTTGATCAAGGAGGCCAAAGTTGCTAGCGCATCTACAAAGTCATTCCTATTCCGAGGAATGTGGAGGAAGTTTATTTCTTCAAACTCCAAAGCCATCTGGATAACTTACCGATGGTAAGGCAACAAATGTAGTTCTTTGGTGTGATAGATTCCCGTGGTTTGTCTGATCACCAATTTTGAATCTCAAAAGACAGTTAATCTCCTGATGCCTATTGATTGGGAAAGGTTTAGCTCCATGATAAAACCTTTATACTCAGTTGTGTTGTTGGTGCTGACAAACTGCAATTTGACAGCGACAAGATACTGCTCTGCCGTACTGGATACTAGAACTGCTCTAGCCCCATAACCTTCCATATTAACAGCTCCATCAAAATATATTTTCCATGATTAGTGTGTATCATACTAATGCTGTTGCTGCACTATCATTACCCCTTCATCGGGGAAGTATATTTACAAGGGTTTGAAATCCCCTGAAGGTGCAGCGGCTAGTTAATCTGCAATTCCTTAACCTTTGATAGACTTTTGTGTCACATAAACGGTGTCAATTTGTAAGATCAACTACCATCTGGACAACCGGCAATTTAACATGGGTTTACTGAACACGTACTTGAGAGGATCCACGCGTGATATAAGATGGGTTGTGTGACCATGGAGGTAATGCTGTAAACTCATGGAAGCCCATGCTAAAGCACGACAAGTCTTCTCAATTAGAGTATACTTGTGTTCACTGCTGCAGAATCTTTTGCTGAGGTAGTAGATAGCTCACTCTTGGCCTCTATCATCTTTCTATCCCAGCATGCAGCCCATGGCATTGTCATTGATGGATAGGTACATGAATAGGGGAACGCCATCCCTGGGTGGTACCAAAACTAGAGCTTTGACTAGCTTCTCTTTGATTATAAGGAAGGCTTTTTGACACTCATCATTCCATTTCATGGAGGAGTTCTTCCTTAACAGCTTGAAGATAGGCTCACAGGTTGCTGTGAGTTGGGAGATGAACCTACTAATGAAGTTGATTATTCCCAAAAATCCCCGTATTTCCTTCTCTGTCTGAGGAATGGGCATTTCTGTAATGGCTTGGATTTTGGTGGGATCCAGCCTAATCCCTTTGTGGCTGACAAGGAAACCTAGCAACTTGCCTGATTTAACGCCAAAGGCGCACTTGGCTGGATTCAACTTCAAGTTATACCTATGTAACCTGTTAAAGAGCTTTTCTGAGATGGTCTATGTGGTCTTCTTCCTTTTGGGATTTGACAATAATGTCATCCATGTAGATCTCTATCTCTTTGTGCATTAAGTCATGAAAAAGAGCCATCATGGCCCATTGGTAGGTAGCTATGGCATTGACGTGGCTGAATGACAACCGTCTATAGCAAAAGGTTCCCCAAGGCGTGATTAATGAGAATTTGATGGTACCCCACAAAAACAATCAACAAAAGAGTACATGTCGTATTGAGCAGTATTGTCAATGAGAATGTGGATTAATGGCACGGGAAAGCTATGCTTAAGGCAAGCTTTATTCAGATCCCGGTAATACACGCAAACTCGCACCTTTCCTCCTGGTTTAGGCATGGGGACTATGTTGGATAGCCATTCAGGGTATGTTGACACCATGATGATGCCTGCTTGAAATTGTTTCACAATTTCTTCTTTAACTTTTACACTCCACTCAGGTTTTAATCGCCTGAGCTTCTTCCTAACTAACTTGAATCCCTCTTTGATGGGAAGGCGATGAATAACGATGTCAGTGGATAAAATGACCATGTCTTCGTGAGACCATGCAAACACATCCTAGAATTGGGTTAATAGTGTAACCATGTCATTCCTTTGGTTTGGAGTGAGGTCCGTACCAATCTGGATTAGCTTAGGGTTTTCTAAGGTTCCGAGGTTAAATGAGGTGGTTTGATCAAGATTTTGTTTGGGTTTATCCTCAACCCATTCATTGATCTCCTAAGGTATCTTAGTGTCCTCTTGTATTTCCATCAAGTCTGAGTTCAACTTTTCATCAAAGTTACAATCCTTGTGGAGAAATGGCACCTCATCAACAAGTATAGGCACATCTAAATTCAGAGTCCTAAAACAAAATATGCTTTCACTTAATATATGAAACTGTTCAATCATACAAAGTGTTAGTATGTATGGATAAAACAACTGCTAATAATGTGCAGAAAAGTAAGTAGTTATTGCTATCTACAAGGCAGAGGGAGTTTTCTGCCCTTTTTACCCTTGTCGACAAATATAAAGACTGATGCTCCAATTGTTAAGGGTGAAATCCTGCTGGACGGTAGTAATGAAGGGGTTGTCATTGTCCTCCTTCTCCCGAATGATGACCATAATGTCTGGACAATCATCTTCTGGAGTGTATCTATTTGTGTGCTCATCATGGAAACTAATGCGTAGGTTATAAAATCTCCTGGCGATGTCTTGTTTACATTTTCGTTCCCTTTCTTCCACTTCGGGATTAGGAATCAAGACCACTTTTGCTTTGACCGGTATCGGTTTGGGAAATAACATAGCCATTACATGGGTAGAAACCTTTACCAGAGACCGTACAGGCTCAGGATCTATAGGTGGAGATAATCACCGTGTGGCTGAAGATGAAGGAATCTGTTTGTGCTTATGAGGATTCCTGTGATTGAAGCTAGAAGAATAGCCTAATCCAGCTGTTCCTGTTTGACTGGGAACTTGAATTGGGCGTTTAATGCCCTGATGATCTTTGCCCAACCCTTGTCTAGGTTGATGACCCAATGATATCATCTCTTGAGTTGTCGACAATACTTTGGCAGAAATCTTGGGTGTGAGAGGCGGCACCCCAATGGGATGGTAATGAGTGTTCCTCACCTCCACGACATGAAAACTAACCGATTCAACTTTTGAATTGAAGCTGATGAGTAGTATGTCACCTTGTTCAGGACATTCTTGCTCAGCATTGATAGTGATTAGGTTATTATTAATGATGTATTTAAGTTGCTGGTGAAGGGTGGAAGGGACGACTCCAGCCATATAAATCCACGGTCTCCCCAAGAGAAGATTATATCCTGTGGATATTTTGAGCACATGAAAGGATACACTGAATGTATGTGGACCAATCTCCATAGGTAGTTTAATCTCCCCAACGAGATTTCGTCGGGATCCATCAAAAGCTTTGATAACCGTATGACTTCTTTTGATCCTCTTGAGATTGATATTCATCTTCTCTAAGGTGGCATAAGGATAGATATTTAAAGATGACCCTCCATCTATCAAAACTCCTCCCACCATATATCTGGAGGACAGAACCGCTATGTGCAACGGCTTGCAATGACCAGTCCCTTCGGGAGGTATGTCATCATCAGTGAAAGATATCACCTTGTTGTTAAAAATGTGATCAACCAGATGCTGGAATTTTTCAACATCCACTGATTTCTGCAAATGGGCTTCTTCAAAGACCCTTAGCAAGATCTTCCTGTGATCTTCGGAAGAGAAAACCAAGTCTAGTATAGAAATTTGTTGTGGATCTTCTCTCAAGCTTAAAACCACCTTGGGTTTATTATGACCCATAGTACAGAGGAACTCTTCAATCCTCTCAATGGGAACTTTCCCCTTTGATTTAATGGTAGGCTTCATCACCTGGAGGGGAAGATACAGTGGGTTCTCCTTCAACACTGCAGCAGTTATGTGGGATGTGGATCCTTTAGCCTCTCCATAATTCCATTGCACTTTTTGTAGGCTGACACCAGGATACTGTGGTATATATGGCAATGTAATTAGCTTTGACGCAGCCACTTTCAAAGGATGGTCAACACCTTTGAGTTAAATTGCTTATATTGTGGGTGGTCTGGCAGCCGAATCATCTTCAGTGGATATAACTGCTACGACATCCTTCCATTTAGTAGGAAATAAGACCCCACTCTCAAGTAACACAATGTCATTATCTGCCAAATGCAGGACACCACTGTCAATTAAATTATAAATAAGATGGCGGAGTGCCCAACATTCTTCAGTGTTGTGTCTGCGAGAGTGGGAGTGATACTGGCATACTCCATTAGAATTGAACCATCTGGAATGAGGATTGATTGGAGGTAGCAGAGTTGTAATTCTTCCTTCATTAACCAGCTTTTAAAGCTTCCAGACTGGATATGCTCAGTAACAGCTTTTAAAGCGGCTAGGTCTTGAATTTTTCTTGACTTCAATCCCATCTCAACCATCTCTCCATGTTTAATCATTTTAGAAAATAACTTGTCAATGCCAGCTAAGACTCTCTCATATAAGGGAGCTTCTTGTATGTCTATGAAAGTCATAACCATTTTTGACTCCGTCATAGAGGGAGTAACTTGAGCAGCAAGGCGCCTCCACCTTTAAGCATACTCTCAAAAAGACTCATTAGCTTGTTTCTTGACCTTGGTAATTGGGTACCAGTCTGGAACCATCTGAGACTAGAAATTGTACTGACTAAGGAAGGAATGAGATAGCTCCTCCCACCTATGGATCTTAGAATTATCTAATCTAGTGTTCCATGATCTGGCTTCTCCAGTTAGACTCTTTTGAAATAGCTGCATTATGAGCTTTTCATCTTCTGCATAAGATCCGAGCTCTCCAATGAATACCTTGTAATGTGTGTAAGGATCTCCCAACCCATCATATTTTTCAAAGTCAGGAGTTTTGAACTTCTATGGACATTGAACACTAGGGAATATGCAAAGGTCAGCATATGAAACACTCTCGTGTGCTCCAATCCCTTTGATCGACCGAATGGTCTCTTCCATTTGAAGGACTTTCTTCCTGATCTCACTGGTGACTGGATCTTCTTTGAGATGGGTGATTTCAGGGATTTTATTAGTTTTATCCGGTTGAAACTTAGGAATGTGAGCTTCTTTTTCTAGACCTTAAGTTCCTCCCTGTGCAGAGGATTCTATATGTATGGGTATTCATGGACCCTGAGTAGACTAGTGTAGTTCTTTAAGGAGAACAGCCAAATTTGTAATTTGTTTGCTTAGTCCTTCAACCTCCTCACGAGAGACAGGAGTAGGACTAGACTGACTAGATGAAGCCATACTTGGTTGTAGGCTTGTTGCCTTTTTGGACTTTGAGCGGGTAACATGCCCAACTGTTTTCCTTATAAAAAACTTATGTAGTTCAGTTTTAGGGAATGTATAAAGTTTACATGCTATGTGATGTGTCCGTTTTTAGGAGTATTATCCTGCAAAATGGATGTTAGCTGTTTGTAAAATAGCGTGGTAAAAAAGGAATGCAGGTACATATTTTCCTTTATACTTTCCATTATAATGAGATTGACATGGAACGTAATTACAAGTCATTGAAATGGGAAAGTATGAAGAGACTTCCCTCCGCATTTGGTTTATCAGAGGCTGACCTATCTTAGGTTACTCTCGCGGCTTTTTGGTATGAAGGTTCCCAGATCATCGCAATATACTTGACGGGAAGTTAATCCGGTCTTTCAACTGGACCAAATTTGGGTGGTGCCATTTTTGAGCCTCATTGGAATTTGTCTCCCTACGAGTCCAGTAATCAAACACCGACAGGATAGCCTCTTGGTGGAGGGACCACACAACATACATTCACATAAAATGTGTCCCACCATTTATGGAAATGATGACATGTGTGAAGCACTTTATTGTAAAGCATTAAGTGTAGTAAGTAAATGCATTTGTACACATTCATTCATATTTAAATGCAACATCCACACACAAGCATATAACAGTTTTGAAAATCTTGTAATAGCGGCTTAAGCCCTCTTATTGGAAATCCCCAGCAAAGTCGCCATATGTCAACGTTTGGATTTTTATTGTCCCTTTTCTGTTCTTGTCTTTTGGTGTTCTCATGTTAGGTGAGATTTGTTTGAAAAAACAAGTTGTGAAAAGGTCCGACATGTATATGTCGATGATTGGACTGTAAGAGTCTCCAGTTGGTATTTTTAAATGGTTGCACCAACTCAACCGAGAAAAGGTTTGCACATTGACCCAGTGATGTGACACTGTTTAATAGGTCTGTGAAACCGAGAATCGTTAGTGTCCGGGGGCTTGATTATGCGAAGGGAAGGTGTTAGGCACCTCCCGACATCCGTGTTACCATGGTGACCACCACTTTTTAATTAAACTATTATCTGAATGTGTGTGTGTGTGTGCGTGTGGATCAATGTGCAATTAATTGGAAGTAGTGATATGCCTCATTCACACCTATATACAAAGGGTTTGAATTTGTGTAAAAAATCAATTTTAACAAGATATAGCAATGATGTTTTGTAAAAGAGGTTTTTCAAACCCTTATGCTAAATAGTAATTGAGGCATGTGATACTTCTATTTTATTAAATGTTTGGCTTATTTGCTTTTATTTTCGTGATGCGAGGCATCTTCAAGAAAATAAGGTATATAGCAATGTCGAATTCCTTGTAGGCATGATATCCATCTAAGGTAATTCGAACACCGTAAATAATGTACAAGCTGATTACAGCCGAAAATGTCCATCACGGGAACTGAATCTAGATTCAGGAGACTGAATCTGTGATCACATGATTCTAGGCTCACATGATGTAGCAGTTTGTATAAAAGCAGTAAATAGTTATATATATATATATATATATATATATATATAAGCTATAAATATATATATATATATATATATATATATACAGACTATCAACCACCACGAAGCGAACTTCATGGGGGACTGGAAATGTAAATATATAAAAGCAGTAAATATATATAGAGAGCGAGAGACAATCAACCACCACGAAGCACCTCCATGGGGGATTGGAAATGTAAATAAAGCAGTAATGACGATCAACCACCGCGAAGTAAACTCCAGGCGGGACTAAATGTAAATAAAGCAGTAAAAACGATGAATGACTATTTAAGTAAACTTTTAAAGGGACTAAATGTAAATAAAGTAGTAAAAGGCCACGAAGTAAACTCTAGGCCTGACATAAATCTAAATATATATATATATATATATAAGCGGTAAAGGCACCAGATATATATCGATCCAGGCTTGCTTTATCATTTCAGCGATATAAAATGCACCAAATATAAAATCTGAGGCTCATCGAGCGAGTTCGACAACAGATTTGTATATATATATATATATATATATATATATATATATATATATATATATATATATATCTAAGAAATAAATGCTCCGGACATGAGTCCAGGCTCAATCGAGGCATAACTTGATAATGTTAGTCCATATACACGCAACACGACTCTCAACGTGAAGAACGGTGTGTGCAGAATGTGGAGAAAAGGATTTAAAAAGTTTAAGAAGGCTTACCGTGGACTGCTAAAGAAGATTTCTATAGCTTTAAATGGATGAACACTCGGTTCCCACCAGTAAAAATATAGCCAAATATGAACTCACAAGTGTTTAAAATGAGAAAGCACTAAGTTTATAATGTGTACAGAGTAAATTGGACAGAGCTTCCTCGTCTTTTTCTCTTACAAAATGGCGACCCTAAGCCCTCTATTTATAGAGGGGGGAGTCGCAGGTGTACTTGCGGCAGCTGCAGGTGCACTTGCGGCTGCCCGGTGTGCCCTGGGCTCCGTGGTTCCCGTCGTCTCAAAGTACGTGCACGCAGACAACATGTTGTTCGCTCGAACTTTCAGAACTTCAATCTGGGCATTCGATTGAGGTGTATAAGACCTTTTTCGGAGTACTATTGTTGAGAGCTACAGAAATGACATGGGATTAGAGATTGTATGAAGTCAGGAAGATGGGACCATGCCCTTGGTCTTCAAGTCTTTAAATTCTATCCGGTGTGCTATCCTGTGTAGTAGTCACTCGAGATTGGAGCTATTAGTTCTTATAGGACACTGTTGTGTAGAATGTATGTTCAAATGTGTTGAGATGGCGCGCATGTGGGATTGAGATGGCAAAATTATGTTTTTGCCCCGCACCGGGGTTTTCTTTGGTTTGGGCTACTATAGCAGTCATTGCTCAGGGTTATCTCTGAGATTGGGCTGCTACAAGTGTTGAATGTCCTCAGGGTTGTCTCTGAGGTGTGCCTGACCTCCCGGAGTTATCTCCGGGTTTATAACATGTATAATTAGTACACTATAAATTATGAAATTACCTTTGTAACTAAAATAAATATCTCTATTAAAATAAATGTTTCCATTAAAATAGTTAATATTTATTCCACAAATTATTTTACTTAACTCAAATGAATTATGTAATTATTATATATAATAATTTCATTCCTTTTCTCGGATAAATTGTCTCAGTGCAATTTATTTAACCCATACATTTAATCATCACTTAAATAGTAATTCAATTTATTAATCTCTATCCAATATTTATTTGTAGGTATATTGGTTTTTCTTCTCTCACCATCAATTTATATTTTATTAACATCATTCAAGATACTTGTAAGGACCGAGAAATATTATACGATTATATATGTATATTTTTACGAATAAATTTCCTTTTAAGCATATAAGTGATTATGTGAATTAAGTGAGTTGGTTAATTTAATTATTTTAAGTTAACTAAGATGAATGCTTGATCTATTTGATTAAGTAAGAGTAAGATAAGTTATGTTGAGAATTAACATAACTTGAATGTTAACCTTGAATGGTAAATTAAAAATATTTATTATCTTTAAGTTATTAAATTGATATGACTAATATAAAGTAATTATATGATTATGTAATAACTTATTAAGCCAATTAGGGTTAATTAAGTTAATGAATTAATGGAACAATAAGGAAAGTCAAGAAATAAGTATATTAAATTATTTAACAATATATGAAACACTTTGTGTCATATCTTTGAATATGTGATTAAATGTAAAGAATAATTATTTATCAATGATAATAAATATGTTATGATATATGTATGAGATGTATGTGACTAAATATATATATATATATATATATATATATATATATATTATAGATGTGTATATATATTTATTTATTATATATAGTGAATTAAAAGAAAGCTTTATAACTTAATATTATATATTAGGAATGTGGATTAAATAACTCAAGTGTAGTAGTATTGAAGAATTTTAGTATTTAAAATATATACTAACCTAAGAGATTTTTTTTATTATCTCAATTTATTATTTATTTTAAACCTAATTAAAGAAAGTCTAAACGGGTTATAAAATTAAATGTCCATGAGTAATTATTTAAATTCCAAATGAGTGGAATAGAAACCCTAATTAAATAATTAGGGTAAGATAAAATTTTGGTATTTGACCCTTAGTATTTTACATGGCCCAAACTAATTAATTAGAGAGCCCAAATCAATTAAAGAGAATGGCCCATGCTTAGCCCAACAAATTGGGGAAATTCTAGAACCCAAATTAAGTAATAAAAAATGCAAAAAAAAGGAGGGAGTAGTGCGCGGATTGCATGTATAGAGATTTTTAGCATGTGGTTTGTAGACACTCGAAATTTTCTACACGCCTGTTACTGACATTGCAGGAGGGAATATTCGTCTTTCGGAGATAACCCTGGAAGACATCTTACATCCATTCTGGATACTACCGGAGATCAATCTCAAAACCCGGGACACACACCGGGAACATCATTTCCAACCCTGGAACACACACTAGAAGGATCATTTCCAACCTCGGAGATAACCCCGAGTTTCGTCCTTGGCGATAACCCCAAGGAATGTTGTCGCATTTCCAGCGATAACTTCGGAAGTCCTTAATTCAAATGCATGCTATCAGCTTCAATCTCAGACCTCCTGCCAAGGCACTCATACCTCAGACCCAGAGCTAACACCGGGTAGATAGGCACCCTCACAAGATGATAGTGCGGAATACAAACAAGTAGTCCAATCTCAGATGTAACCCTGAACAACGTCTACTTTCAACTCAAATCGGCGATAACCCCGGTGAAGAGTCAAACGTCATCTTGCTACTTCAACACCTGCGCGTCGTCTCAACACTTCATACATACATACCTACAACGATGTCCCACAAGAATTGAGGAGTTACAATCCTGAGTGACTATTACGCGTGGCAACACACCAGATAGAATTTGAAGCTTGAAGACTATGGGTATGGTCCCCTCTTCCTGACTTCGTACAACCTCTAATCCATGTCATTGCGTAACTCTCGACACAAGTGGTCCGAAGAAGGTCACATATACCTCGTTCGGATGCTCGGATTGAAGTTCTGCAAGTTCGAATGGACATTACAGTGCACGAGTGCACGTACTTTGAGACGACAGGACCCACGAAGCCCGGGGACACCTTGACCAGCTGTAGGTACAACTGCGGCTGCCGCAGGTATAGCTGCGGCCATCAGTCTATAAATATAGACCTTGGGTCAGCCATTTTGAGGGAGAGAAAAAGAGAGAAAAGCGAGGAATCCCTGGCCAATTTGCTCTGTACACACCCATATTGAGTGTTTCCTCATTTTAAACATCTGTTAGCTCACATATAGCTATATATTTATCCGGCGGGAGCTGAGTGTTTATCCATATAGAGTCATAGAAGTCTACATTGGCAGCCCACTGTAAGCCTTCTTACATTCTATAAAGCCTTTTTCTTCATATTTACACACACTGTTATACACATTGAGAGTCGTGTTGTGTGCGTATGCCCAGACTTCAGTCCGTGGTTTTCATTTCTGTCTATATATATATATATACTTATATATGTATATATTTTATATATGGACTAACATTATCGATGTATACCTCGATTGAGCCTAAACTTATGTCTAGAGCATTTACTTGCTTTTATATATATATATACTTATATATATAACTGTGGTCAGACATATCTGATGAGCCTGAATTTTATATCTGGAGCATTTACCTGCTTATATATATATAATTGTTATCGGACATATCCGATGAGCCAGAATTTACATCCGGTGCGTTTACTACTTATATATATATATATATATATATATACATTTCTGTCAGGTCTGGAGTTTACTACGTGTCCTTTTACAGCTTTATTTACATTTCGTCCTGCCTGGAGTTTACTTCATGGCAGTTGATTACTTTTACAGTTTTATTTACATTTCGTCCCACCTGGAGTTTACTTTGTGGTGGTTGATCATGTCCATATATATATTTTTACCGCTTTTATATATTTACATTTCTGATCCCCTATGGAGTTGCTTCGTGGTGGTTGATCATGTTTGTATATATATATTTACAGATTTTATATATATAATTGCTTCCTACTTTCCATAAAAACTGCAGTATCATGTGAGCCTAGGAATCATGTGATCACAGATTCGGTCTACTAAATCTAGATTCGGTTCCCATGATGGACGTTTTTTAACTATAAGCAGATTGTACATTATTTATAGTGTCTGAATTTCCTTGGATGGCTGTCATGCCCATGTGGAGTTCGGAACTACTGTATATTATTTTCTCGAAGATGATTCACATCTAAAAAATAAAAGCAAACAAGCCGAACATTTTAACAATATAATGGAAGTATAAAAAGGTCTCAATTCCTATTGAGCATAGGGTTTGAAAAACCTCTTTTTACAAAACTTCATTGCTATATCTTGCTTAAAACTGAATTTTTCTATAAATTCAAACCCTTTGTATATAGGTGCGAACGAGGCCTCGCACTACTTTTAAATAATTGCACATTGATCCACACACACTCACACATTCATACAACAGTTTCTTGAAAAGTGGCGGTCATCGTGGCAACACGGATGTCGGGGGGTGCCTAACACCTTCCCTCTGCATAATCAAGCCCCCGAACTCAAATGAATCTCAGTTTCACAGACCCGTTTAGCAGTGTCACATCACTGGGTAAATGTGCAAACATTTTCGATTACGTTGGTGCAACCAGTTAAATACACCAACTGGCAACTCTTAAAGTCAAAAAGTTGACATTATACATGTCGAACCTTTTTCATTTGTTTTTTCAAACAAATCTCACATTAACATGAGAACACCAAAGAACAAGTAACGAAAAGGGACATCAAAAAATCCCGACGCGTCGACGGTGGCGACTTCTCTTTGGGACTCCAATAAGAGGGCTTAAGCCGCTATTACAAGCTTTTCAAAACTGTTGTATGCTTGTGTGTGAATGTTACATTTACATTTATGATGAATGTGTACAAATGCATTTTACTTACTGTACTATACTATATCTATCTGTGATATTAGTGCTTCGTACATGTCATCATTTTCATAAACGGTGAGACACGTTGTATGTGAATGTATGTTGTGTGGTTCCTCCACGGGAGGCTATCCTCGCTTGTTTGATTCATTGGACTCGTAGGAAGAATAATTCCAAGCGGGGCTCGTGAAATGCACCACCCAGATTCGCTCCAGTTGAAAGACTGGATTAACTTCACGTCAAGTAGATTACGATGATCTGGGAACCTTCATGCCAAAAAGCCGCGAGAGTAACCCTAAGATAGGATAACCTCTGATAAAACAAACGCAGAGGAAAGTCTCTTCATGCCTTTCATTTTCAATTACTTGTCAAAGCATTTACTTGTAATTTTCTTCCATATTCATCTTTATGTAATGGAAAATATGAAGATTTCTTATGCATACATGTTATCAATTAACACCCGGTTTTGCAGGACAACATTCCTAAAACGGACATATATTATGATAATATTTACATTACCCTAAGACTAAACTACGTAAGTCTTTTGTAGGGAAATCATTGGGCCTGTTACCCACGCAAAATCCAAAAAGGCCACGAGCCTATAGCCAATCATGTCTTCGTCTGACCAGTCTAATCATATTTCCCGTGAAGAATTTGATGGATTAAGTCAGTAAATCACAAATTTGGTTGTCTTGCTTAAAGAATTGCATCAGTCCACTCAGGGTATAAAGATGCCTCCAAATATAGTATCCTCTATACAAGGAGGAACATAAGGTCTAGATAAAACAAATCTAGAACCTCCGTTGGATACGACCAACAAAGACCCTGAAAGCACCCATCTCAAAGGAGATCCAGACACCGGTGATATCAGGAAGAAAGTACTCCAAATAGAGGAAACTATCTGTGTTCTCAAAGGGATTGAAACACATGGAAGTGTTTCAGATGCTGACCTTTGCATCTTCCCTGGTGTTCATTATCCAGAGAAATTCAAAACCCCAGATTTTGAAAAATATGACGGATTAGGGGATCCTTATAGACATTTAAAGGTGTTCATTGGAGAACTTGGATCTTACGCGGAAAATGAAAAGCTCAGAATGCAGCTGTTTCAGAAGAGTCTGACTGGAGAAACCCGTTCATGGTATACCAGATTAGACAACTCAAAGATTCATAGCTGGGAAGAGCTAGCTCACGCCTTCCTCACTTAATACAGTTTTCAATCTCAGATGGCTTGTGACGCCCCCAAATTCGGGTCTCTTCCAACCCGATAGATGGTGCTACGTTGTACTACCATTCATTCATTCATTCAATTGAATAGTCTCAAAAGGACTAATATAACTTCTATATATCCAAAATAATATTACATTTCCCAGGTTCTTTGTAACCCATTCGTTTGTTCTTGTCATAATATTCAATATATTACAGACATTCAACTATTCTATTACATAAGTAATCTAAGGGTTTGTCTTCGCCTTGCCCTTGTCCTTGCCTGAGCCTTCAGTCTACTCGATCTTGGCTATGTTCATATGGTTCAAGCAAGAGTGAGCATGACTAGCTCAGCAAGTACTACAATTCTAATAAACAACATGCTTGAAACATAGAACTCATATATCTTCAGTAACTGAACAATAGTTACGAAGTACTATCGATAATTCAAAATAACACTTCTTTTTTTTTAAAACGTTTTCCAACAACAATATTCAGTAGAATATCAACTAAGGCTCAGAACTATGAGCAGTTCATAATTTCTTTTGAAAAGGACAACCCGACACTATGTCTGTAAGTCCAACATAGCTTACGAGCACTTATGGGTGATCAGCCCATAGTACTCTATGTTGATCAACACTACATTCATTAAACGTATGTACATCTAAGTTGTGGCAACCTCACGTTCCTATCGTTAAACGACAAATTTTTTTTTAGCATACTTGGTCTTTGATTGAAAACCATACCAATATAACTCGGTAAATATAAATAATGCTTGACAGAATCATAATATAAGTCTAGCCGAAAGAGTTGGCTTTAGACTTCATCATTCAAGACATCATGTGAAAGAATACATGAATTATAAAACTTGTCCAGACTGAACTGGAACAAGGGTTAGAATACTTTCCTTCAACGTCTGCTTACTAATTATCACACGTACACTTTAGGTCTCTACGTTTCTACAATATATGATCATATAATGTACCATATTAGGTCTTATATAATCAAGTATGTATACTAATATATCTTACCCTTCATCTCAATCTAAATCCTGACTTAGATCTGTTATTATGGTTTTCGGGTTTTCATTACGTCATTCACAATACGATCACTTTTAATTTATTATCAACCTTTAATCATCATACATTACATGTCTAACAATGCCTTAACAATGTTATATTAACACCTTAGTTCATTACTATTGAATTATCTTTCATTCTATACTTGTAAACATTCTTGCCCATCAAAACTCTAGGACTGGCGTCGCGGCGCCACACTTAACTCTACATCTAGTGCCGCGGCGCGAGTTAGCAGTATGCACGGTTCCAACCACGTGCTGCGGTGCGGGGTTTAAGGCTATGAGTCGCGCCGCGGCGCGGACTCTGTGCCTCAGTCAGTTTGCAAAATTTTAAAAATTTCACGAAACTCCCGGACTCATAACTTCTTTGTTATAAGTCCAAATTCGTCCGTTCAAAAGTCTACGGTTCACAAATTATATACTCTATGCATTCATGCAAGAATTTTATCTATTTGACTTCGTTTGCTAAAATTTCAACTATGAGTTCATTTTTAACAATAACGATAAACGTCCGTGAACGTTCAACGCTCGTTTCTTCGTTCTAAGTTGAAATTCGGTCATTTTTTGAGTCTGTAACTCCATAATGCCAAATATGACTTGTCTCCATCGAAATTCAACATTTTTGACTTCAAACAGAAAATACGACTTCCATTCCGAGAATTTCACGAATTCGACGATAATCGTCCAATCGTGTGAATTCCGGCAAGACTACATTCTTAATGATTCTAAATGGATTTCAACCAACATATGATCATTAGAAGTTACTTACTACACCAACTTATAATCAAAGTAGGTTTTGACTTATTCTCATAAGTCAATGACTTATTTAACTTATGAACTACAAATTTCCATGGTTATGACTTACTATGAACTTAAGTCCAACAATCAATGTTCTCATACTATATTCAACATACTAACATCATATGACAAACATATGATAAGTTCTTCATGATTCTATTAACTTATTAGAGTTCAAATTGCCTATTCAACTTATTTGGCTTAAGTTCATTCATTAATAACTTATTACATGTTCTTAACAAACAATCCCCCTTCTCTATCAATCCTATCATAGATGAGATAAAGATATACTAGATATGAGTCTTACCCTTGAAGACTATGACTTCAATTCACTTTGGAAAATCTAACAAAGGTTGAAGTGGCTTATAAGTGCTTAAGTGGCTTATTCTCTCTACCAAATAAGTAGCTTATCTTGAGAGGAGTTTGATGAAATTTGAACAACTAACAAATGAAATGAGGATTCTCTATTTATAGGCAACTAAAGGTTAGGGCAAAATGGTCAATAATACCATTCCACCTCTTTATTCCACCTCCTCATTCCACCTCCTAGCTATTCATTACCTTACAACTAAGTTAACTTGCTAACCACTTCCCTTTCTTGCTCATCACAACACTTGGGCACCAAACAAAATGTTTTCCCATCAAGTCTACCCATTTCACCCTTGATTTACCCTATGGATCATGGCTTCTCATTGGGCTTTGTTAATTAATCTAACAACTTTCTTGTTGGGCTTGTGCTACCATAGTTTGGACTTATGACTTATCAAACACTTGGGCTTGATTGTCACATTCTATTGGACTTATACTATTAGGTTAATAATCCTACAAGTCCATTACATTTAATTAACAACTTAACATATATACACCACGTATAATTCTCGTATGCTAGCTCGTATATTAATTCATAATATACGTTATCTCATTCTTTATACATAATAGTACAATACGTCATATTATACTAACATTCATTACCTTCATATAATGAATACACATTATATTATCACAACTTTCTTCCTTTAACGCTTAATTAACCTAACATTCCTAAATTAAGTCCGCATGCGAAATATTACGTTTTCCATACTTAGATTATTATTACATAATCGATATCACCTTGATATTATATTGTTACGTATTTCTCAGAAGTTCAAAAATAATTCCCTTGCAGAAATTGATGAATAGTGTTTTTCGAAAAATTTCTTGGAAAGCTTTTATTTTCGTCTTAGAAATTCAAACACTTTAATTCTCTCACGTAGTTAAAATACTATCGCATTCCAACATTTCTAGGTTATAGAACGACATTCATCTTATCCATACGTAATAATAATAAATAATATTATTTTATTCATTATTAAAAGTATTTACAAAGGTTCGATTTTCTGGGGCGTTAAATGGCTCCGAACCGGTACCAAATTACCAAGGTCAAGAAACAGTCTAATAAGTCTTTCAGAGAGTATGCTCAAAGGTGGAGGCGCCTTGCTGCTCAAGTTATTCCTTCCATGACGGAATTAGAAATTGTCATGATATTCATAGATGTATAGGAAGCTCCTTTCTATGAGAGAGTCTTAGCTGGTATTGGAAAACCATTTTCTGAAATGATCAAGCACGAAGAGATTGCTGAGATGGGATTGAAGTCCTGTAAAATTCAAGACCTAGCCGTTCTTAAAGCTGTTGCTGAGCACATCCAATCTGGATCTTATGGAAACAACCCCCGGATGGTCCATAAAAAGAAAGAGGAGGATGTTTCCTTGATACTACAAGGTCAAAAAGGCAATCAAAACATGCCTATACAAAGGAGAATCTACTCCCCTTTTCAAGCACAATCTTCAAACCCTCCATTGTCTAAAAGTGGAGAAGTAAAGTATCCTCGAACGTTCACAACCTTAGGGGACTCGCTCGAGAATATTCTTGCTCTTCTGACTACTCAGAAGAAAATTACACATCTTCTTCCACCAGCCAACCCTAATGGGAGGAGTTTTAATGCTACTCAAAAGTGTGCTTATCATGCCAGAGCACCTGGACATGATACTCAAGATTGTTGGGCCTTGAAACACAAGAACCAAGATTTAATAGACAACGGTGAGATCGTGGTCACCAAACCAGATCAACCTCACATGTAAGACAACCCTCTTCCTCAGCACAAAGAAGAAGAGGTCAACATGATTAGTTAGAGCACTGGACAGAGTTCCGGTTCTAATGGTGAATCATCCCATACCATCAAAAATGGTGTTGACAGATGGGATTAAGCAAAGTTCCAATTTACTATGGAACGAAAGATGAAAACTCTTTGCAAGCAAATTGAGCAATTGGCAGAACTAGTGACCCACTAACATCAAGTCACACGCCAATTAATTAGTCAGGAGCATGCTTATCTCATTCCTTTTGTTATGAATGCTCCATCACCACCTTCAGAAAGAGAAGCTATGGAGGATAAGGTTGCAAAGAGAGCAAGTGCTAAAGCCCGTTGGGATTTTGCCAATCAAAGAGAATTTACCTATCTGGGCCAATCTATGGAGGAGATATTGCAAATGTTGATCAATGAAGGAACAATTACCTTCTTTCTGCCTCCAATTAACCCCTGTTCAGGACATTCAATTCTGATGAATGTCAATATCATTCACATTCTCGCGGTCAAAGCACAGAAGAATGCTAGGCACTCCGTCATCTCATTCAGAATCTTATTGATAGCGGTGTCCTGCAACTAGCAGATGATTACACTGTGCAACTCAAGAGTGGGAATGCATGTCCTACCAAATGGAAGGGATCAATAGCAGTTATATCAGAAGTGGATGATGATACTGTCAAAGTATTTCCCATACAACCAATTCAACTCAAAGGAGCTGACAATCCTTTGAAAGTGGTCGCACCAAAGCTAATTTCTTTACCATTCAGACCACAACATCCTGTTGCTAGCTTACACAAAGTTCCATGGAATTATGGAGAAGCTGAAGGATCCACGTCTCATATTACTGCTACAGTGTCGAGGGAAAATCCATTGTATCTTCCTCAATGGGTTATGAAACCTACTTGTGAAGAAAAGAAGAACATTCCTATGGAGAATATTGAAAAATTCCTCCCCACTATGGGCCACAATGAAGCCAAGGTGGTTTTAAGCTTACGAGAAGCTCCACACCAGATATCTATATTGGACTTGGTTTTCTCTTCCGAAGATCATCGGAAGATCTTATTGAAGGTTTTGGAAGAAGCCAACTTGCCAAAATCAGTGGATGTGGAAAAATTTCAACATCTGGTTGATCACATTTTTAACAACAATGTGATATCCCTCACTGATGACTACATACCGCCCGAAGGGACCGGTCATTGCAAGCCATTGCATATTGCAATTTTGCCTTCCGGGTATATGTTAGATGGAGTTTTGATAGATGGAGGTTCATCTCTAAATATCTGTCCTTATGCCACCTTGATAAAGATGAATGTCAATCTCAAGCGGATCCAAAGCAGCCATACGATTATCAGAGCTTTTTATGGATCCCGACGAAATTCCATTGGAAAGATTGAGTTGCCAATTGAGATTGGCCCAAATACATTCAATGTATCCTTCCACGTCCTCAAGATAGATTCAGGATACAACCTGCTATTGGGGAGACCATGGATACACATAGCTAGAGCGGTTCCCTCCAAACTACATCAACAACTCAAATACATTGTCAATAACAGTCTAGTCACTGTCAACGCTAAGCCGGAATGTCCTGAACAAGGAACTCTACCAATCATCAGCTTCAATTCAGAAGTTGAACCAGCCAGCTTTCATACTCTGGAAGTGAGTACCACGCAATACCATTCTATTGGAGTGCCACTTCCCATACCCAAGATTTCTGCCGAGGTTATGTCGGCCACTCAAGAAATGATGTTATTGGGTCATCAACCTGGACAAGGGCTTGGTAAAAATTAGCAGGGTATTAAGCACCCTATTCAAGTTTCCAATCAAATTGGAACAGCCGGACTAGGCTATTCTACCAGTTTCAGTCACAGGAACCCTCATAAGCACAAGCAGGTTCCTCAAGCTTTTGCCCCACGACAATTTTCTCTACCTTTACCTCATTAGTTGATACCGTCTCCAGTAAAGGTGCCAGCCAATTTTGTGGCCATGCTGTTTCCTAAACCAGTGCCAATTAAAGCAAAAGAGGTGTTGATTCCTGATCCCGAAATGGAAGAAAAGGAACGGAAACGTAAACATGACATCGCTTTGATGATGTCTGGCATACGCGTCATTTTTCATGATGAACATACAAACAGATATACCCCAGACGATGATTGCCCAGATGTTATGGTTATCATTCGGGAGAAGGAGGACAATGATGATCCCTCCATCACTGCAGTCCTTCAGGCCTTTACCCTCGACAATTAGAGCAGCACTCCATGCATTGGTCGACGAGGGTAAAATGGGCAGAAAAAACCCTCTGCCCTGTAGATAACTTTAATTGCTTGCTTTTCTTTACAGTATTAACAGTTATTTTATCAAGTACCTGCTAACACTTTTGTATGATCAAACAGTTGCATATATGAAGTGAAAGCATATTTTGTTTCAGGACTTTGAATTTAGATGTGCCTGTACTTGCTGATGAGGTGCCTTCTCTCCACAAAGGCTGTAACTTTGATGCAAAGTTGGACTCAGACTTGATGGATATAAAAGAGGACATTGAGACACCTCAGGAGATTAAGGAATGGGTCGCAGACAAACCTAAACCCAATCTTGATCAAACCACTTCTTTTAATCTTGGAACCTTAAAAAACCCTAAGCTAATCCAAATTGGTTCAGACCTTACCACAAATAAGCGGAATGACATGGTTGCACTATTAACCCAATTCCAGAATATGTTTGCATGGTCTCATAAAGACATGGTGGGTTTTTCCACTGACATTGTTCTTCATCACCTTCCCATTAAAGAAGGATTCAAGCCAGTTAGGCAAAAGCTCAGGCGATTGAAATCTGAATGGAGTTTAAAGGTTAAAGAAGAAATTGTGAAACAATTTCAAGCTGGCATTATCATGGTGTCTACATATCCGGAGTGGATATCCAACATTGTTCCCGTGCCTAAACCAGGAGGAAAGGTGCGAGTCTGTGTGGACTACCGGGATTTGAACAAAGCTTGCCTTAAAGATAGCTTTCCCGTGCCATTTATCCACATTCTTATTGACAACACTACTCAATACGACATGTACTCCTTTGCTGATTGCTTTGCGGGGTACCATCAAATTATGGTCACTGAGGAGGACCGTGAGAAAACTGCTTTCATCACACCTTGGGGAACTTTTTGTTACAGATGGTTGTCATTCGGCCTCATCAATGCCGGAGTAACCTATCAGTGAGCTATGATGGCTCTTTTCCATGAATTAATGCATAAAGAGATAAAGATCTACGTGGATGACATCATTGTCAAATCTCAAAAGGTGGATGACCACTTAGACCATCTCAAAAAGCTTTTCAACAGGTTGCATAAGTACAACTTGAAGTTGAATCTAGCCAAGTGCGCCTTTTGGTGTTAAGTCGGGAAAGTTGCTAGGTTTCCTAGTCAGCCACAAAAGGATTGAACTGGATCCTACCAAAATCCAGGCCATTAAGGAAATGCCCATTCCTCAAACAAAGAAGGAAATACGGGGATTTTTTGGAAGAATCAACTTCATTAGCAGGTTCATTTCTTAACTCATAGCAACCTGTGAGCCAATCTTCAAGTTGTTAAGGAAGAACTCCTCCATAAAATGGAATGATGAGTGTCAGAAAGCCTTCCTTACAATCAAAGAGCAGCTGGTTAACGCTCCTATTTTGGAACCACTCAGGGATGATGTTCCCCTGTTCATATACTTGTCCATTAATGATAATGCCATGGGCTGTATGCTGGGGCAAAAAGACGATAGAGGCCAAGAACAAGCTATCTATTACCTCAGCAAAAGATTCAGCATCAGTGAACACAAGTACACTATGATTGAGAAAACTTGTTGTGCTTTAGCATGGGTTTCCATGAGGTTACATCATTACCTCCATGGTCACACAAACCATCCCATATCCCGCGTGGATCCTCTCAAGTATGTGTTCAGTAAGCCCATACTGAATTGTCGACTGTCCAGATGGCAGTTGATCCTACAATAATTTGACATTATCTATGTGACGCAAAAGTCTATCCACGGTCAAGGAATTACAGATCAACTGGCCGCTGCACCTGCAGGGGATTATAAACCCTTGGAAACATACTTCCTTGATGAAGGGGTAATAACAGTTCAGCAATAACATAAGTACGATACATGTCGTACGTGGAAAATGTATTTTGATGGAGCTGTTAACACAAAAGGTTCTGGAGCTGGAGCAGTTCTAGTATCTGGTATGGGGGAGCAGTATCCCGTCACCATCAAATTATAGTTTGTCAGCACCAACAACACAAGTGAGTATGAAGGCTGTATCATGGGGCTAAAACTTTCCCGTTCAATGGGCATCAGGTGGTTAACTGTCTTTGGGGATTCCAAATTGGTAATCAAATAATCCACGGGAATCTATCAAACCAAAGAATTTCATTTGCTGCCTTACCATCGGCAAGTTTTACAGATGGCTTTGGAGTTCGAAGAAATCTCATTTCTACAAATTCATCGTAAAAGGAATGATTTTGCGGATGTGTTAGCAACCTTGGCCTCCTTGATTCACATACCAGACAAGGAAAACACGCCAAGCATCACATTTGCACTGTAAAAGGCCCTAGTATATGGGAACTATGTTGGAGAAGTAACGGATGAACTACCTCCCATCCACAACCCTTAGTATCAATACATCAAGGAGTATCTACGAGATGGATCTACACCTATTGAGGCGAGCCTAACTGAGAAGAGGCGGATTCATCGACTTGCTATAAAATTCTACCTGAGCGGAGATGCACTTTACAAAAGAGATGCATGATTAGGTCTCCTCAGATGTCTGGATAAAGACCAAGCTCAGAGGCTCATGGATGAGATCCATGGTGGAGTATGTGGCCTTCATATGAGCGGACCCCTACTTATCAAGAAGATCCTCAGAACAGGGCATTATTGGCTTACACTCAAAGCTGACTATGATGATCATGTCAAGAGGTGCTATCAATGCCAGGTTCATGGAAATTCCATCCACGTCCCTCTAAGGGAACTCCACAATATGAGTTCGCCATGGCCCTTCTCAAAGTGGGGAATGGGCGTGATCGGGGCCATCGAGCCCAAAGCCAGTAATGTACATCGATTCATATTCACCATGATCGACTACTTCACCAAATGGGTAGAAGAAGAATCCTTCCCCAGGGTTACTAAAGAAGTTGTCATTGCTTTCATCAGAAACAATGTCATCTGTCGATATGGACAACCAGAGGTCATTGTGTCAGACAATGCTAAGAACCTCAACAACAAAATGATGGAGGAGTTATGCAAAAAATTCCACATCAAAAACTCCGTCATCTACCATCCAAAGATGAATGGTGCTGTTGAAGAGGCTAATAAAAACATCAAAAAGATCATGTAGAAAATGTCCGCCAATCACAAAGGATGGCCTGACCTCTTGCCTCTGACTTTATTAGCCTACAGAAATTTCATGCGTACTTCCACTGGGGCAACCCCCTACTCATTAGCCTATGGGATGGAAGCAGTGCTCCCCATAGAGGTGGAAATGGAATCCCTCAGAGTGTTGATTGATGCTTAGTTGGATGAAGACTAATGGGTACAAGACAGGTATCACCAATTGTCTCTAATAGACGAAAGGCGAACCGCGACTATCTTCCATGGTCAGTTATATCAGCAGAGGATTGCACGATCCTATAATAGAAAAGTTCGGCTACGGCAGTTTAAACAACATGACTTGGTTTTGAAGAAGATCATTGACAACCAAGATTATTCTAAGGGAAAATTCGCTCCTAACTGGGAAGGCCCATTTGTTGTCAAGGAAGTATTGACAGGAGGTGCTCTCAGATTGCAGGAAATGGATGACGATGAATTTCCACAGCTTATCAAGTTGGACACCGTAAAATGGTACTATGTCTGAAGTTACCATCAAACAAACATCTTGGTTTTGATCATCAAATCACCAGTTATTCTGATTTTGAACCCTTTCCTTCTTACATACTCTTATGCTCCTCAGTGAAACATACACTTCAAACCAGTAGCCTAGTTTCACCTCAGTTCAAATATTTCACACAATTTCGGTTATCCTGAAGACGGGATTAAACCTTTCACACCTGTACTTTATCCAGAACACGGGATTAAACTTTTCTACGCTTACAGTTTATCCTGAAGACGGGATCAAACTTTTTTCCACACCTGTAGTTTATCCCCATTATGGGATCAAACTTTCTTTTCCCTGCAGTATAGCCTGCACATGAGATTCACACTTCTCTTTGGCTGCGATTCGTCCTGAGGGGCGAACTACGTTGACCTGATCTCCCTGATACCCGGGAGTACGTAGGCAACCATATTCTATATGGCCCAGTCGCAATAAACAAAAAAAACAACAAAAACATTTCTGCCATTTCTCTACAAAAAACAAACACAAAAACATTTCTACACCTATTTACCTTTCACATTCAGCGTTGAACCTCTTACACCAGGTTCGAACTACGCAAACTTGATCTCCTCTTCAATAGGAGTCACTACACCAAAAATGGACTCTAGTGAAGGACAAATCCTTCACTAGAGGCCCTATATCACTCACAAGTGATTTATTGCGAAGGAATATTTCCTTCACACGAGTGCTCGCATTAGACCTCCTCGCAATTGGGTAATCTTCGCTAAGTAGTAACTAAATATTTTTTGTGAAGGATATATTGTGAATAACTTTTTTATTCACAAATTGTATTTAGTAATGGAATATTGTTATTTAGTGAAAGATTGGTTTCCTTCACAAATAATATTTTAATAAGGACTATTTGAAATTAGTGAATAACTTGATTCCCTCACAAATAATATATTGTGAGGAACAAATTTATTTAACGATAGAATATTTTCCTTCACTAATTATAAATTGAGAATCTTTCTTCAAATTAGTGAGAGAAAAATTCCTTCACAAATTATAAATTTATAAATAAAAAATTAATTGCTAAATAATCAAAATTTATTAAAAATTATAGTTAATTTTAAATCATTGATTTCATATTTATTATTATTATTATTAATCTCTATAAGAAATATTAAATTTACTTTTCAAGTAAATATAAATATTGCCATACTTTTTCAAACTAATTGATAAGCTAACGCATAAAGAGCTAATAAAATAAAAACTTTCATATAAATAGATCATAATACTCGAGTCACAATAACTAAAAAATCTGTCATTGTATCTTGGTCTCACAAGGACCATAGTACCTACAAAATTTATTAAGTAACATAAGAAAACTGAAAGAATAACAATGAACTAGAAGGAATAAAGTGTGACATGTTAGATCCAGTTCATCATCATTTTCTTCAAGAAAATCAAAGTTGGGTATGTAAACTTCATGCTGCAATAGAAACACCAAAATTCAATTTCAATAAGACTTCATGCTGCAATAGAAACACCAAAATTCAATTTCAATAAAACGAAAAATAAGAAAACAAAGAATTTTGTAAGCTCTCATCACAATCCACAATGTCATTTACAGTGCAACAGTGGATGTCACAATAACATATCAATTTTGAATGAATTCATATCAATTTTGAGTTTGAAAATATGTCAAAATTGACCTATATTTTGGAACACGAGAAGTATAACTATCAAAAGCACATAAGAACAGCTAACCTTAATAGCTGAAAAGAGATGTGTAAAATATAATTACTGATAAACTTACGCTCAGAAATTGCTAGGCTAAAGAATAACTATGTGAACCTAACAATCATATTAATCAGATTGTATACAGATGGAAGAGAAACATCCAAAATTTCACACACTTTAAATTAGAGACACCTTCCTAATGCCGAACTTGCACCCACTATGTAATAGAGAACAATCAGATCTGAAAGTGTTAGCCCAAAAATGGCATTCCCTAGGCTACAATATAAATATAGCAGAACTAGCATCTTAATAATGATTTTAGTCTGTGGTGCGTAAGCTAAATAAAAACTGTATGTAGGTGCATCTTAATAAAAACTGTATGTAGCAAAACCAACATCTTAATAAAAACTGCATAGTTTCTGTTACATTGTATGTCCTTAACCTCTAGTACAGGTACAGACATGCAGGACCATTAGAATTCAGATATCCCAGGGAAATATTACGAGTCTCCGTTTTAGAAATTAAAAATTTTGGAATACATGCATTGTGCATTCGATAACTCTTATCAGAATGATAATAATAGACTAGTAGAAACTAATAAACATATTTGTGCACATAAATATGTTGAAAAAAAAATTAGAAACAAACCTTGGTGGACTCATTGGTGTGTATGGATTCCATGCTCTATCACGCATTGGTGTCCTAATGCAATCATGAATACGCGTGGCTGTAAACAAAACAAAAAAAGAGCAGAAATAAACATTAGATAAAGTGCATGACTGTTTTTGGTAGCAGAATTGCGGATTACTGCGGATCGAAGATCCCACCTCTAGAATCTCTCATAGGAGTCATATAAGGTTGCAGTGGAGTTTGTGAAGGAAAGGGAGTCTCACTTCCGGCACTATATCGAGGTGGCTCCCTGCTACAAGTTTAATCAGTCAAAAAGTACTAAATTTTTTAAATAAGAAAATAAATAAAGATACGTCCTTAAGTACTATAATGGCTTCAAAGCATTCACTGTTATGACCCGGGTATGGGTATGGTTTGAAGAAATTCTGAGGACGGAATTTTTATAAGGGGAAAAGGATGTGACAACCCAGAAATCCGGATTGTCCAGAAATTAAGATTTAAAGAATTAGTTATTAATAAAATGAATTTTTATTAATACTATTATGTGCTATGTGTTTATTAATCATTCTATAACCTAGAATGATGATTAATCGGGAGGATTCTGGCTACGAGCTAGATTGAATGAGTAAGAATTTTCAAAACAAAAATAAAAATTTTTCGGGAACAAAATATTTCTAGGGAAAAAGACGAAATATGCACTATTCACTCGACGAAACCTAATGGTTAGGGTTTGAATAACCTAAGCCTTTTTGAGAGTTCGGTATGTCGAAATGACATTCCGTCGAAAGATTTGACGATAATATATCGTGAAATGTTAAGTAAGCCGATAAAAGTTTTTCTCGAAAAACGTGCAGAAATCGGACGAAATAAAAATGATGAAAAGTACTGTTGTGTACTTTTCATTCATTTAGCTATGTTATGGGAAAACGTGAAGGAAAATGCTTAATGTGGAACAGTGTTTTTCAGTTTTTTCGGAAATCCGAAGAATACGTAATATTTAATCGGTAAAGGAAAGACGAAATATCCAAAAATATTTGGATTCCGAGAATCGCAGTTTTTAAAACTGTCGGACGAAACCTGAAAGACGGAACTACGAAACTTAAGGGCTAAGCAAACTTGAGGGCTAAGTTAACTTAGTGTGAATAGTAAGGAGGTTAGGGTGTGAAAAGACCAAAATGCCCCTATCTTTGAAAATCTATAAATAGGAAGCTTAATCTCATTTGAATGGGATTTTGAAAATTCTATCATTTGAGAGAGAAAGAGAAAGAGCTCGGATGGGAGAGGAAGAGAAGGAGAATGAGGAAAAGCTAGCTTGAACGCAAACTTTGTCCGACGAAAGGAATTTAAGGATGAACGGTAATCTGAATCCTAGTTTCTTCTAAATTTTCTTTAAGTTTAAAATGTTCAAACACATAACTTAATGAGGATAAGAGGTAGATTAAGTTAGAAACGATTTCATATGGTTGAAATCGTAAGAAAATGAAGAAATACGAATTAGAAATTTATTTTATAAATTTCTTAAGGAAGTATAAGATTCGTAAGGATTTTTAGCGATCCGAATGAATCTTATGAATGAGTAGGTCAAATAAGTAAGGAATGATGTTCTATAACATCAAATTCCAAGAAAAACTGAAATTGTAATCCAAAATATCGATTAAAAACGAAGATCACGAAGAACGCGAAGAACACGCGAAGAACGTTGTTGATGGACAAATTTAAAACCATCGTAGTGTAATTGTTGTTGATGGACAAGTTTAAAACCACCACATATAAGTTATTTGCTTATTGCTTAGTTAGGAACATTAGAAACGTTCATGAAGAACGGACTAAAACGAAGTTATGGCGAAAATTTTCATAAAAGATGAACGAGAATTTGAAGGTAAGTAAATAAACCCGAACATGTAAGGTTTTATAATAATGTAAGGGAATGATGAAAATGTGAGTCGTAGACTCAAGAATGAACGAGTTCCGAGTTCGGATGATCGAATTACGGACGAACGAACGAAGAACGTTAAAAACGTTAAAATGAACGAAGGGTGAAGATTAAGCCAATTAAAAGTCATGTTAATGGATTTAGAACAAAGTTCTGTCCGGGGGTAATCGAAGTATGTTAGATAACGAAGGAAATGGCTTTGGAACGATCTCGTTCCGAGTTATAACGAAGAAGTTATGAGATTTTGAAGTACGCGACTCAGAACAACCAAAGACTTAGAAAAAATTTTCGGGAAGAAGGTCTTGGCGCCGTGGCGTCAGTCATGCTTAGAATGGTGGTGCTGCAGTGCCAGGCTAGAGGGTCGTGTACTACTAACTCGCGCTGCGGTGTGAGAATCAGTGTTGAAGGTGGCGCCGCAGTGCCAATGCAGAGCAATGCCAGAAATGAGATTTTTAACAGCTTAATTTCTAGGGGATGTGCAAGAAAGAAATAAGAACATAATGTTCAACTAATGCAACACTTAATCAAGTGCATTAAACCTTTGATGAAGGTTGAATGAAAAGATTGAATGAGATTAAAAGAATATAATTACGAGTTACGGGACCGATAGCCGGGGACAGTAGTCGCAATGAATCGAACGTGAGGGATTGCTATGATGGTGATTCCTTAGACTTTTTATTATTTTCACAATAAAAGTGTCGCTATAGATATACAGCGACGGCGTCGCTGCGACACTTTTGTTGTAGAAATAACATTTTTTATTGTGGATTTAACAATTCTCTCTATATATATAAACGGATTATAGAACAAATTATAAACGGTTTATCTGTTATGACGACGGTTCAATGCGTCATTAAAAGTTAAAATGACAGTTCTCTGATATACATGATGAACCGAACTGTCGCTCGATCTGTCGTTAAAAATGATGAGCAAAATATGTTAAATAAAAAAGTATGTACTTAATCTTCTCATGGCCTTGAATACTTTAAATATAATTTGTAAAAAGCTTGCCTCTAATAAAAGTGTATGTGGACAAATATTATACACACACATTATATTGCATAAAAAGTTGTAAAAGAAACTGCTATAGGTTAGGGATCGAGAGACACGTCTATTGATGAACCCTTAAGCCGTTGTTCACAGGTTAGTAAGGCTGTTACTGTTTATAGGCTCTAATTCGTCCGTTGTATTGATGAATAGCTGAGATTGAGAATGGGGAATTCACGTCCGCTAGTAATTCTAGCGGACATAATTAGTATAATATCTGGACGCTTATGCCCCTCCAATACGCCAAGACAGACACATCAACTTCTCAATCCGCTAGTATGTCTAGCGGATGATAGTTACCAAAACAAAAGATTTCCTTCCTGTACTGAAAATCCCTGTAAGTATTTCACGGATATTACAACACTGCTAAACCCAATATACTTACAGATATTACAACACTTCATGACTATATCGGTGGTTGTTTCCTTCCTGCACTGAAAAATCCATTACATACCTACATCAATTAAAATAAAACACTGCAATACTGATCTATATATATGTCTTCAATTACCTTACTGCAATAGTTTCCCAATTCAAATAGAACACAAAAAACGTGGTACAACCCAATTGCTGTGAAATACAATACCCAGCACATGCATACATCAACTCAATTACAAAACTGCAATACCCATCTTTCAGCAACATAAATTCAATGCCTTTTGTTCAATACACAACAATATCAGTTGTATTAAATTTTTGCAATACCCAGTACATCAATAGTCAGTAGGGTTATCACATCCCCAATACATAACAATTTCCAAATCTTTTCATATCATATTTGAAATCCAAATCAAATCAAGATTTGTCAAATTCCAAATTTTAGCCAATCAAATATATCAACTTCCAAATTATAGCAAATAAAATATATAAAATTCTAAATCAAATATATCAAATAAATCTTAATAACAAATCTAAAATTTTAATTCAAATTCACTCCTATACATAATTATAGTTCATATTCTAATTCAAATTAGTGCTATTCCAAATAAACATAATAAAATCAATTAAAGTACATAACAAAATTATATTATACAAACCTACTATATTAGGAGATAAATGGGATATCATAGTTAATAAACTTTTTGCCCTACCAAGGTAAACAAAGTATTATAGCCGCCTTCAATTGACATCGACGAAGAAAACCACACAATTAATCAAGCAAATCTTCGCACCTCAAATCGTCGTGGTAAGTATACAATTATGGCGGAAGATATGTTTAATTCTAGTTCCTCAAATTCTTCTCGTGATAATATTGACATGGTTAATATTGGTGCTCAAAACATAAACCAAGCGCATATTAACGATTCAAAAGGTCCGTACGAGGGTCAAATTTTTTCTACTATCCAAGAGGCGGAAGATTTTTATAGAAACTATGCACGAAGTTGTGGATTTGAAATAAAAATTGGGGCAAGTCATAAACATGCCCGCTCCAACAATTTGTCCAATAGACTTTTTACGTGTACCAAAGCAAGAAAACCGATTGAAAGAAAGAAACAGGACGTTGATGAAGCTGAGGGTAGCAAGGTCAAAAGAAAAAGGGATTCAATAGGTCGCACAATGCGCAAAGCTCGAATGTCTGTTGTTCATTTACAAAAAGAAGATACATTGCAAGTTTCAAAAATTGAGTTAACCCACAATCATTATTTGGTTACTCCGAGCAAGAAAATTTTCATTCAAACACGGAAAAATATAACTCATGTTGCTCGAACTTTAATTGAAACTTTAAACAACGTTGGAGTTGGGCCAATTAAAATGATGAATGTTTTTAGTGAAATAGGAGGAGGGAGGGAAAATGTTGGTTTCAGTGATAAGGATATTCGGAATGTTGTGCGAGATTTAAGACATGACACGATAGATTCAAACGATGCCCAAGCAGCACTGCAGTATCTGAAAAAACTTTCAGCGGAAAATTCTCTATTTTTTTACGATATCAAACGAGTTGACGATCATCGTATCACATGCATTTTGTGGATAGATTATCGATCAATGATTGCTTACAAAAATTTTGGGGATGTGGTGACTTTTGATACAACTTATTGGACGAACAAGTATTCCATGCAGTTTATTCCGTTCACGGGGGTAAATCACCATTACCATTCCGTCTTGTTTGGGTTTGCACTGATATAGGATGAAACAGAGGATAATTTTGTATGGGTCTTTGAGACTTGGCTTCATGCAATGAACAATAAGGCACCGGTTACCGTTATTACTGATCAGAACAAAGCCATGACTAATGTGATTGCTAGGGTTCTTCCTGAAACACACCATGCACTTTGCACATGGCATATTAGTAACAAATTTCCAAAGAAATTGCATACATTGTATGATGAGTACCTGACATTTAAACATGATTTTAACTTGTGTGTGTATAAATCATTGACTGCTGCGGAATTTGAGGAGCGATGGGAAAAGCTAATGATATATTACGAACTGCAAGACCATGATTGGTTACAATCACTCTATGAGGTTAAGCACAAATGGATCCTGGCGTACACAAAGAATTTTTTTTGCAGTGGGAATAACGACTACATCCAGGAGTGAGGGAATGAACAGTTTATTCAATGACTATGTCAATCCCACAATGAGTTTAAAGGAATTTATCGTAAACTCAGAAAAAGCCATTGAGAAACAGGTAATGAGAGAGAGACTAGCTGACTACGCAACCTGCCATCGGACTAGAACTATGACTCTTGAATCACCGTTGGAAACGCGTGGAGCGGCTGTTTATAAAAAAGAGATGTTTAGACGCTTTCAGATTGAGATTGTAAAATCTCACAAGTACATAATGAAGAAACTTCAACATCTAACAACAGCGGATACGAAGTCGTACGCAGTGTACAAGACAAACCACATTGAAGAATCCAATAGGTACTTTTTTGTTGTCAGTAATGTTCAAACTGGAGATATAAAATGTAATTGTCAAAAATTTGAACATGCCGGTATGCTTTATAGACACATTGTAAGGCATATGATTGCAAAAAGTACTACACAGATACCGAATAAATACATTTTAAGCCGCTGGTGTAGAGATGGTAACAAAGTGAACGCTGAACTACCAAAGATTTTGACTGAAATGTCTAACTACGAGGAATCTCAGACGATGCGGTACAATTATCTGGTGACATTGCTCCTACAATTAGCTTCTACGGGATCATGCTCTATTAATGGTTTTAAGCACGTCGTACAGTTGTGCATTGACAATCAACCCATCGTTGAGAAGTTTGACCCTGATGAAGTTAATATAAATGGCGTGCCAGAAATTCGAGTAGATGATGATGAGGCCGATCAAGAAGAGCCGTTATTGGATCCTATTTGTTCCCAAACAAAAGGGCGCAAGAAAACTTCAAGAATAAAGAGTGGGATTGAAGAGGCTGAAAGTCGTAAACAATTGAGAAAGTGTGCAATATGATGACCAATCATGATAAGCGGAACAACTACAAAGGTTTGGGCCAAGACAAGTCGGGTGTTTGAAGTTATCTTTATATTTGCTTGTATGACTATAAAATTTTGGTTTTCTTAAATTTTTAAGTGATTATTTGAAAGACAAATTTATTGGGTATATGTTAAGTATTAATTGTTCTCTCCTCTGTTTCTCTATTAATGCATCTTTTATTTAAGTTTCATCTCTTGGTCCCTTCCCTAGACAAAAAACTCCAAATATTAAACATTGTATATACCTGATTTTTGAATATGGCTTCATGCTTAATCATTTTCTATTCTTTGAAGCAAGGTACATGTGTCATCTGGTCTGATTGTTGTTGTTGATTTCTTTGTCATTTGTTGATGGTATGTCAAGCAGTTGTCTTTTTTGTTGTTGTAATTGTTGGTCGTTTACCTTCCATCACATCAATCAAAATAGGAATAGAATTGTAAACAGAAATAAAGAGAAAACAAATGCTAAATGTTATGTCTGCAATGGAAATGCACCATGATTACAATGAAAATTAATTTTTTACTGTGCAGGCATACACAATGCAATTGCAACTAGAATGGAATGTATATTAGACTATGTGGTGTGGCTAAAATGGGCTTATTATGCAGACTAGTGTTAGTCTCCTTAGAAAAAGATTAAGTCTCATCTGTTTTACCATAAGAAACAGCCTTCTCTTATTGCTAGTAATGCTTATAAACATGCACCAATATCAGCAATGGTAAACAGATTTTTACTCGGGCTCATTCTTTGCAAAACTGAGCTATTGTCAAATACATGGTGTAACAAAACTAAACTATCGTCAAAACTGAACTATGAAAGAAACAAGTGTAACTGTGTAAAAATCAAGTAGCAGAATAATGACTTAACAGTTGAGAAAACAACATTAACTAAACTATTGTCAAATACACGGTGCTTCCCAAAAATTCCAAAAGAACAAATTATCTAATAAACAAATTATCTGATTTACCTTGATAAAAAGGTGGCTTCAAGCTCTCTTGTACGTGATGGAGCAGCATAAAGTAATAAACAAGTACACAACTGATTGTTTTAGACAGAAACCTAGTGATTAAATTTCTGTTAGTAGAACAAATTCTGTATTTTGAAACAAAAATATGTACGAAATTACATACTAAATATGATTATTAAACATGTGGAGAAATATATACTTGATGAAGCCTTAGCCAAATGTCACGTTTTAACCGGATTTGGCTGCTGATGCTACATACCTAGCTGCTGTTACAACTGTCATGGCTGTGATTGTATCTATGACATCATTTGTTGCTGTGATTACAAATTTGATTTCATTTACAGCAGTATGTTGTTTAAAGTCATTATGGTAACTAGGCATGCATATTAACTTTTTAAATAGAGCAGTATTTGATTACTGTTGTTTCTTCTCACTATATCTACTTTTTAAATCATGTTTATGTTAGTAAATAATATAATGGTAGTACAATAATGGATTCCAAACAAGAAAACATAATGGAATCCAAACAATAAAGAAAATAACCATAGTAATTCAAGGAATCTAATAATAAAATAATGGAATCATTTTGAACTATTCAACCATCTTTATAAAATAACGTATTACGACAGTTGGTCAAATATACAATCATTGCTCTTCATTTGAATCTGAATCTAAAGTTTGGTCGATACAAATATATTTTGAAGGAATATCCCTCGCCTTACACATCCTAAGCTCATGTCCTATTCTAAATCTAAAGTTGTAAGCCTTGTTTGGAGTCCACCTCCGTTCCTTCATGATGTTTATCCAGTGCAAAAAGAAATCTACGTATTTTGCAACATAAACGCCACAATCGTCTGAATTCCATTGTCTCGGCCTACTCACGCAGACTTCAACTTTCGGCTTCGATCTTGGCCACTTTGCTTTAGGATTTGCCATACGAAGCAACAAAGGAATTAACTCCACCTATAAACCATAAAACAATCATTTAATTCCCTAAACCTCATATGTTTGTATGATAAAATGAAATATAAGTAATATATTAATGAACTCACCACAACACCAAAGTAGTTTTGATATAATTGTGACAATGGCATTAAGGGTTTGTCATCATTAAGTGGATCAAAAAGCATTATTTTCCACTTGTTCACACTCCAAATAAATAGGCAAAAATGACTGTTGCTTTCGTTGATGAATGGAACGAATATGTAATCAGACTCATGAACTGGGGCACCAACTGGATGATTGATGTAACTTGTTAAAAATTTGAGTGTTGTTGCTTTGCTTACTCCGGCACTTGGTAAATATTGGATGCCCAAACTGGCAAAGTACGTTGGCATGAAATAAAAGGTAGCCCATCATTGGATTCCTTCACTCCTCATCTTAGCTTTTCTGTCTCTCAACAACAATAAATATGCATCCAATACATGCGCCCATAACCAACCATTGGGTCTCAGACAGTTCACATCATTAAACTCTAACTTGTATAGACCGCCTGGATGGATATGAGGAAAGTATGATGGGTTGGTAGTTGGACTAAACCAATAGTGATTTAACCAAGTGATTTTCTCAATCTTTAAATACTTGACAAGGTGTGTGTGCTTTGTTCCCTCTCTCCTTCTAACCGGCAATTTCCTACTGTGTTGAGTAGAAGGAGCAAGGCTACCTTGAGTTTCTTGAACCGTAGGTTGGGGTCCCGTCATGTCAATATCCATTTGTCCAACTTGGGGTTGTGTTGGATTTTGTTCAGCTGGAACCCCTTTGTAATCATTCATGAATGGCTGGTACACTGTATTGAACCATGACTCATACATGGTTCTTAACTCAGCTGGCAGATCAATTGACATAAACTTAATAAATATAGCTTTTGCAGTCTCAATCTAAAATTAAAACAAAAACAAAAATTATATTAGTAAAATAAGGACATCAAATTATAACACAGAAACATGTATAAAAATTATAACTTTAAAAACTTACAGTGTTTACAGCCACATATTGGTCAATGAATACTCGTGGCTCGTAATCTTCCCCTTTACGCCTAAAGGGTCAAGGATGGTGTATCCATCTCCGAGTAATTTCTCTGTACCATGTCATATAATCCTCGGTAGATATCTGCTGCAAACCCTCCAACACTTGCCCTTCTAAACTCTCCATGTAGGCCTCCCACAACTTAATATAACTGGCCCTATGATTTTCAAAATTTATTCTCTCAAACAATTTTATGTTCTTCCTCAACTCCACCATGTTTTCAAGACATTAGATGGATATGATCGCAAATATCCAAATTGCCTCATAAAAATCATCGGGCATTTAAAACTCAACAATGTCGTAATGAATCAAAGGTAAACGAGTGGCTCCACCTAACCTTGCCTCAAAAAAGTCCCAACCCAAACGTGTGTCAAATATTTGATATGGACACCACACCCAATCTGTTTCCAACATGTCATCAAACTCTCCTCGGTAAAACACAAGATGGTGATGTGGATTTTTGCGGCGCTAATATTGTTTGGAATTTGGATCAAAAGAAGAGTATGCCCAGGATAGTGCCCTAGGTATCAACTTCTGGGAATTAGGCCTAGGGGTAGGACGACCAATGTTAAACCTTTCGTAAGCCCACATCATAAGCAAGGTTGCACATCCCGCAAATTTTTTTTCACATTTTTCGAGAGTAGCCTCATGCAAACCCCTATACAAATGCCCTAAAGCTGCGCCCCCAAGCATATGTAATAATGTCTTCCAATCTTTCCAATAACAATAAATACCTAGGATGCACAATATTTTTACTCTTCGTAGGAAACAAAATAGCGCCACACAAATACAACAGGTATGCCTTAGTGTGTTTTACCACATCATCTGAAGTAGCATCTTTAGGTAATTGTCCATATTTATGTCATAACCAAGACAAACTTATGCCCCCTCTTTTATAGCACTGTTCCCAATCCTCTACTGCTACTTGTTGCCCAAAAACCCTTATAAAATAGCTTTTGGGATGTTCTAGTTCTCCGCAAGTCAAAGGTTTTCCTAATATAGGTAACCCGAATATGAATCCCACATCCTCTAAAGTAATGCCGACCTCTCCACATTTTAAGTGAAACGTATTTGTTTCACTCCTCCAACGCTCAACAAAAGCAGATACAAGAGATGCATCAATCTTTGACACTACATCGTGATGATAAAATATATCGAAACCTAACTGTTCCAATAGATATTCTTGTTGTTTAGTCAAGTTCCATTCAATTAATTTTGCAGACATTTGACAAATTTCTAACACACCCTTATCCTACAAGTTAAAAAGAGGATACATACATAAATTGTCAATATATGCAAGTTTTTTATAAAATTTTAAGAGAAATATTATATATGGGACAATAAACTTACAATATTTTGCCATAAGTCAGTTGATACATGATTTTCTTGGTCCCATAAGATAATAGGATCAAAAGGTCCTGGATTGATATCCATATCTGTCATAAAAATTCAACAAAATGTCAAGTATTAAACAATTTATAAAAATTCCAATAACGACGTAAAGGGAGAAGGAACAAAGCTTTGAGATTCTAACTCATTAGGATCAAAACAAGCATGGAGTATAACAAGTCCCAAACCAAAATCGTTTTCTAACTGAACTAAAAAAAATTAGAAAACAACATATTACATAACTCAATTCTTCAATCTAGAACAATGAGATCAAGATAAAAAAGGACATATTTCAAGACTCAAGTAATGTTTCACATAAACATAAATTCAACAGTAAAAAGAATTGATATTGACACCTAGAATCAAAACAAGATAAAATTCTTGGGTTCTTTTCCTCTATTGAAAATTTTAAGAATCAAAAGATATGTATCTTATGACTATAACAGAGCTACATGTGAATTCCCCAAATGCAATTTTAAGACCAAGTCAATGTTCAAATTATTGTGGCATGTTTAAATGCAAAAAAAAGGGAAGAAGAGATAATCAAATGTACCTGGCAGAAGTAGATTGCAACTCAAAAAATGAGAAAAAGCATAGAACACTTCACAAATTTGGACGTGATTTGCAGATGATTGCTTCTAGGGTTTGTTATTTTTCGCCCAATTCGCAGAACACTTCATGAACTCTTCTTCTGTTTTAAGAAGAAGAACTTCGAGATCTTCCAGGTGATTTGCAGATGTCGCGAATTGCTCGAACTTGCAGGTGATTTGGGTGATTTGCAGATATCGCGAATTCGAGAAATTGCACGTGATTTGGGTGATTTGCAGATGTCGCGAATTGCTCGAACTTGCAGGTGATTTGGGTGATTTGCAGATGTCGCGAATTCGAGAACTTGCAGGTGATTTGGCGATCAGATTTGCTTCTAGGGTTAGGGTTCGTTGGTTTTCGCCCAATTCTCTTAACTCAGTTCGCACGATTCCTCTGTATTGTTTGTTTGTTTCTTTCTTTGTTTTTACCTCTGTATTGTGTTAGTTTAAACAGCGTCCGCTAGTATTTCTAGCGGATTGTGTATATTCTGTAATTTCTCTTGGCTAAGTGCTTTGTATTAAGGGGCATAAGCGTCCAGATATTATACTAATTACGTCCGCTAGAATTACTAGCGGACGAGAATTCCCCATTCTCAATCTCAGCCATTCATCAATACAACGGACGGATTAGAGCCTATATGCCACTTTATATCCCATAGCATATAGATGCTATGGATCATTCCCACACACACATATATATATATATAGAGAGAGAGAGAGAGCAAGGATCAAGTGCATACCCCTTATCTTACTCACCCGTGCTCACCCCCCTTTAGTGATGGACCCAGCGACGATTTCGGTCATACAACCGTCGTCTATACTTTTAGCGACGGACAACATAAAGCGTCACTAAAAGTATAGACGGCGGTTGTATGATCGAACCGTTATCTGGTCCGTCGCTAAAGGGGGGTGAGCACGGGTGAGTTGGATAAAGGTATATGCTCTATCAACTCACCCCCCTTTTAGCGACGGACTCGGCGATGGTTCGGTCATTCAACCGTCGTATATACTTTTAGCGACGCTTTATGTTGTCCGTCGCTAAAAGTATATACGACAGTTGTATGATCGAACCGTCGTCGGATCCGTCGCTAAAGGGGGGTGAGTTCGGGTGAGTTGGATAAGGGGTGAGTTTAAAATATATATATATATATATATATATATATATATATATATATATATATATATAAAGAGACAAGAACCGATTTTATTGGACACACAAAGAGTGATCTGATATCATTTCTAAATAAATAAATTAAGAAAAAAAAAAGATAATAAAATACTCATAAAAAAATTTCAACAACTTTTTTACATTTTGGTTGATCCACAATTCTTTAATTCTTTAAGAAAGGGAGAATCTTGTTTTTGATCACACTTTTTGTTTCACATATTTTATTACCCAATTGAGTTTACATACCTTTTGGAGGTACAGATAAAAATGCACACTTCAAATGTCACATTTGGAGAATAATACTGGTGGCTCAACTGATCTTTCTAAAACAAATCATAGCTGTAACCAAGTACCATTAGTTTGAACAAAAAGAAGTACATAATAATTTATTCAAAAGATTCACATTTTGACACTTAAAGTCCAATTTTACTAAATATAACTTGCTACAAGTTATAATATTGTTATCAAACTTTGTAAGTTAATCAATTTGGTGCCAGTGCACAAAGATGAGCTCGATTTGATCCCCACTTAATCTAGCTATCTATAATAGAATAATTTCATTAAGCAACTAGCTAATTAAATAAAAATTTCCTTGAATGCAACTTTTTGTGAATATTGATTATGTGATTTAGTTCAGCTAGATTCGGTTAATCTTGAGAAGGTCATAATCAACATATCACTAGTTGATGTTCCAAAGGTCTATTTGATGTTAGTTGGTGATGATAAAAATCATAGCTCATTTTATTAGTACTAATTGTCCTACACACACTACGTGTGGGATTTAAAGTAAAAATATAAGAGAGCTAAGAAATAAGAACGAGATTGATAAAGATTGAAAATTAACTACTAAATATAGTTAGTATTAAAATAAAAATCAGTATTAAAATAAAAATTGACGTATGTGAGAGAATTAATGGGGATGGGGCTTTGATAGATCCTAACAAATTTAAAGGGTAGAATTTTATTTTTTTTTTAAAAAGACTTCAGCACCGAAAATAACTTTCTTAATTTTCTCCCGTTTTATTAATAGAGATATAGTTAACTAATTACATCTTTCTATAAAATAAATTAAAAAGTAAATTCTATTTCTCTTAAGCATGTTTCCAAGATAGAAATTATATATTGACATGAGAAGTAATACTTCTCTATTAGTGTGTCGAAAAATGTATATCTAGTTATTTAATGAAACAGTATTTTTTTTAGTACGTAAAGATCCAAATGTATTGTAACTTTGACTTATATACTTCGACCATTATTTTAGTTTATTTATTTTTTTGTTTTTCACTTTAGTCATTTTCTTAGGACAGATGTCATTGTAGGAATAAAGGATTCAGCAGCCGACACTTGAATGATCCTTTTTTGTCGCTAAAGAGGTGTGTCTCCTGCCCTAACAGATTGATCATTAGCGACAAAACACTACAAGGACTGTTTGTGGCTCAAGCCATAAGCGGTGGGCTAACATTGACTGTCGCTAAAGCTTCATCACTAACTCACCATGCCATCATAGATTTGATTTTAATTACTTAATTAATTAACTGGTGCTGTATTTTATGCAATATATATATATATATATATATATATATATATATATATATATATATATATAGTCTGGATCGGTCCTAGGACTCAGGACCATAATAAAATCCAGAGCTTTTTTTTTTTTTTGCTTTTTTTAAAACAACTAAAAAAAAATTATGGAACTTGAATTTTTATGTACAGTCTGTACAGACTTGTTTTGTTATATGTATCCAAATCACACTAAAAATACTGTATTATGTAAAAATTCAAGTTTCATAATTTATTTTTTTAGTTGTTTTAAAAAATAAAAGCAAAAAAAAAAAATTTGGTCCGAATTTTAAGCTTGTCCGATGTTCTCTCTCTCTCTCTCTCTCTATATATATATATATATATATATATATATATATATTAACATTGTAATATTATATTTTGCATAAAATACAACACCAATTAATTAATTAAGTAATTAAAATCAAATCTATGATGGCATGGTGAGTTAGTGATGAAGCTTTAGCGACAGTCAATGTTAGCCCACTGCTTATGGCTTGAGCCACAAAAAATCCTTGTAGTGTTTTGTCGCTAAAGATCAATCTTAAGCTCACCCCTTATCTAGCTCACCTTGCTCACCCCCTTTTAGCGTATTTAGGCATGGCGAATTTTATGGAATCAATTTTTTCATAATATAATGTTTTGGATGTGATTTGGATACGTATAACAAAGCAGTGCATGCGATGCATGCGCATTGTACATACATTTTTTGGTATAGGTATCCAAATCACGCCCAAAATATTGTATTATGGAAAAATTTCAGTTCCATAAAATATTAAAAAAAAAATTTAGTTGTTTTAAAAAAAAAAAGCAAAAAAAAAAAAGTCTGCATTTTAACAAAGTAAGACGATTATTGTTTTTGGTATGATAATCTAACAACTCAAGCAAGGAAACATAATAATTAACAGAAGCAATAATTAAAACTTACAGAAGAGCTTTGCAGATCTTCAAATTTCAAACTTTTTATATATCAAATATTTTACAAGAGAGAGGGAGAGAGTACAGAGAAAATACAAAGAAAAGTTCTGCCTCAACAAAGGGTGAGGTCTCCCTATTTATACAAGAAAGAAGATAAGAAAGGATCAAGCTAGTGGAGATGAACTGTAATCCTTATCTTTTCCTCTTTAACTCTCAGCCGTAGGAAGTGGAAGGCATGAGACAGGCTGTCGGTTGAGTTGAATTATTGAGGACAGGTGGTCGTCGTCTTCTGGATTAGGGCAGCTGGCTTCTTTTTTCTGATGGTGGAGTTACTGTGATTATCCTTTTTTTGATTATTGGTCTTCTGATAGCTTTATACTTTTCCTTTTCCTTTTTGTCTGTTCCATCTTTTGAGAGATCATTGAGGTGAGAGAATCCCGAAGTCTCCATAGTAGAGCTCAGGTTCTTGACTTTTCTTTACCGCTAAGACGTTGAACTCATTGTCATCCTGTTCAGATCCTTCATTACTGCTAACAGTTTTCATGAAAACATCATCCTGGACTAAGGATTGTAAGAATTCAGTTTTCATATAATCCATAGTTTTAACTAATAGTTCAGTTTTAGTTAGATTTGGAAACTTTTGTTTTAAATCTGTTTGAATTTTAACAAAAGGATTAACTGGTCTTTGGTCTTTGGAAGGCTCGAGGATAACATCCAAACAGGCCTGGGTATGATTCTTAACGGTCTTCAGAAGTTCAGGTAGTGTAGGATTAAGCCCTTTATCCCACCACTTGGTAAAAAATACCCTTTTTAGGCGAGGGATTTTATTTTGATAGTCACACTGAAAATTCCATTTCCGGATCCAAGGGATTCCAAAATGGATTAAGAAATGGGCAAGCAATTTCAGAATAGATAGATCTTTGTTTACTGGTATATGAGCATAAGCGACTTGCCATTCCTTGAATGCTGTTTGAACTGATTCTGGTAAAGTTGTCTGCTAATTTTTTATTATCATGATTTTTAAAATACCAATTTCTAAAGTTCTGGTATTTATCCTGCATAAACTCCTGGTTTAAACATTGACGAATTTTACTATTAGGAGAAAAATCCATTAACATTCAAAATTCATATCACTAGCAGTTGGACTATAAGGTCTTCTGTTTTGAGGAGTATTTGCTTCATAAATACAATGAGGTATTTGATTTTCAGAAATATGAATTCCTCTAATTAAGTCTTCATTTTTAACAGACTCATTACTGGGATTTTTAGACTCTTGATAAACGGATTCTAAGGGATCAAACACAAATTGTCTAGATGATTCAGGAAAATCAATATTATAAGAGATATTATTAATAGATCGACTTCGGGTAAAAGGTCTTTGAAATTTTAAATAAACATTTTCATTACTGGTTTGGACAACATCCTCAATGGATTGTCGAATTATAGGCCTGGTAGGGACGACATTTGTAATTTTCCATTGTTTTGGGAAACTAATTTCTTCCCAAGGGATCATCCTGGGAATAGCCACTTGACTACTAAAGAGATTAGTGTCTATAAGTATAGTATGTCCTTGTTGGCTTTGTTTTCGGATATAAGGGTTTAAAGTTATTAAAACTTTAAGGTGAATACGGAATAATATGGCAAAAGGAGGAGATCCGGGTAGATACTCATAACCATGAGATATAATTCTCATTTCCAATACTTTGGACAAATTATTATCAGTTAAAGAAACACTTAAATTCGGGTAGATATTGAAATAAACTGGTCCATAAGCAAGTCTGGTTTCAATAGCACCCATAAGAGAGGCTTTCCAGTTAAGACACCTACCATCTCTAAATGTGCACTGAATACTGGTATTTTGGTCAAGTAAAGTCAAGGGTTTGAAAGCTACTTGGACAAGTCCTATATGAACTTATTTATATTTTTTCAAAAAAGGATATAAATCTTCAATATGCAATAAATATAAAATTTCATCATTATTCTGTAAAGGAACATCATGTTCAAAAGTTTTTATAATTCTTTTACTGATGAAATCAAAGGTTCCAATTTTATAAATTGTGTCTGGTTTGATCTTAGGAATAGTCCATTTGTCTAGGGCTTCCTTGACATCCTGATAGGCAATAAGTTCAGTTGCTTCCAAGGTAGAAGTAGTGGCATTAGCTACGGTTGAAAGAGAGGTTGAAAAATCAGTCATTTTTAAAGGTGATCATATATGCGTAATTTATAAGAAATATATTCTTTAATATGCCAATAAACTAATCATGGCTCTGATACCAACTAAGGCAGGATCGGAGATATAGAGTTAAAAAAAGCACGTCTGTCAACGATTTACAGGGAATAAAAGCCACCACGCCACAACACGGCTAAAGGCAAAGTTCCTAAACGCGACTTAGGTGACGTTCCACTTAATCAAGCACTAATCCCAAATTGTCTTAATTAATGAAATGGCATGAAATTTTGAAGGTATATTAAATATATATTAACAAATAAATTATCATATATATGATCTCATAAAATTACTGTTAATTTGGGAGTCTACCCAAAACTATAAGCCGACAGGTTTCTTCCTGTATAGCGTTTTTAGTTAAAACAATATATTGTTCTGATTTATAAAACTGTTCTAAAAAATAAGAACGATTATGATTGTCTGTTGCAGTTTGATATGCAGTTCTATAACGATTACTGTTTTTGGTATGATAATCTAACAACTCAAGCAAGGAAACATAATAATTAACATAAGCAATAATTAAAACTTACAGAAGAGCTTTGCAGATCTTCAAACTTCAAACTTTTTATATATCAAATATTTTACAAGAGAGAGGGAGAGAATACTGAGAAAATACAAAGAAAAGTTCTGCCTCAACAAAGGGTGAGGTCTTCCTATTTATACAAGAAAGAAGATAAGAAAGGATCAAGCTAGTGGAGATGAACTGTAATCCTTATCTTTTCCTCTTTAACTCTCAGCCGTAGGAAGTGGAAGGCATGAGACAGGCTGTCAGTTGAGTTGAATTATTGAGGACATGTGGTCGTCGTCTTCTAATGATTAGGGCAGTTGGCTTCTTTTTTCTGATGGTGGAGTTATTATGATTGTCCTTCTCTGATTATTGGTCTTCTGATAGCTTTATACTTTTCCTTTTCCTTTTTTGTCCTGTTCCATCTTTTCAGAGATCATTGAGTTGAGAAAATCCCAGAAGTCTCCCATAGTAGGCTCCGGTTCTTGACTTTCGCCTGCTAAGACGCTGAACTCATTGTCATCCTATTCAGATCCTTCATTACTGCTAACAATTTTCATGGAAACATCATCCTGGACTAAGGATTGTAAGAATTGGGTTTTCATATAATCCATAGTTTTAACTAATAGTTCAGTTTCAGTTAGATTTGGAAACTTTTGTTTTAAATCTGTTTGAATTTTAACAAAAGGATTAAGCGGTCTTTGGTCTTTGGTCTTTGGAAGGCTCGAGGATAACATCCAAGCGAGCTGAGTATGATTCTTAACGGTCTTGAAGTTCGGTGTAGTGTAGGATTAAGCCCTTTATCCCACCACTTGGTAAAAAATACCCTTTTTAGGCGAGGATTTTATTCTGATAGTCATACTGAAAATCCCATTTCCAGATCCAAGGGATTCCAAAACGGATTATGAAATAGACAAGCAATTTCAGCATAGATAGATCTTTGTTTACTTGTATATAAGCATAAACGACTTGCCATTCCTTGAATGCTGTTTGAACTGATTCTGGTAAAGTGTCAATTATGATACTGATTTTATCCCACCAAACGAAAAACCAATTGGGAATTTCGTTTCTTAGAACATCTGGACAGATACGGATGAACCAAGTATGGTTATGAATAGGATTCTGGTAATAAAATACTTGTGTAAAGGAATCAATATAATCCCAATAGCTGTATCTAGTTTCTGTTGTATGACTAGATTCAATGGTACGGGTAGTATGAGGATTAATACCCCAATTAGCAAGAGGCATGATACTCTTGATGGTTGTTTTACTATATTGGATTGGGCTTGTTGGTTTTGATGGATCATGAAGTGTATGCTTTATGTCCATTGATGCGGTTTCATTGATGATTTGCTCATACACATAGCGATACTGGTTAAAATAAGGAGGAGACTGTTGGGTCGTTAAGTAATGCCTTTTGATCTCCCATGGATCTTTCATCCATTTTTCATCATTCTGGTCAATAAATAATACTGTTTCTTCCTCATATTTGTTTGGAATATCTTTATTCGGTAAAAGAAGAACATCTTTTTTCGTAGAAATTTGGCTAGAAGAGTAGAAGAATTACTAGATTGAGTATTTAGTCTAGGAAATTCTGTGTAGTAAAGGTTAGCTCTGCCTCGGCCTCGTTGACCGTGGCCACGGCCTCTACTGGTCATTCTTGCAAATATTCTCTGGTTAGAAAATTCGGTTAAGAATTCTATTTTCCTTTGATATATTCAATATCAAAGTCAAATACGGATAAGGTACTTTGCCAAGTAGCAAATATCTGTTTAGATGCTAAATTTTGAACATCTTTTTAAATATCACATTTTAAATTTGAGCAATTAACTCAGATTAAAAAGTGCTGATTTAAAAGATCATCCTGAAATTTTAAAACACATTTAACAATTGAAAGGCATTCGTTCTTTTTGTGGGGTAATTTAAAGAAGGTCCTTTCCAGACTCCTGAAGTAAAATGGATAAGATCTTCTTTTTTACTGTTAGGATTACATTGTTTTAGAATACCACCATATCCTGTATTAGAATCATCAGTTTGAACAATCTTCTTCCATCCAGGATTAGGTAAGGATAAACAAGGTAACTGTTTGACCCTGACTTTAATCTTTTTTACTGCATCAATATGTTCAGTGGTCCATGGTAAAGGATTTTTCCGTAATCGAGTATATAGAATAGAAGCATCCTGGGAAAGGTTCAGATAATAATCACGAATATAATTAAGGCTTCCCAGAAATCTTTGCAGTTGATTAATGTCTTTAATTTTATCCAGAAATTTAGATGCAAATTCAATACATCTATCAATTGGAATAATAGTTCCATTAGAAATATTATGTCCAAGAAATCTGATTTTTGTTTGGAAAAGTTTCATCTTAGGGGCAGAAATTACCAAACCATTCTTTATGATAACATTTTTAAAAATATTTAAATGTTTAATGTGCTGTTCAATGGATGAAGAGAAAATTAAGACATCATCAATATAGCAAATAATAAATTCAGTAAAAGGATTAAAAATATCATTCATGATGTGTTGGAATTCTGAAGGTCCATTTTTCACTCCAAATGGGAGAACGTTCCATTCATAGTGACCAAAGGGTACTGTAAAAGCAGTTTTATAAGTATCCTGTTCTCTGATTTGAATTTGCCAAAATCCTGATTTCATATCAAATTTAGAGAAAATAGTGGCATCATAAAGTCTGTCAAGAAGGTCCTTCTTATTCAGAATTGGATATCTATTCCATTGAAGGGCTTCATTAAGCGGTTTATAATTGATAACGAGTCGTGGAGTTCCTCGTTCAATTTCTGAATTTTTATTAACATAGAAGGCCGTACAACTCCAAGGAGAAGTACTGGGCTTTATTAATTTTTTCTGTTGAAGAGACTCAATTTCAGTTTTGCAAAGGAGTAAATATTCCTTCTTCATCTGACTGGGTTGAGACTTAGTGAGAATATTCTTTTCATTAAAATTAGGAATATAAGGAAGAGAAATAATATGTTTCTTCCTATTCCAAAAAGCATTCGGGACATCACTACAGATTTCAGTTTGAAGAGTTTTGTGGATTAATTTTATTTTTTCCTGTAAAGAAGGTTGTAAAATTCTTCGTTCTGTAGTAAGAAATTTTATTTATTTCTGAATAAAATTGATTTGCTTTTCTTTAGAATAAATCATGTGCTTAACTTGATTTAATTATTTAGTATAAGGTTATGTAATAAATTCAAAAATAATATGTCTGTCGTTTAGAGTAGTGTGAATACCCAAAGTATCAATTTTTTAAATAGGCATCAAAAGACACAAGAAAGGGGTGCCTAAAATGATACTTTGATTCATGTTACGGATAAGAACAAAAGAAGTAGGTAAACATAAACCTTGATTACAGATTAAGGCTTTAGAAATTTTATATTTAATATTCATAGTATTATCTTGCTTTACTTTGGTTAAAGATTGAGTGGTTTTTTTGAAAGTATTTGGTAGGAATTATTCCTTCCACGAATACGATTCATGTCAAGCACCACTATCTACAAGGGAAATGGCGTCTTTAATGATGAAATCCGGTTTAATAATAAAAGTAATTCTAATATACCATTTCTGAAAGACTACTTGATTCATAAGCATCAAATAATTTTCAGAAGACTCTGGTTTATCAGAAGATTCATTTTTAAAGGATTCTACATTATTATCTTGTTTATGGTTTAACTGTTGTTTAATATTATTTAAATCCTGGAAAATAATAATATTAGTATTTTGTAATTGTTTAACTTTAGATGTTAATATATTTATTTCACTTTTAAGATCCTGAATAGCAGTAGGCTTTTCAGTAGTAGAAACATCTTGTATTCGTTTCATAACTTCTTTCATACTATACTGATTAATGGGAAGAATATCTTCTGTTTTTTGGTTTTTATAACAGATTTCTAAAAATTTTAATTTTATTTCGGGATCTTTAATTTGATCGGCTAAGTCGAGGAGTGATTTTTGGGTGTTAGTTAAGACATTGATACTTGGTCCTCCAATATCTAAACCACTCATCTCGACAATAGCTTTCCAGTAGTCAGCTTCAGTAGTTGTATTGCAGTTATTAATTGTACAGGTTTGACATTGTTCGTTGTTAGAATCATTGTCAGATTCAGAATAGATTTTGGCTAAATCATCATCTGAATTTGAATCTGATTCAGAATTACTGCTTGACAAACAATTAAGAATTTGTTGTTGAATGTCTTTATCAAGGAACATTTCATTAAGTTTCTGTTTTAGTTTTGATTTATATTTATTAGCGAAGTGTCCTGTTTTTCCGCATTTATAACATTGAATTTTAGATTTATCTTTTTTATTACTACTCTTTCTCTTCTTAGTAGATTTTTTAGGGTTTTGTTTTTAGAAGATTTCTTAGAAGAAACGTCTTGGTGAAGATGGAAGGTTTAGAATTTTCTTTGTTTTTTTAGCCTTTTGGGGATCTTTGTAATTTTGTGTCATAAGAGAATTGATTGCAAAATTCTCCTATCTCATGTCTTTTAGTAAGATTCTGTTTTTTCATTAATTGTTGAAGTTTCATATCATTACATAGTGATAATCCTTCTTCAATAATTACTGAAATAAGATGGCCATAAGAATACTGGTCATAAGGGATACTCATACGGTCATGTTTATCTCTTAATTTTTTACGGATTTTTTCAGCAAAGAAGGTAGGAAGACCATCGATAAATTTGGCTTTCCAATGTTCACTGTTGGCATCCGTTCTTTGTATAACTTTCATTAAAAAGACATCCTTATACCATCTAAAATGGGTTAAGGATGGACAACAAAGATTCTGTAAGAGGTCTCTACCCCTATCATTATTCATGAGTCCTGGTTCGATAAAATGATGAATGATAGCATTGATTAAGGTATAACAAGCATCTTCTCTTTTTGTTTCAGCTCTAGTAAGAGGGTCAGTTTCATTCTTATAGGATTGGAGAATTTTAGTTCGCTGTTTTTCAGTAAGCGCATTATCCCACCATCCTTTAAGAATGCTTAGGTAAATCCATTTACTAAAGCAGCGGATCGATGGTCGATATTATCATTTTGTCTGCAGATCATGTGCATACATCATGATATGATGGATGGTCTCAAAAATTTGATATTCTGTTTTACCATCAATATTCCATTCGTAAATGGTCTTACCATGGTAAGATTTTTGAGAATGAAGAAAGTCTTCTTCATACAGAATATCCTGAGGAGTAGGTCTGGGGTAATAGTACCTACTAGGTCCAGATAAGGCCATTCGATTTATAGGTTTTTGACTGTAAGTAGTTTTATTAATATTCTGTATTTCTTGAAAATTATTTTGGATTTCCAAAATATGAGTAGGAGAAATATCGTCAGTATTATCTCCATCACTATCAGTATTATTATTACTAGTATGAGAAGAGGGTTGTCCAGACATCATATTAATTTGAGACGAAGATGCGGTTGTAAGTTTTACATCTTTCATTTTTTTAAAAGATTATCAATAAATTCATTATCAGCTTTAGAAGATTTTATTTTAAAATTACAGACTTCTAAAGGTGGTTTAATGGTTACAGGTTGAATTTCAAGCTCATGAGCAACAACTTGACAATTATCATTAATATGATTTATTTGTTCTTCAATTTTGGTTAACTGTTTTCCTACAGTTTGAAGGAATAAATTAGTATAATTATTTTGTTTAGACAAGGGTAAAATGTCTTTTATCTTAACCTCTTCTTGTTGATGGGGTATTTCAGATATATCAACATACGAATTGATAAATAAGGGTATTAAATTTTCATTTCCTGGACTAAGTTCAAGAGACTTAGGAGGTGGATGAATGGATTGGATAATATTACCGCTTGTGATAATCCAGTCCTTTTGAATTCCGGTTAAAACATTCAGTTGATTTTCAGTGTAGAAGTCAGACTTTGAAACAAAATCGTAATACCATTTAGTAAATGATAAAATACACTGGTTTTTATTCAGATAAGCATAATAATTGGCTTTAATGTCTGCTAATTTTTTATTATCATGATTTTTAAAATACCAATTTCTAAAGTTTAAATGGTAATATTATTATTATAATAATATATAATTTTCAGCATATGAATAAAAATGAATAGAAGGTTATCATTCTTGTTTTGAAATCCTTCGTGCACTATTCTTTTCTCTTGCGCATTTTTTTCAAAGTGGTGGGTGATTGATAATCTGCAAAAACAATGCATGCAATTGTTTCATTTGAGGTGGCCCCTCAAATATGGAAAGTAAGGAGAAGGAATTTAGGGATTGTCAGCAAAGTAGGTGTTGCCAAATTTGTGAACCCTCACCTATATGAAAATTGTGAGTTAGGCATTGAATGAATTGCCTGCAATCCTTTGCTTTCAAAATGTGGCCCAACCATATGGAAAATAAAGAATTAGGCAGAGAAGTTAGGTGTGAAAGAGAAAGAAAAGTTAGGCAAATCTGCTTAACTTTTCTCCCTCTGTTGCACTATAAAAGGGAGGTTACCCCTCCTTCCTCAACACACCATTTCAATATCAGAAATTCTTATTCTATAGTATTGTGAGTATTTCTCTTGAGTATAAGGATACTTTGAGTATAGCTTTTTGTGCAAGATTTTCTCAGAATAATATCCGATATTCCAGTCAAATCTAGTTTCTACTAAGGTAAAGGATATTATTTTTTTGCAATACTCGTAAGAAATATTATTTTCTTTCACACTCTATATTATGAAAGAGATATTATTTTATTTCGTATTCCTAAATTTAAACTTACTATGGTAAGTATTGCTTCTATAATTCCTAAAATGATTAGAAATTCCTTAAGTTTTGCACTTCATCTAATATCATTTCACTAGAATATTGGTCTGAACTTTCTTATTAAATTTTAAACTTTTCATGTCTGGGTACTATTCATATGGTACTATTCATGCATACGGTACTATTCATACGGTACTATTCACAAGTACTATTCATAAAAGAATTGTCGACGTCAGGATTTTTATTTGTCCCTTTCTGTTTTTGTCTTTTGGTGTTCTCATGTTAGGTGAGATTTGTTTGGAAAATAAGTTTGAAAAGGTCCGACATGTATATGTCGATGATTGGATTGTAAGAGTCTCCAGTTGGTATTTTTAAATGGTTGCACCAACTCAACTGAGAAAATGTTTGCACAATGATCTAGTGATGTGACACTGCTTAACTGGTATGTGAAACCGAGATTCGTAAGGGTCCGGGGGCTTGATTAAGTGGAGGGAAGGTGTTAGGCACCCCCCGACTTCTATGGTGACACGGTTACCGCCACTTTTCAATTTAAACTTTTATCTGAATGTGTGTGTAGGTCAATGTGCAATTATCTAGAAGTAGTGCTATGCCTCATTTGCACATATATACAAAGGCTTTGAATTTTGTATAAAAGTTCAATTTTAACGAGATATGGATGTGATGTTTTGTAAAACAGGTTTTTCAAACCCTTGTGCTCAATAGTAATTGAGGCCTTTGATACTTCCATTTTATTATGTGTTCGGCTTGGTTGCTTTTATTTTTGAGATGCGAAGCATCTTTTCGAGAAAATAAGATACATAGCAGCGTCGAACTCCTTGTGGGCATGAAAGCCATATAAGGAAATTCATACACCGTGAATAATTTACAAGCTGGTTGTAGGTAAAAACGTCCATCATGGGAACCGAATCTAGATTCAGGAACTGAATCTATGATCACATGATTCCTAGGCTCATATGATGATATAGTATGTACAAAAGCTGTAAACAGTTATATATATAAAAATTATAAATATATATTTGAACAATCAACTTCCATTTAAGTAAACTCTAGGCGAGGACATGAAATATATATATATATATATATATATATATATATATATATATATATATATATATATATATATAAAAGAAGTAAACACAGGATGTGTCTATCCAAATTTCAATCGAGTTCGAATTCGAGAATATATATATATATATAAGCAGTAAACGCTCTGAATATTATATTCGGGCTCAATCGAGGTATAACTCGATAATAATATATATAAGTATATATATATATATAAAAGCAATAAAAGCCATGGATCGACGGTCCGGGTATACGCACACAACACGACTCTCAACGTGAATAATTGTGTTCGAATGAAAGTGGAGAAAGCCTTTAAGAAATTTGAGATGTCTTACAGTGGGCATCCCAAGCTCTTTATTTATAGAGGGAGGAGCCGTAGGTGTACCTGCGGCTATCTAGAGTGCTCTGGGTTATGTGGGCCCTGTCGTCTCGAAGTACATGCACGCATGCAATGCGTTGTACTCTCGAATCTTCATAACTTTCAATTTGGGCATCTGATTGAGGCGTATAATACTCTTTCGGAATGCTGTTGTCGAGAGCTACACAATGACATGGGATAAGAGGTTGTACGAAGCCGGGAAGATGTGTCCATGACCATATCTTCAGGTCTTCAAATTTTATCCGTTGTACTATCTTGTGTAGTAGTCACTCAGGATTTGAGCTATGTTTCTTGTAGGACACTTCTATGTAGAATGTGGGTTGAAATGTTGTTGAGACAGCATGAATGTGGGATTGAGGTGGCAAAATGATGATTTTGCCCTTCACCAGGGTTATCTCTTGTTCTGGGCTGATTTAGCAGTCGTTGCTCAGGGTTATCTCTGAGATTGGGCTGCTATGAGTTCTGAATGTCCTCAGGGTTATCTCTGAGGTTATTTTTGGGGTTAGGACTAAGTGCCTTGGGGTTATCTCTGAGGTTGAACCTAACTTCTAGGGATTAAAATGGACTTTTCTGGGGTTATCTCCAGAACTACAACTATATTCCTCGGGGTTGTCTCCGAGGTTGGTACTGAAACTCCTGGGGTTGTCTCTGGGACTGAAACTGAGTATCTTGGGGTTGTCTCCGAGATGGTAAACTGAGTACCCCGAGATTGTCTTCGGGATTGAACTGATTTGACTTCTAGGGTTATCTCTGGAAGACGATTCTACCCTCCTACAAGGTTAGTAATAGGAATGCAAAATTTTGAGTGTCTACAGATGCTCGTCTTTATCATATTCATGCAATGTAATGGCATGGATAGGATAAAGAACACTAGACACTTGAAATGTGACAAGATAATCATGATCTAGTGTAATGCAGCATGATGTAAATGTATGATGAATGTGGTTTATTGGACCATTTTCCAACGGGATGTGATGACTGTCCACTCCCATGACTTCTGATGGGGACTGGATTTATCACTGATGACCCTGACGAACTGCTTGGATGTTTACTCCAAAGCTCTCAAAAACTTCCAAGATGTTGACATTGGGGCTATCACCAAAGTCCTTAATCCTTGGTACAGATTTCCCACTGAAGATGTACCTATCATGTATGAGAGACTCTGAGGGATTGTGCGCTGTCTGATGAAGATTGGTATAACATATTCCATCATCGGCCCTCCCCGATGAGGATAGTTTTCCTTAGTTTGTATCGCCAGGCCTTTCCAATGCTCTGTTGGAGTTACTGCCAACAGTCTATGTTGTCAGGGCTGCCTGACCCTCATTGAAATGTGCATCAACGGATACCATCATCAGATGATCTCCGATGCTTCACTGGGTTTAATTTCCAATGACTGGTGATGTCAAGCCTGCTTAACCTTCGTTGAAATGTGCATCAACGACTAAGATCATCGGACCACCTCCGATGCTTCGCTGTATTTACTTGCCAACGGCTGAAATAAAATCAAGGTTGCTTGACCTTCGTTAAAATGTGAATCAATGGATGAAATAATCGGATGACTTCTGATGTTTCATTGGATTTACTTGCCAATGGATGAATGACGTCAAGGTTTCTTGACCTTCATTGAAATGTGTTTCAACGGCTGATATCATCGGATAACTTCAGATGCTTAGCTGGATTTACTTGCCAATGACTGAAATAATGTCAAGGTTACTTGACCTTTATTGAAATGTGCTTCACCGACTGATATTGTATGAAGTATCCACTGGGATAGGTTTTTGGAGTTACAACTCTGAACTGACGACATCAGACCTTTGTGAGGTATTGCCGAGAGTAGTTTGCAATAGCTGTGATCATCGGTGTTGTGAACTCTGTATCTGGGCGAATACCAATGAGTGATATATAGACTCACAGTTTGGTATTTGAAAATTAGGATTTCAAACTTTTTCGCTCAATCACGTAGCGTCTTTTTTCCTAATTTGACTTTTTTAACTCGTGAGACCTTATTTGCAACTCAAATTGGATCGAGCTGGACGGGTGGGACCCACTTAGGATAGCCACAGATACACCTGTGGTAGCTGTAGATACACCTGCGACCATTTGTGGGTGTATTTGTTGGCCATTTCCTTTTCACAAGTCATTTTCAAGTTGCACCACACAGAGAATCCGAGAGTTCTTCTTCAGATTTGCTGAGTTCGGGTCGCTTTCTACAAAATTCATCACCGTACAAGTGTTCTACACTATCCTGGTAACGTATACATGTCCTCTTTTCTAGTTTTTGTCCGTTGGAAAATGAGTTATCACATGAAATGCTTCTAAGCACATAGTAGTGAATATGCATGCTCATATAACTTGATAAAAAATATTCAACATAGTAAATGTTAGTATTTAACCATGCTGAACATAACAATGTGAAATATTTGACTTTTGAAATAGTCAAATTGGCACCTGTTTTTTGCTATTTCTTATCCTATTTGAGGACAAATGAGCAAAGGTTGTAAAGCAAAGTAATCCTGGTAATTAGGCTATCCTTACGGATTATGACTTTGATATGTTATACATATATGATGTTTATGACTTTGGGTTGGTGTGCTACTGAATGGCCCCATAGTCATGCCTATATGCATGTGGATTGTCCTTTTTACAAAGGAGACTCTGGCAAAAATTTTCCATGAGCCTAGGTATTGGGTAGACATGCATTTTTAACTCTACTGTAAGCGTATGTTAAGGTAATGCATGCATTCATATAGTCATAAAATGTGTTAGTTCCCAGTAGGCACACAATAGATCTAGAAGGGGGGTTGAATAGATCCTTTTAATTTTCAAATAATTTTCCCTTTTATTTTGTATTGCTAATGAATTAGCATATGACAAACATAAGAATCTTTTCAAGCACAACAGAATAAGTAAAAGATCCCCTTCATTGATATATTCATAATCATACATACATTGTTCTTAGAGTTAGTTAAGTGGTAAGTAGTTAATATACTCATAATAGTAATAACAGTTAAGTACATAATGTAAATGACATAAAGTAAAAGACACAAAGGATTTTAAGTGGTTCAGAGACTCAAGCTCCTAATCCACTCTTCTGCTTTCAACTTGCAGGATTTCCACTAAGGAAGGGCAGCACCCTGAATCACTAAGATTCCTTCAAGGCCAGCAGCCTTGAGACTTCAGTTCACTAAGAACTCTTCAAGCCCAGCAGGCTTGGAACTCCTCTAGTTCCCTAGGAACTCTTCAAGCCTAGTAGGCTTGAAACTTCATTTAGTCCCTCCGGACAAGGACCCCTCAGGTCCTGACTTCTTTTTGTTGTTGTTGTTGGTGGTGTTGGTGCTGAGCTGCTAAGATGTCTTTAAGCTTGAATATCTTATGTACTTACCAGCTTGGCTTGATTCTCTTTGCATTCTGCTTTGAGTCTAAACTACATCTTCTCTGCTGCAGTTAATCTTCTCTCTTTTCTGCTCATCTTCATTTGATGTCAGCTTGTGCACCATCACCATTTGGATTTGCTAAGTCTTTAAGCTTTTGGTAGACTTTGTATGGCACTTAGCAATCCCTGAACCCTTCTTGAATGTTTTTTAGACATGATTCTGCTTATGTTCTTTTTCAGCCTTTTGTTCATGGTGATCTGTAGAGTGGCTCTCTTGATCTTCTTTGTACTCTCCACTTTTTTGAATGCTATCTTCTTGTCCTTCTTGGCTCTCATCTTAGCTACCATCTTCAGTGGCATTCTCATCTTTGTTGAGTGAAGCTCTTGTCTGTTTAAGTCCTTCTTCACAGCTGCTTCACTTTCACCTTTTTAGTCTCACTGTCACTGAGACTTGTTCTGTTTTGCTCTGGTGAAACTCGTAGAGTCAACAATATAGCATTTTAACAACTCAACTATTCTTCAACTTGGCAATTATCAGCAACACTTGATCTTTGAAGCTCTGTTAATTTATACTCCTTCCCAATCTTTCCGTTGGAAAGTAGCCTTTAAAAGCTTTTTGAATTGCTTCACAGATCTTGAGTTATTTGGTGTAGACTGTAGATGTGACATGACATCCCCTTTTCTGACTTTTTAACACTACAGTCTACTGTTTCACCTACCCTGTCAGAGATGTTACTTTGATGTCTCGGGCAGGTAGTCAACTTTATTTCCTCCTTCTGATTTTTCGATCAGAGGTTGTCCTTTTGTATCGATGCTCTTCAGTAAGCTCTGCTCGACCATCAATCTTCAGATTGAACCATTGCCAATGCTTCAACCTTCAGACGACCGAACTCTACAATTCTGATGCATATCTTCTTGGACTTGATCGTAGTGTCTAGTTGACAGGTAGAGACAACACTACGATCTTGAAGAACGTTGATTGGATCTTTAATGTAGAACACCTCTTCCTTCTCTTGTGCAGTGCTTCAACACTTCTATTTTCTTCGACTGCTCTCAGATACTGATGGCTTGACTCTTTGTTCTGGCCCCTTCTAAATAGCAAGACACTTCAGATTTGTGGCGTGTTCAACTCACTTTCTCCTTGTGATCTCCCATTCACTTATCATCAATGGACTAGCCCAATGCTTAATTAGTTTAGCCTTATTCTTCAGAGGCTGACCAGTATCTTTGTGTACACTCCATCAGTTCCTTCTTTGTTTGGCAAACACTACGATCCTAGTTGCTTTCAAGATCGTCATCTTCTATTTACTTGACAGCTACTGCACTTGCTGACTTTTCTTAGTCAGTTACTGAAGTCTTCTTCTGATCAACTTGTGGAAGACTTCATCTCGAATGGCTTCACAACTCAATCTGGATGATGATTGAGTTGGTGCTTAGATCTTCTGTTAGATTACATGCCATTCGTTGAGTGTTCTCAAGTTTCCTTTAGGTGGGATGTATCTTTGTAGTACCAACTAGAGGCTTCATTCCTTTGGATGTCCTAGGAGTGCTCAATTGTTGAGAATTGTGTTTGCTCTATGATTCTGCCTTGGCATTGTGAGCACATCTGTCGAAGTCTTAGTTCTACACTCTACGATTCAGCTTCGGCTATGTAGACACTACGACTCTGAGATCAGATCTTGACATTCTACGATTTCTGTCATTGTGCTTGTTGTCTTCATCTGATCTTGTTTGACTACGATCTCTGCATCTGATAGGATCAGTAGACTCTACGGCTCTGAGTGTAGTCTACAATTCTTGACTTGGCTTCGACAGATGCTCGGTCAGCTCGTAGGCAGGCTACCTTTACGATTCTGAACATGACTTCTTTAGCAGACTACGACTCTGAGGAAGTTCTCCTCGACACACTACGATCCTTCCTCGTCTCTCCTAGCATTCTACGAACTCCGAGATCTACTGTCTTGCAGACTACGATTCTGCCTCGACAGCTCTCGAGTTTTCCTTGACTCTCCTGGCAGACTACGATTTTTGGTGCAGTGCTCGATGATCAGACAATCCTATCTATTACATCACAAGATCAACCTAACAAGCTTGATCTTTCTATATTTATAGTCCTTGTACATTAATTCTTTTTAAGGACTTCACAAAGCTGTTTTTCTTATGTAGGATTAACCTAACACATTTGATCAATTCATTCTAAGTCCTTGTACATATGTTTCTATTCTCTATCAAAGGACTTTTCAGCTTTTATTAATGCAAGCATACTTACATATTCATTCATATATATATATATATATATATATATATATATCATAATCAAATCATTTATAAATAGGAATATCATTTACATGCTTATTCCTGACAATCTCCCCCTATTTGATTATGACAAAAATAATAAGTGCATATGCATGTTATGAATGAATCTTATATACAGTGAGCAGCTGTATTTCTAAAACAGAAACTTATGAATGCCATTTATAATGATATGAAATATTATAAGCTATGACACTTTTACATCCTGGATCCAGAACATACCTAATTAGTTAGAGATGTACCTCTTTGGCTCTATGTGTGTTTCCAGGATGATCAGCTATGCATCTATTTGATCTCTTTACTCCTACTCCCCTTGAGACTTATGCTCTTCTTCTTTTTGTGGCTCCCCCTCAACATTTGCATTCATAGATTCATCATCCTTTGGCTCCCTCTCAGATGATGATACAACTTCTTCTTCTGTGATTTTCTTCTTTGTCTCTTTCTTGGCTTTCTTATCTTCACTCATTCTGCTCTCATTGCTTTTCCTTGAACGCCTCTTACTATGCCTCTTTTTCTCCCCCTTTTTTCATTAATCTCCATGTTGGACATAAGCTGCTCCATCAGATAAGAGGAGTTACCAACTTCAATCTGGAGTTCTTGTTGGCTCAACTCAAGTTACAGGAAGAAAGACTGATTCAGGTTGTCAATCTTGTCAGAGAGGACTTGAATTTGCTCTTCATTGGCCTTCTATGCTCGTAGAGCTTCTTCCTTCTGATCATGTATGGCCTTCAGATAAATTTGATCTCTTTCTTTGATTCTGAGAGATACATCAGCCATAGTGGCTTGAAGTCTGTCTTGAACTGAGTTATCTCCTGCTGCTTTCAACATCTTTGACTCTTCATTGATTAGAGATATCTTCTCAACCAGTTCATCAGAATTCTTCAATAGTTCCTGCTCCATAGGAATTTGGTCGTGTGGTTGGGCAGGCTTTTGTTGAGCACCAGATTGGATTCTACGATTTTCATCTTTGGACATATTTTCAAAAGTAGTGAGAATCTAAAAAATTGTTGAGTGCCAATCGTTGTTGGAGGATGATGGCATGTTAGACAACAGTGCTTGGGCCAAGGGAGGCTTCACATTTTGGACTTGATCATCAGCAGTGGTAGAGTGACCAGACTCTACGATCATTTCCTTGGCTATGATCCTTTTGCCATCAGAGCCCATTTTATGATCATAGGGAATGTAGTGATTGCCAACATGTCGATAGACTTTGTAGTGAGGCTGGTCTTTGATCATTATGGTTGCAAACTTCTTTACCCTTGGGAAATTCTGTGACACCAGCTGAAGTAGCTTTCATCTTTATCAGTATATGCCTTTAACAGAGGCATCCACGGGAAGAAAAATCTCATCAGAAGATCTTCAGAATTATACAGTATTATTGTGCAATCTAACTCCATATTTTTTTCAGTTGTTAAGCACCTCGTATGTTGTCATTCTTACAACTCTGAGTTGTTCGTTTCCATGTCTTATCCATCTTGCTGGTGGTGCAACTGGTGGTTCATCAAAGACTTCCACCACTATTCTTCTGCAAATTCTTGCTGGAGAAAGGACTGGATAGTCAGTTGGTTTCTCTGACTCTTGATTTGCAGAACTAGAATATTTTGTAGGCACAATAGATCTTGAAGGGGGGGGGGGGTTGAATAAATCCTTTTTCTTTCAAATATTTTTCTGATTTATTTTGTATTGCTAATAATTTAGCATGTGACAAACATAAGAATCTTTTCAAGCACATCGGAATAAGTAAAAGATCCCCTTCATTGATATATTCATAATCATAGATACATTGTTCGTAGAGTTAGTTCAGTGGTAAGAAGTTAAAACATTCATAGCAGTTATAGCAGTTAATGTACATAAAGTAAATGACATAAAGTAAAAGACACAAGGGGTTTTAAGTGGTTCAGAGACTCAAGCTCCTAATCCACTCTTCTGCTTTCAACTAGCAGGATTTCCACTAAGGAAGGGCAGCACCCTGAATCACTAAGATTCCTTCAAGGCCAACAGCCTTGGGACTTCAGTTCACTAAGAACTCTTCAAGGCTAGCAGCCTTGGAACTTCTCTAGTTCTCTAGGAACTCTTCAAGCCCAACAGGCTTGGAACTTCATTTAGTCCCTCCGGACAAGGACCCCTCAGGCCCTGGCTTCTTGTAGTTGTAGTTGTTGATGTTGTTGGTGCTGAGCTGCTAAGATGTCATTAAGCTCATAGCATCTTGTGTACTTAGTAGCTTGGTGTGGTCCTCTTTGCATTCCGCTTCAGGTCTGGACCACATCTTCTATGGTGCAGCTGATCTTCACTCTTTTCTGCTCATTTTCATCTGGGATCAGCTGTGCACCATCACCATCTGGGTTTGCTAAGTCTCTGTGCTTTTAGTAGCCTTTGTCTGGCACTTAGCAATCCCTAAACCCTTCTTGAATACTTTGCAGACATGGTTCTGCACTTGTTCAGTTTTAGCTTTTAGTTCACGGTGATTCGTAGAGTGGCTCTTTTGATCTTCTTTGTACTCAGCCACTTTCCTGAATGCTATCTTCTTGGCCTTCTCGGCTCTCAGCTTGGCTGCCATCTTCAGTGACATTCTCATTTTTGTTGAGTGAAGCTTCGATCTGTTTGATTCTTTCTTCAAAGCTGCTTCATTTCCACCTTGGTAATCTCACTGTCACTAAGACTTGTTCTATTAATCTTTGGTGGAACTCGTAGAGTCAACAATAGCATTCACCAACTTAACGATTCTACAACTTCACAATCCTCAACAACTCTTGATCTTTGAGGCTCTGTTGATTTATACTACTTCCCAATCTTCCCATTGGAAAGTAGCCGTTGAAAGCTATTCAAATTACTTTGCAGATCTCGAGTTATTTGGTACAGACTGCAGATGTGATATGGCATCTTTTTTTGACTTCCTGACACTGCAGTCTGCTGTTTCACCAACCCTGTCAGATACGTCACTTTGATATCTTGGGCAGGTCGACGACTTTATTTCACCCTTCTGATTCCTCGATCAGAGGTTGTCCTTGCATCGATGCTCTCAATAAGCTCTTGTCCGAATATTACCCTTCAGATTAAACCGTTGCCAATGCTTCAGTCCTCAGCTATTCGAACTCTACGATTCTGATGCATGTCTTTATGGACTTGATCGTAGTGTCTTGTTGACTTGTAGAAACAACACTACGATCTTGAGGAGTGTTTACTTGTTCCTTAGGGTAGAATACCTCTTCCTCTTTTTGTGAAGTGCTTCATCACTTCTGTTTGCCTCGACTGTTCTCAAATACTGATGGCTTGATTCCTTGCTCTGGCCTCTTTTGAATAACAAGATAATTCAGATTTATGGCGTGTCTAACTCGCTTTCTTCTTGTGATCTCCCGTTCGCTTATCATCAATGGACTGACCCAATGCTTAATCACTTTAGCCTTGTTATCCAGAGGCTGACCAGTATCTCAGTGTGTACTCCATCAGTTCCTTCTTAGATTGGCAAACACTACGATCCTGGTTACTTCCAAGATCATTGTCATCTTTCTACTTGACAACTACTGCACAAGCTGACATTTCTTTGTCAGCTATTCAAGTCTTTTTATGATTATTTTGTGGAAGACTTCATCTTAAATGGCTTCACAACTCAATCTGGATGTTGATTGGGTTGTTGCTTAGGTGTTCTGTTAGCTTGCATGCCATTCGTTGAGTGCTCTCTAGTTTCCTTCAGGTGGGACGTATCTATGCAGTGTCAACCAGGGATTTCATTCCTTTGGATATTCAGGGGGTGCTCATTTGTTGAGAATTGTATTTGCTCTACGATTCTGCTTTGGCATTGTGAGCACATCTGTTGATGTCTTAGTTCTGCACTCTACGATTCAGCTTTGGCTATGCAGACACTACGACTCTGAGATCAGATCTTGACACTACGATTTCTGTCATTGTGGTTGTTGTCTTCATCTGATCTTGCTCGACTACGATCTCTGCCTTTGGCATGATTAGTAGACTCTATAGCTCTGAGTGTAGTCTACGATTCTTGACTTGGCTTTGGCAGATACTTGGTCGGCTCGTAGGCAGGCTGTCTCTACGATTCTGAACATGACTTCCTCAGTAGACTACGGCTCTGAGGAAGTGCTACTCGACACACTACGATCCTTCCTTGTCTCTCCTGGCAGTCTACGAACTCTAAGATCTACTATTTTGCAGACTACGATTCTGCCTCGATAGCTCTCGAGTTATTCTTAACTCTCCTGGCAGACTACGATTTCTGGTGCTGTGCTCGACGATTAGACAAGCCTATCTGTTACATCATAAGATCAACCTAACATGCTTGATCTTTCTATATTTATAGTCCTTGTACATCATTTCTTTTTAAGGAATTTATAAAGCTATTTTACTTATGTAGGATCAACCTAACACATTTGATCAATTCATTCCAAGTCCTTGTACATATGTTTCTATTATCTATCAAAGGACTTTACAACTTTTCTTAATGTAAGCATACTTGCATATTCATTCATATATCATAATCAAATCATATGTAAATAGGAATATCATTGTCATGCATATTCCTGACAATCTCCCCCTATTTGATTATGACAAAAACAATAAGTGCATATGCATGTTATGAATGAATCTTATATATAGTGAGCAGCTGTATTTCTAAAACAGATAATCATGAATTTCTTTTATAATGATGTGGAATTTAATACACTGACATTTTACATTCTGGATCCAAAACATACCTAACTAGTTAGAGATATGCCTCTTTTGGCTGCATGTATGCTTCCAGGATGTCTGTTGATCAGCTATTTATCTGTTTGATCTTCTTGCACCTGCTCACCTTGGGATGTTAACTTCATTTCTTTTGTTTTCTCCTCTACAGATGTATGCTCCTCTTCTTCTTTTGGCTCCCCCTCAGTCTTTGCAAATCCAGGCTCATCATCCTTTAGCTCCCCCTTAGATGATGAACTATCTTCTCGTTCTGCTTTCTTCTTCTTTATCTTCCTTTCTTGTTTGCTCCTGCTCTCCTTTCTTTTTCTTGACTGCCTTTTACTCTGCCTCTTCCTATGCCTCTTTTTCTCCCCCTTTTTGTCATTAATCATTTAGGAGAGCTGCTCTATGTTGGACATAAGCTGCTCCATCAGATAGGAGGAATTAGTAACTTCAAACTTGAGTTCTTGTTGGCTCAGCTCAAGTTACATGGAGAAGGACTGATTCATGTGGTCAATCTTGTTAGAGAGGGCTTGGAGTTGTTCTTCATTTGCCTTCTGTGTACGTAGAGCTTCTGCTTTTTGATCATTTATGGCCCTTAGATAGATGTCATCTCTCTCGTTGATTTTAGAGATACATCAGCCACAGTAGCTTGGATTCTGTCTTGAACTGAATTGTCTTTTGTTGTTGTCAGCATCTTTGACTTTTCATTGATTTGAGACATCTTCTCAATCAGGTTATCAGAATTCTTTAATAATTTCTGTCCATAGAAATTTGATCATCTGGTTGGGCAGCCTCTTGTGGAACACTAGATTGAACTCTACGATTCTCATCCTTGGACAGATCATTGAAGGTATTGAGAATCTGAGAAATCATTGAATACCAATCATGGGAGGATGTGGGAATGTCAGATAGTTGTGCTTGGGCAGATCGAGACATCTGAATCTGGACTTGATCATCATCAGTGGTAGAGTGAACAGACTCTACTATCAACATTTTTGCCATATTCCTTTTTCCATCAGAGTCCACTCTACGATCATAAGGAATATAATGATTTTTAGCATGTCGGTAGATCTTGTAGTGGGGCTTGTCATTGATCATCATGGTTATAAACTTCTTTACCCTGGGGAAATTTTGTGACACCAGTTCCAAATTTGGAAACTGAGAGTAGCACCAGCTGAAGTAACTTTCATCTCTCTCAGTATGTGCCTTTAACCATGGCATCCATGGGAAGAACCACCTCATCTGAAGGTCTCCAGAATTGTACAATATAGTTGTGCAATCTAACTCCATATTTTTCTAGTTACGAAGCACTTCATCTGTAGTCATCCTTACAACTCGAAGTTATTCATTTCCATGATTTATCCATCTTGCTGGTGGTTCTGCTGGTGGCTCATCAAAGACTTCCACCACTATTCTTCTGCTAATTCTAGCTGGAGAGAGAACATGATAGTATTCTAGTTCTTACGATTCACGATGTGTAGAATCGAGAATCCTTCTCCGATTCTCTCTCTCGAGCTCCGAATCATTACGATCGGATTAAATCGGTGAATCCTTCTTGTCGGTTTTTATTTTCATAACCTTCTTCAGCAATATCTTCCTGAGATTCATTTTCTTCATTTCTGGTCCCATCTTCAGCATCCTCTTCCTGTGATTCAGATTCATTATTACTTAATTCAATGACAACATTAGAGTGACTACTTCTCCTTTTGGAGGCAAATTGAGCTATCAATCGGCGACTCCTTCTTCTCGGGGATTCAGTTATGGGTGAATCAGATACTTCTTCTTTTTCAGGCTCTGAGATCTTTGAGTCAGCAGACGAACTTTCTTGATCTTTAGCATTTGTGGGGGCATGTCCTTCTTCTTCAGAATCAACATCATTTGATCCATCATCTGGGTTGGTTGGAACATTTGCATTTGGAGATGCAGTTTGGTCAATTTGTATATTGTCTTTATCAGCAGAGTGAATGCTTCGGGGGCTTGTGCATTCTTCTTCATCAACAGATGCTGCATTTTCTTCCATTAATCCAGCTTCACCTTCATTGCTAGATTTGGTATGTGGGGGATCAGCCTTTTCTTCTTCTAATTCAACTTCCTTTGAGTTTGTTAGACTGTTTGATGTAGAGGATATTTTTGTGTCAACCTGCATCCTTTCTTTATCATCAGAGTGGATGCTCTGAGACTTCTCCTTAGGGCTTGCACATTCCTCTCCTTCATCAACAACCTTGGCTTTCTCTTTCATGGATTCAACCTTTGAACTTTCAGTTCCTTTCTCATCTTCAAACTCTTCATGTTCTTCTTGGTTGGATGGACTTTCCTGGGGAGCTGAGGCTGATTTCTTCATCACTTTTGCTTTCTTCTTTGGTGGTTCTTGGAGTAGTCTATTACTCCTTTTTTTTGGGTTTTCAGCATTAGATGCTTGTTCTCCTCCTGCTCCTTGTTTCTTTTTGTCAGTGGAGACATGTCTTGTCGAAGCCTCTACATTCTTCACATTCTTAGGCTTCTTCTTTGCCGGTGTTGCAGCAACTGATGCAGGGTCATCAGACTCAGAGCTTTCCACCTCCTTTGCTTTTCTCTTCTTTGCAGAGACTTTTCTACTAATTCCAGTTTGTGTTAGCCTCCTATTTTCCTTTGGGGTTTTCTTCCAATTCACAAAAAGTTGTGGTGACATTACTTTATGCACGTTCAGAGGTTCTCCCTCATCATCCTTGATCTTGCTTCCCAGCTTCTTCTTCATCACAATGCTCAACAGTCTTACATGAAATACTTTTGTAAGTGGTTTGTCTGTAGATTTCTTTAACTCAGCTTTTTCTATCCATTTGGAGATTTGGTCGAACAGGACAACTCCAAAGTTGATCTGCTTCTTCAGAACTATGGCAGACATAATTTTCAACTGCTGGTCGAGTACAGTGTCGTGTGTAGTGTCTTTACACAGTATACATTTTCCCACTATCTCAGCAAGGAACTCGAATTCCTCTGGAAACTCCTTTTTCTTCATGTCCTTCAGAATAGGGTTTCTTTGGTACCCAATAATCTCCTTTGCTTCCTCAGTGTCAATCTCATTAAGGTTTTTCAGTCCTAGGTCAGGAAAATCTAGGCATTGGTTGATATCAGATGATTTCAGTTTTAGAGACTGACCTTTAACCTTGGTTGAAAGAGTTCCGGCATTTACGGATGCATTTAAGTAGAATTCCTTATCCAGTTCAGTGTATACTCGAGTGCTTGCCTCAAGACATTCTGAGAATCCAGCTTTCTTCACGAGTTCAAGAATGTCTCTGAACTTTTTTTCGGATTTCTCAAATGACTTGGTTCCGAGTTGAATGCCAGTGATTACTCGCCAATCTTCCATTTGAATTATTCGAGGAATCTGGATATTGATTCAGGGAGATTTATAAAGTATGGCTGATTGTGATTTGAACTCTAGAAGTTTTAGTGGTTTGATTTCGAAGAGAATTCTAGGGTTTAAAAATGGGAGGGAGAGAGGTTCAATGGATTTTGGTAACTGTTTGCAGATTTTGAATATGTCTTTATTGCAGTTCCTTCTTACACTGTATACGCTATGACGTGTCAACTAGTCGTTGGTTGCACGATGCCCAGTAATGAGCTGTAACTCCTCAGTAACTTGTCAGTTAGCAGTCTTTTTTTAGAAGAGTGGACTTTTGATTGACGTGGATTGACCTTTGACCTCTTGAGTTCGTAGAGTACTATGATAGAACAGCTATTGACTCTACGTTTTCCTTTGTTGACTCAACGATCAATTCTCTGAAAGATGTTGTAGGGGATGATTTTGACATTTCTCATCATGTTGAAACTGCATAGCTCAACCACTGATGTACCCCAAACCAGTTTGGGTACTTAAGTTCTGATGTACGTTTGCAAGATGTCTTTCCAAACTATATTTGAACTAATATCCTCATACTTCAGAATGGTAGAGCAATTGTCTCGTTCTTCCAAGCTCCTCATGAGCTAGAGTGTCTTCTGTAAGTCTGCGATCGTCGAGTCTTCTTCTGCGATTGTTGAGTTTTGACTATGATCGTTGAGATTGCATCACGATCGTTGAGTTCTCTTAAAGCTCTATTTTATAATCATTGACTGACTTGGTCCTTGAGATGAACTTTACTAAGCATTCCTTTTGGGTCAAGGTAGCTCAGGAAGGGCCAACCTCTTAGAGTGAGCTAAGGGTCAGGTTTGTCCTCGAGGCACTTTTCAGATGAAATACTTTAGAAGTGATTTGCACTGATATCTCATTTGACCTTTTCTATTGGGGAGTCCCTCTTCCAACTTTAGACATTTGCACTGGCTGCAATTGTGGTGTCCTCCTGCTCTTGCACTTCGATCAGATGTTTGATCGTAGGTACTCCACGATTTTGAGTTGGGTGGCTGAAAGGTTATCAGTAGTACATTTTGAGACGTTCCTACTGACTATGGATCTTCATTTGGTTCATCAGCCACAATGTTTTGGGACTCAGAATGGTACATGTACGACTTCATAGTATATCTCGATGGTTTAGAGCTTACATCTTTGTTAGCGATCATTGCTCCCCATAATTGATACTGTTTTCTCAAAGAGACCTAAGTTCTTCTTCTTCATGTGTAGCAGAAGGAAACCATGCATATCTCATTCTGGCTGAAGTCATCAAATCTTCTTGTATCATAGAAATGGGCATTTTCAGGGTTGATCATTCTACGATCCTTTGACAGCACTACAAACGTAGTCTTCCTTGTCAGCTTGTGCTCGTGGAGTTCTGCTCCCATACTAAGTTCCTAATGTTTGATGCTAAATGGTTCTCTGATGTGTGCTTCCTTGAGAACAAGTTTTGCATGCTTGAGCATCTAAGACCCATTTTCATCTCTTGTTGAGTGGCCTGCTTTCATATAAAGATATGCAGCCATTTGAGCTTCATTTAGATTAGCTCAACAGGTCTTCAAGGACAGGATTTGACATATAGGAATTTTATCAAAATTATTTCTGAACAGTCCTAAGCCTATTGCTGGTTGACTCTTCTTGACTGAACTCTTTTGCTTTATCATTCCTTAGTGTGGTCAGATAGACCAAGTACTTGCAGGTTATAAATTTCTATTTTTGGTACCCATGGTTAAGTGGGTCTTGCTAGGTTAGTTTTCTAAACCCATGCTCCTCATATATTTAGATAATCATCTTATTGATCACCAACAGTCATATTCATGCGTGTAACTCATTTAGATAATACATTTTGAGATGCATGAAGGTGAGTGTGTGTAAGATTTGCTATTTTAATAATACACTCTTTTTCTTTGATAGTTTCATCATTTGCTTGGTTATGTTCACAGAGTTTAAATGTTCTTAGAGTGAGAATCAACTCTACGAATTATTTGTATCTGGTTGATTCATGGAGGTGATCAGTTTCTATAGATCATCAAGATACTTTTGCAGGACTGATCATACTCTGTGTGTTATCAAACTCTTAGAACATTGGTTTGTACATACATACTAACCCATCAGCTAAGATTACTTCACATAAATTTAATTTAACCTGTGATGCTCTTATGACCCATTTCAGATTTCTTTCATGATGTCATCTTCAACCTAAAACTTGGATGGAGAGAAAGTTTATAGGCAATTGGGTTTCTATCCTCAGTGTACTTTCTCTATTCACCTTTTTAGGTAGATTATGATTTCTTGAAAGAATACTGTTATAGTTCACTAGGAGGTGCAACATGATATACACAATTATACTAGTGAGGAACCGTACCTTTCTACTGTTAGTTCCTTAACAGTCATTTATCTTTGACATATTGAGATTAGGCATTGATGTGCATAGTTTCTCATTAACTCCTGATAGCTTGTTGTTCTAGTTGACCTTCAATCAATCTGTCGTGGTCTTGAGGATGCAAGCTAAGAGAATCTCAACGTCTTTAGTTCTTCGACATCCTTGAGTTCACAAGGTTTACATCCAGCTGTTGGTTGGCCAAACACATGTTTGAGAAGTTCTTCTTTCTTCTCTAGATAAGCATTTCTTAGCATGTGTGGCCTTTTCATCTTTTTAGGCTGGTGGATGTTTGACTCTTTTCTGTTAATGTTTCTTGAGCTTACAAGCCTGGTCTTCGGATTACAAGATTGATCGCGAGCAAGAATTGGTCTTGTTGATATGACAATCAAGAGCATGGTCCAATTAAAGCAGCTTCAGGTGTATATACACATTTACCTGTACACAATATTTCCAACGTGTGAGCTCATCTGCATGCAACAAGTGACTTACTACTAAACTAAGTTTAGAAAAATGTTTGTGCCTAGGATCAGACTCAAAGAGATTAGCTTTTGAACATAGCATGAGAACCTGCTCTGATACTAATTAATAGTTCCCGATGAGCACAATAGATCTAGAAGGGGGCTTGAATAGATCCTTTTTCTCTCAAATACTTTTCTGATTTATTTGTATTGCTAATAATTTAGCATGTGACAAACATAAGAATATTTTCAAGCACAGCTGAATAAGTAAAAGATCCCCTTCATTGATATATTCATAATCATACATACATTGTTCGTAGAGTTAGTTCAGTGGTAAACAGTTAAAACATTCATAGCAGTTATAACAGTTAATGTACATAAAGTAAATAACATAAAGTAAAAGACACAAGGGGTTTTAAGTGGTTCAGAGACTCAAGCTCCTAATCCACTCTTCTGCTTTCAACTAGCGTGTGATTTCCACTAAGGAAGGACAACACCCTGAATCACTAAGATTCCTTCAAGGTCAGCAGCCTTGGGACTTCAGTTCACTAAGAACTCTTTAAGGACAGCAGCCTTGGAACTTCTCTAGTTCCCTAGGAACTCTTCAAGCCCAGCAGGCTTGGAACTTCATTTAGTCCCTCCGGATAAGGACCCCTCAGGCCCTGGCTTCTTGTAGTTGTAGTTGTTGATGTTGTTGGTGCTGAGCTGCTAAGATGTCATTAAGCTCTGAGCATCTTCTGTACTTAGAAGCTTGGTATGGTCCTCTTTGCATTCTGCTTCAGGTCTGGACCACATCTTCTTTGGTGCAGCTGATCTTCACTTTTTCTGCTCATCTTCATCTGGTATCAGCTGTGCACCATCACCATCTGGGTTTGCTAAGTCTCTGTGCTTTTAGTAGCCTTTGTCTGGCACTTAGCAATCCCTAAACCCTTCTTGAATACTTTGCAGACATGGTTCTGCACTTGTTCAGTTTTAGCTTTTAGTTCACGGTGATTCGGTAGAGTGGCTCTTTTATTTTTTTTGGTCTCAGCCACTTTCCTGAATGCTATCTTCTTGGCCTTCTTGGCTCTCAGCTTGGCTGCCATCTTCAGCGGCATTCTCATTTTTGTTGAGTGAAGCTTCGATCTGTTTGATTCCTTCTTCAAAGCTGCTTCACTTCCACCTTGGTAGTTTCACTGTCAATGAGACTTGTTCTATTGATCTTTGGTGGTACTCGTAGAGTCAACAATAGCATTCACCAACTCAACGATTCTGCAACTTCACAATCATCAACAACTCTTGATCTTTGAGGCTCTGTTGATTTATACTACTTCCCAATCTTCCCGTTGGAAAGTAGCCGTTGAAAGCTATTCAAATTGCTTTGCAGATCTCGAGTTATTTAGTGCGATCGCAGATGTGACATGACATCTTTTTTCGACTTCCCGACGCTGCGGTCATTGTTTCACCAACCTTGTCAGATACGTCACTTTGATATCTTGGGCAGGTCGACGACTTTATTTCACCCTTCTGATTCCTCGATCAGAGGTTGTCCTTGCATCGATGCTCTCAATAAGCTCTTGTCCGAATATTACCCTTCAGATTAAACCGTTGCCAATGCTTCAGTCCTCAGTTATTCGAACTCTACGATTGTGATGCATGTCTTCATGGACTTGATCGTAGTGTCTTGTTGACTTGTAGAAACAACACTACGATCTTGAGGAGTGTTTACTTGTTCCTTAGGGTAGAACACCTCTTCCTCTTTTTGTGCGAAGGCTTCATCACTACATTTGCCTCATTGTTCTCGATCATCGATGGCTCGATTCATTGCTCTGGCCTCTTCTGAATAACAAGACACTTCAGATTTGTGGCGTATCCAGCTCACTTTCTCCTTGTGATCTCCCATTCACTTATCATCAATGGACTGACCCAATGCTTAATCACTTTAGCCTTGTTATCCAGAGGCTTACCAGTATCTCAGTGTGTACTCCATCAGTTCCTTCTTAGATTGGGAAACACTACGATCCTGGTTACTTCCAAGATCACTGTCATCTTTCCACTTGACATCTACTGCAGAAGCTGACATTCCTTAGTCAGTTATTGAAGTCTTCTTATGATTTTCTTATGGAAGACTTCATCTTAAATGGCTTCACAACTGAATCTGGATGTTGATTGGGTTGTTGCTTAGGTCTTCTGTTAGCTTGCATGCCATTCGTTGAGTGCTCTCTAGTTTCCTTCAGGTGGGACGTATCTATGTAGTGTCAACTAGAGGTTTCATTCCTTTGGATATTCAAGGAGTGCTCATTTGTTGAGAATCATATTTGCTCTACGATTCTTCTTTGGCATTGTGAGCAGATCTGTTGATGTCTTAGTTCTGCACTCTACGATTCAGCTTTGGCTGTGCAGGCACTACGACTCTGAGATCAGATCTTGACACTACAATTTCTGTCGTTGTGCTTGTTGTCTTCATCTGATCTTGCTCGACTACAATCTCTGCCTTTGGTATGATTAGTAGACTCTATAGCTCTGAGTGTAGTCTACGATTCTTGACTTGGCTTTGGCAGATACTCGGTCGGCTCGTAGGCAGGCTGTCTCTACAATTCTAAACATGACTTTCTCAGTAGACTACGGCTCCGAGGAAGTGCTACTCGACACACTACGATCCTTCCTCGTCTCTCCTGGCAGTCTACGAACTCTGAGATCTACTATCTTGCAGACTACAATTCTGCCTCGATAGCTCTCGAGTTATTCTTGACTCTCTGAGACACGACGATTGCGGTGCGAGGTTTCGGCGTTCGAAGACAAGCCTCATATCTGTTACATCATAAGATCAACCTAACATGCTTGATATTTCTATATTTATAGTCCTTGTACATATGTTTCTATTATCTATCAAAGCACTTTACAGCTTTTCTTAATGCAAGCATACTTGCATATTCATTCATATATCATAATCAAATCAAATGTAAATAGGAATATCATTCACATGCATATTCCTGACAATGTTGACTTCTTTCATTTGATTCATCAGAGAATTCTTCATGCTGGTTTTCATCATTAGTGCCTTCTTCACCAATATCTTCCTTGGATTCATCTTCTTCATTACTAGTCCCATCTTTAGCACTTTTTTCCTTTGATTCAGATTCATCATCACTTACTTCAATGACTGTAGTAGAGTGATCACTTTTCTTCTTGGGGGAAAATTTAGCTAGTAGTCTATAGCTCCTTCTTCTCCTTAAGGGTTCAACTATAGGAGAGTCAGACTGTTCTTCCTCTTCAGACTCTGAGGCCTTTATATCATCAGGAAAACTTCCTTGACGTTCAGCATTGTCAGGGGCAAGTCCTTCTTCTTTCGAATTAACATCATTTGACTCATCATCTGGGCTTGTTGAAGCATTTGCATTTGGAGATGCAGTTGGGTCATCTTGTAGCTTTTCTTCATCATTAGAGTGAATGTTCTGAGAGTTAGCCATATGCCTTGCATATTCTTTTTCATCAGCAGGGTTTACATTTTCTTTAATGAATCTAGCTCCACCTTCATCGCTGGATTTGTTCTTTGGGGACTTAGTCTTGAGACCATCAGTTCCCTTATCTTCTTCTGACTCTATGTCCTCTTCTTCGTCAGATGTACTTTCTTGGGAAATTGGGGCTGGCCTTTTTAGCACCTTGGCTCTCTTTCTGGATGGCCCTTGAAGTAATTTGTTACTTCTCCTCTTTGTGATCTCTGCAGTTTAGACCTTTTCATCTTCATCCTTGTCTTCTGTGGAGAGACTTCTTGGTAAGGACTCAGTTTTCTTCACACCCTTGGATTTCTTCCTTGCTGGTGTGGTTGCTATTGGTACAGATTCGCCAGATTCAGAGCTTTCTACCTCTTTTGCCTTCCTCTTCTTGGCAGAGTTCTTTCTGCTGCTCCTAGTTGTTGTTAACCTCCTGTTTTCCTTTGGGTTTTTCTTCCAGTTCATAAATAGTTGTGGAGACATTACTTTGTGAACATTCAGAGGCTCTCCTTCATCATCCTTGATCTTGCCTCCCAGTTTCTTCTTTAGCACAATGCTCAATAGTCTTCCATGAAAAACCTTTGTGAGAGGTTTATCTGTAGACTTCTTCGTCTCAGCCTTTTCCACCAATTTGGAGATTTGATCGAACAAGATAGCTCCAAAGTTCATTTTCTTCTTCAGAACTATTGTAGATAGAATCTTCAGTTGTTGATCAAGCACAGTGTCATGTGTAGTGTTCTTGCATAGTATACATTTGCCCACTATCTCAGCAAGGAACTCGAATTCTTCTAGAAACTCCTTTTTCTTCATGTCCTTTAGACTAGGGTTTCTTTGGTACCCCATAATTTTCTTCGCTTGTTCAGTGTCGATCTCATCAAGGCTTTTTAGTCCTCAGTCAGGAAAGCCTAAGCATTGGTTGATATCAGATGATTTCAGCTTTAGAGACTGACCTTTGACCTTGGTAGAAAGGGTTCCGGAATTTATGGATGCGTTTGAGTAAAAATCCTTAACCAGTTCAGTATATACTCAAGTGCTTTCCTCAAGACATTCTGAGAATCCAGCTTTCTTTAGAAGTTCAAAAATTTCTCTGAACTTCTTTTTGGATTTCTCAAATAACTTAGTTCCTAGCTGAATGCCAGTAATTACTTGTTAGTCTGCCATTTGAAGAGTTCAAAGAATATGGGTATTTGATTTAGAGAGTCTTTTGAGAGATCGATGAATGTGATTTGGGCAATGCTCTGGAGGGTTAATCAGATTCTGGCTTAGAAAGGGATTCTAAGGTTTGAAACTGGGAGGGAGAGAGGTTCGATAATTTTTGATAACTGTTTATAGATTTTGAATTTGTCTTTATGCCAATCCCTTCTGACTCTGCATACGCTTTGATGTGTCAACTAGCCATTGGTTGCACGATGCCCAGTAATGAGCTGTAACTCCCCATAACATTTTTGGTTTTATATTCCTTTTAAGAGAATAAGCAATACTGACGTGGATTGACCGTTGACCTTTTTGGTTCGTAGAGTATCCTGGTGAGGGAGCTATGGACTCTACATTTTCCTTTATTAACTCAATGATCTTCTTCTGAGAGATGCTGCAGTGGATGGTTTTGACACTAATCCTTATCAGTTCGGGCAGTTAAGTTCTGAGGTGTGTTTGCATGATGTCTTTCCAAATTGTGTTCGTATTTATCTCCACACGATCTGAGTAGTTGAGCAAGTATCCAATTCTTCCAAGCTCCTTATGAGCTAGTGAGCTAGTGTATCCTCTGGTAAGACTGCGATCATTGAGTTTGCTTTTACGATCGCTGAAGTTGCACCACTATTGTTGAGTTCTCTTCATCCTTTACTACGATCATTGACTATCTTGGTCCTTGAGATGAACTTTACTAAGTATTCCTTCTGGGTTAAGGTAGCTCAGGAAGGGCCAACCTCTTAGAGTGAACTAAGGGTCAGGTTTGTCCCTGAGGCGCTTTCCAGATGAAAAACTTTTTAGAAGTGTTTTGCACTGCTGTCTCAATTGACCTTTTCTACTGGGGAGATCCTCTACCACCTTTAGACATTTGTCTCAATCATGGTTTCCTTCTGCTCTTACACTACGATTAGATGTTTTATCGTAGGCTTTCCACGATTTTGAGTTGGGTGGTTGACTGGTTATCAGTTGTACGTTTTGAGACGTTCCTACTGACTATGGATCTTCATTTGGTTCGTCAGCCACAAAGTTTTGGGACTCTGTAACTGGTACATTGCTTCATAATATATCTCTAATGTTTTAAAGCTGCTGTTCTGTTAGCAGATCACTGCTCCCCCATAGTTGATACTGTCTTCTCAGAGAGACATAAGTTCTTCTTCTTCATGTGTAGCAGAAGGAAGTCATGCATATCTCTCCATCCAATCTTCTTGTATTGTAGAAATGAGTATCTTCATGATTGATCATTCTATGATCCTTTGACAGCACTACGGACATAGTCTTCCTTGACAGCTTGTACTTAGAGTTCTTCTCCCGTAATGAGTTCCTCATATTTGATGCTCGATGATCCTCTGAGGTGAGCTTCCTTGAGGATTCTTTTCTTATGACATGCTTTGCATGATTGAGCATATAAGACCCTTTCCATCTTTGGTTAAGTGGCCTATTTCCATATGAGGATCAACAACAATGTGAGCTTTATTTAGATTAGCTTAGTAGGTCTTTAAGGGAAGACTTTGACATATAGGAGTTTTATCAGAATTATTTCTGAACAATCTTAAGTCTTCTGCTGGTTGAAACTTTCTTGACTGAAGTCCTTTTCTTCAGCATTCCTTAGTGTGGCCAGATAGACCATGTACATGCAGGTTAGTTAAATTTCTATTTTTGGTACCCATGGTTAAATGGGTCCTGTTAGGTCAGTTTTAAAAATCCTTGTTCCTCATATACTTGAAGTTTCATCGTATTGATCATAAATAATCATATTCATGTATCCAACATAGATATGACATTTTTAGGATACATGATGATGAGTGTGTGTAAGATTAACCAATTTAATAAGACACACTTTTTCTTTGATGGTTTCATCATTTGCTTGGTTATGTTCACAAAGTTTAAATGTTCACAGAGTGAGAGTCAACTCTAACACTTATTTGTATCCAGTTTATTCATGGAGGTGATCAGTTTCTACGAATCTTCAAGATACTCTTATAGAACTGATCATACTCTATGTGTTATCAAAAACTTAGAACATAGATTTGTACATACATACTATCCCATCAGCAAAGATTTCTCCACTTCAAATTAATTAAACCTTGGTAAGCTTATGACTTATTTCAAAAATTCTTTCAAGATGTTATCTTCAACCTAAAACTTGGATGGAGAGAAAGTTTGTTAGCATTTGAGTTTCCAACTTCAGTGTACTTTCTTTCTTCTCCTTTTTAGGTAGAGTATGGCGTCTTGATAGAATGCAATTATAGTGCATAAGGTGATGCAATATGATGTACACATTTATATTGATGAGGAACCATACCTTTACATTGTCAATTTCTTGACAGTTATTTATCTTGATATATTGAGGTTAGGGTATTGAAGTGCATACTTTTTCATTTCCTCCTGACAGCTTGTTGCTCCAGTTGTCCTTTAATCAATCAGTCAGGGTCTTGAAGATGTAAGCTAAGAGAATCTTGGCATCTTTAGTTCTTGACATCCTTGAGTCCACAAGGTTCACATCCAGCTGTTGGTTAGACTTTAGGCTGGTGGATGTTTGACTCTTTGCTGTTGATGCCTCTTGAGTTTCCTCATCTAGTCTTCAGACTACAAGATTGACTGTGGGCAAGGATTGGTCTTGTTGTTATGGTGATCAAGAGCATGGACCAATCTGAGCAGCTTCAGGTGTATACACACATTTACCTGTTCACAATATTTCCAACGTGTGAGCTCATCTGCATATAATAAGTGAATTACTACTAAACTAAGTTTAGACCAATGTTTGTGCCTCGGATTAGACTTAAAGTGATTAGCTTTTGAATATAGTATGAGAACCAGCTTTTATACCAATTGTTAGTTCCTAGTAGGCACACAATAGATCTAGAAGGAGGGGGGGGGGGTTGAATAGATCCTTTTAATTTTCAAATACTTTTCCCTTTTATTTTGTATTGCTAATGAATTAGCATATGACAAACATAAGAATCTTTTCAAGCACAACGGAATAAGTAAAAGATCCCCTTCATTGATATATTCATAATCATACATACATTGTTCTTAGAGTTAGTTAAGTGGTAAGCAGTTAATATACTCATAGCAGTTATAGAAGTTAAGTACATAATGTAAATGACATAAAGTAAAAGACACAAATGATTTTAAGTGGTTCAGAGACTCAAGCTTCTAATCCACTCTTCTGCTTTCAACTAGCAGGATTTCCACTAAGGAAGGGCAGCACCCTGAATCACTAAGATTCCTTCAAGGCCAACAGCTTTGGGACTTCAGTTCACTAAGAACTCTTCAAGTCCAGCAGGCTTGGAACTCCTCTAGTTCCCTAGGAACTCTTCAAGCCCAACAGGCTTGGAACTTTATTTAGTCCCTCCGGACAAGGACCCCTCAGGTCCTGGCTTCTTATTGTTGTTGTTGTTGTTGTTGTTGTTGTTGGTGTTGGTGCTGAGTTACTAAGATGTCTTTAAGCTTGAGCATCTTATGTACTTAGTAGCTTGGCTTGGTCCTCTTTGCATTCTGCTTCGAGTCTGGACCACATCTTCTCTGGTGCAGCTGATCTCCTCTCATTTCTACTTATCTTCATTTGATGTCAGCTTGTGCACCATCACCATCTGGATTTGCTAAGTCTCTAAGCTTTTGGTAGACTTCGTCTGGAACTTAGCAATCCCTGAACCCTTCTTGAATGTTTTGCGGACATGATTCTACTTATGTTCTTTTTCAGCCTTTGGTTCATGGTGATCTGTAGAGTGGCTCTCTTGATCTTCTTTGTACTCTGCCACTTTTCTGAATGCTATCTTCTTGTCTTTCTCGGCTCTCAGCTTAGCTGCCATCTTTAGTGGCATTCTCATCTTTGTTGAGTGAAGCTGTAGTCTGTTTAAGTCCTTCTTCACAGCTGCTTCACTTTCACCTTTGTAGTCTCACTGTCACTGAGACTTGTTCTGTTTTGCTCTAGTGAAACTCGTAGAATCATCAATATAGCATTCTAACAACTCAACTATTTTGTAACTTGGCAATTATCAACAACACTTGATCTTTGAAGATCTGTTGATTTATACTCCTTCCCAATCTTCCCGTTGGAAAGTAGTCGTTAAAAACTTTTTGAATTGCTTCGCAGATCTCGAGTTATTTGGTGTAGATTATAGATGTGACATGACATCCACTTTTCTGACTTTCTGACACTACAGTCTACTGTTTCACCTACCTTGTTAGAGATGTTACTTTGATGTCTCGGGCAGGTAGTCAACTTTATTTCCTCCTTCTAATTTCTTGATCAGAGGTTGCCCTTTTGCATCGATGCTCTTTAATAAGCTCTGTTCGACCATCAATCTTCAGATTGAACCGTTGCCAATGCTTCAACCTTCAGACGACCGAACTCTATGATTCTGATGCATATCTTCTTGGACTTGATCGTAGTGTCTAGTTGACAGGTAGAGACAACACTACGAACTTGAAGAGTGTTGATTGGATCTTTAATATAGAACACCTCTTCCTTCTCTTGTGCAGTGCTTCAACACTTCTATTTTCTTCGACTGCTCTCAGATACTGATGGCTTGACTCTTTGTCCTGGCCCCTTTTAAATAGTAAGACACTTCAGATTTGTGGCATGTCCAGCTCGTTTTCTCCTTGTGAACTCCCGTTCACTTATTATCAATGGACTGACCCAATGCTTAATTACTTTAGCCTTGTTCTTCAGAGGCTGACCAGTATCTTTGTGTACACTCCATCAGTTCCTTCTTTGTTTGGCAAACACTACGATCCTGGTTGCTTTCAAGATCGCCGTCTTCTGTTTACTTGACAGCTACTGCACTTGCTGAGTTTTCTTAGTCAGTTACTGAAGTCTTCTTCTGATCAACTTGTGGAAGACTTCATCTCGAATGGCTTCACAACTCAATCTGGATGATGATTGAGTTGGTGCTTAGATATTCTGTTAGCTTAAATGCCATTCATTGAGTGCTCTCTGGTTTTCTTTAGGTGGGATGTATCTTTACAGTACCAACCAGAGGCTTCATTCCTTTGGATGTTCTGGGAGTGCACAATTATTAAGAATAGTGTTTGCTCTATGATTCTGCCTTGACATTGTGAGCACATCTGTCGAAGTCTCAGTTCTACACACTACGATTCAGCTTCGGCTGTGCAGACACTACGACTCCGAGATCAGATCTTGACATTCTACGATTTTTGTCATTGTGATTGTTGTCTTCATCTGATCTTGTTCGACTATGATCTATGCCTCTGATACGATCAGTAGACTCTACAACTCTGAGTGTAGTTTACGATTCTTGACTTGGCTTCGGCAGATGCTCGGTCAGCTCGTAGGCAGGATATCTCTATAATTCTGAACATGACTTCCTTAGCAGACTATGACTCTGAGGAAGTTCTCCTGACTCTGAGGAAGTTCTCCTCGACACACTACGATCCTTCCTCATCTCTCCTGGAAGTCTACGAACTCCGAGATCTACTGTCTTGCAGACTATGATTCTGCCTCAACAGCTCTCGAGTTTTCCTTGACTCTCCTGGCAGACTACGATTTCTAGTGCAGTGCTTGATGATCAGACAAGCCTATCTATTACATCATAAGATCAACCTAACAAGCTTGATCTTTCTATATTTATAGTCCTTGTACATTAATTCTTTTTAAGGACTTCACAAAGCTGTTTTGCTTATATAGGATCAACCTAACACATTTGATCAATTTATTCTAAGTCCTTGTACATATGTTTCTATTCTCTATCACAGGACTTTTCAGCTTTTCTTAATGCAAGCATACTTGCATATTCATTCATATATATATCATAATCAAATCATATATAAATAAAAATATCATTCACATGCTTATTCCTGACAAAATGCATTTGAAAAGCTTCAGGTTAGAATTTACCACACCATTTCTGAGGTGATTTGGAAACTTGTGTCCAGATATATGGATCTGGATCAGCTAAGTAGTTCCCGCAGGACCACTTCAGGTGTTCAGAGAAGGGTTTTTGATTTTCCTCGACCCCGTTCAGTTAGACAGCCTCGTCGTTTGGTGGAGGCAGTGATTCGTCCTATCCTGGTTGAGGTACCGGATGTTGAAGATGAGGAGGAGGATGTACTGGCTGCAGCTTCCGCTCCTGCTGTTCATGCTCCCTATAGGGATCTTCCAGGCATTAATGTGATGATTCCAGAGCTTCTGGATGATTTGAGTTGCCACCCCTCAGTCTACTTGCAGGAAAACGAGGTAAAAGCTGGATTTGATCTTCCTTTTTCCTATTGATGAGGAGCAAGGATTCTGATGTTGATTTTCTTTTATGATGTAAGTTCCCAGCTTTATATAGCCTCAAGGGAACTGGTTCATCATACACTCTCTATATTAGGCTCTTCATCAAGAGTATCGAGAGATTGTGCATGGTTGGGACTTTGAGGCGTTCTATTCCATCCTCCCCCACTGTTGTCCTTGGGGTTATCTGAGGGCGTTGTCTAAACATTGGTTTCACTAGACTCAGTCTCTCCATTTGTTGGACTGCGAGGTGATGATGATGCCGATGGATTGACGGTTTATCACCGGTATGGAGTTTGGAGGGGCGCTAGTGCCTTGTACGGTGAACATTACCCCGACTGCCGTCAGATCCTTGCTAGGAGTCTCGACTGAGGCGCTCAAAGGCAGGACAGTCCGTACTGGTCCTTTGAGTGTAGATGCTCTGAGTGGGGCTTTGAGTGAGCCCATACCCGATGATGTGAGATTTAGGGATCGCATTCTTCGGCGATTGTTCCTGGTCATCCTTTGGGGTTGTTTCATAGCGGATAACTCTTCCACGGTGTCATTCGCCTTGGTCAGTGCCACACGAGAGGTGGACCGTAGTGGAGAGTATGACCGGGGCTCCTATACCTTTGCTTATTTCCTCAGAGGAATGCACATGCGTTCGCAGGGCTTGACAGAGGCTTGGCTAGGATTTTACCCATTTCTGCTGGTGAGTATTTCTCTTTTGATTTCCCATGTACAGGTTAAGAGTGTTGACTGACCGCATATGTTTGCTCTTGTGTTGACAGTTTTGGGCCTATGAGAGGCTCCCGTATCTGTGTCCCATTAGCGTTCTAGGTCCAAGTACCTATCCACAGGGACATCGATGACATCACTCCACGTTGGCGAAGGTTCCTGTAGCTGAGGGTTTCACCCATTGTCGCCTATAGTTGGAGTTATTGACAGTCGATGTCATCACTTGGGTTCCCTATTCTGGGGAGCATTTGACAGTTGGCTTTGAGGATGGGTTCCCGAGTGGTGTCGAGTATGTGATATCCACCCATCGGATTCCTCTCTTCATAGATGGAGGATGAGAGCTCTATTTGGGAGAGCGTGCTATTAGGAGCACTACATGAGAGATTCGTGTGCCGATCTGTCCTCTTGCCAAGCGTTATTGGCCTATGTCAGAGTCGCCTGTCAGTGATATCTCATTGATGGGTGTGGACGGCTTTACTTTGTCAGAGGGTCCGTTCACTCATGAGGTATTCTACCGCTGGTGGTCCCCTCGTACCATCTGAGTCTAGACCCGCGCCACTCAGTTCATTTGGGATATGGTTCTTGGATCTGTGATGATGACGAATTGGATGGCCTGCATTCGAGAGCCTACTCATTTGACGTAGATTGACAGCTTGACCAAGTAGTTGGACTGTACACATTTTTTCATCCGATATTTGGACAGAGATCCTTCCAAGGCGGATACTTTTGATCCTTCCAGCTCAGGGGCTATCCCTTCAGGTGACCCATATTATTTTGCCAGCGTAGATCCTCTATTGTATAGGCCTAACATCCCTCTTGGCGGAGATCTAGTGACTTAGGAGGAGTTACGTTAGATGAACAGGATAGATGATGTAGACATCAACAACATTGACTTCTTCTGATGTATTTCTTGCTATATCTTTTGATAGGCCTCTGTTAGATACTGGGTGGCTGTGCCCCATTCTCGTTATATCTTTTTGATAGGCCTCTATTAGTTGTAGGTCGGTTATGCCCCATTTCCTTGTATTTCCTAGCTGTACAGAGATGATGTATTAGATGATGATGTACTTAGGAATGTATCTATGCTGTTTTCCATTCCATACATCGTATTTCCATCTATTGTTTATCATGAATATATTATGTTATGCACATGTATGTCTAGAGATGTTCAACATTGACCCCTGAATGGTCTTATGATACGACCCATACAGATATCTTCCTCGACAATTAGCCGCATTGATCACACCCCACCAGTATTGGTAGCCTCATGTTTGAGATCATGGTATGATTGTTTGTCACCTTCAGATCGAGTGACTGTAGATCAGCAATTGCTGCACTCTATGACCCTCCTGATGTTCCAGGTTCCTATGGGTTTTTTAGAGGGTATGCTGGAGCATTAGGTAATGGAGAGACAAGTATTCTGGTTTGAGACCCAGGAGTTGACTCCTACCTTATAGGTGTACGAGCGTTTGACAGCTTTGCCACTAGATAGGCCTTGCTCGCAGATGGCTATTGGGGATATGAGCCGAAAATTTATGACCCTTATTGGGTTGAAGCGTATAGTAACACAGGAAGATATTACATCTGGGTATGTATTGTCCTAGCATTTTCTGATTGACAGATTTAGCTCATTGGACAGTTACGCACAACACTCCGGGGATTTCACCATATCGGAGGATCAGTGGTGTATGGCCAGAGTAGATATACTTATGATGTGTGTAGTGGCTTATCTGTACATGCCACTGTATATGGATCATCTAGACATCAGTGTCGTCATGGTCGTGAGAGCTCTCAAGGAGGGTCATACCATTTACCGATGATTGCGGTAGAGACATTAAGGTCAGCCACGTATTGCCACACCTATTCTGCAGGGGTATTTACAGGCAGCTTGATCTTGTTGTATGTGTGGTTCATGTCACACCTGAGACTGATTGGCACCTTCCGACGCCATGGGTATTTCTTTTACCATGAGATAGCCATGTCTTACTCCTTTCAGCCAGCAAAGTGTACAGACGTTGCATCCTGGTCGGTGTTCTTGGCAGGGATCGAGGATCCATTTGACATTTTGCTGTGTTCAGGGCTTAGTTCTCCCTACAACTTCATTACTCATGCATCTGGCATGGATTATCTCCCTCTGGCTGGTTTGAGGGGCATGACCACGTATCACCCACTGACTATTATGGCACAGTTTGATCAGTTTTAGGATGTTCATCCTTTGGAGGGGGCATTAAGTCAACGTTTATCTTTTCGACATTTATCAGCAGAGGATAGATCCAGGGTGTATGCCTTTTGGGCTCAGCGTGAGAGGGCTGAGTTTACCGTTAGCCATCCTGGACTGTATTCTGCATAAATGAAGGAAGAGATTACATCAGTCGGGGCTGTATCCACCGTGCCGGGGATTGAATTTGTCAATAGGGAGCCCATAGAGGACACTGATTCTCCCACTGAGGATAAGCTATTTGCTGGGTTGATAGCAGCTCTTGTTGATTCTCCCAGTATAACTACTACTGTGACCTCGCATTCGGTAGAGTATTTAGAACAAAGTCTGCATCTGATGACATTTGAGAGAGATCAGGCTAGGGCCTTGATGTTGACAACTCTTTGTTGAGTTAAAATCTAATTACGCTCACACGCAAGTGCACGTGGTCAACAAGTAATATAATGATAGGTCGAGTATCATTCCCACAGAGATTTAGTAAGATATTAACCCTCACAATTACTAGCCTTATATTAATCCAAATTTTATTAAACTATCCAATTTAAGAATTAAAACTATAAAAACTAAAAATATTAAAAATGCTAAGAATACCAAACAATCGACAAACTTAAAAACTATAATTTCAAACAAATATTAGAGAATTAGGCTTACAACTTCACTGTAAGTATCACTCCAATTATTACACCTTATTCCAGTTTATTTCATTATCCCAATTTATTAATCAAGAACACTCAAGCAGAACTAGCCACTTCTCGATGCACTAATACCATATTAACTTAAATCCACAAATTAGATAGAATTAAGCTAAACACCTTAATTAACTAATTCACTATATCTCTACGTGAATTACAATCAAAGAAATGTTTAAGTTCAAGTTCTCTATCTGATTACATGCGACGCTAGGCATATCTCTACCCTAACATTCATCAAGATTCCATTCAAACACAGAATTCAAGAACACATGCTATAATGACTAGGTCTAGATTCATATATCCTTTCTCGAATCCATACAAGTCCACATAGAATTAGTGATCAAGCAATTCATAGATTCAAGCACAAATCAATATAGATAAACTGAAAGATAGATTATTAAACTGAAAATCAAAGCTACATAATCATCGTTCAACCCAAAGATCCATCATAAGCCTAACAAGTAAATTAGTTCATCACAATTGAAATAAAAAACTGAATTCATCAAAGTAAACATCATCCCAATTACAATTATTGAATTAAAGAAAAAGAATGAACAAAACACCACCCTTCTCTTCTGTTTCAATCTACAATTATCGTGAATTAGCCTTCAAATCTTTCCTCCAATGATTTTGCTCCAAAATAAGTCTTCAAATTCTCAATTGATTGTTAGTTGTTATCTCCCTTGTTGTTGTTAATAACCAGCCTAGGACCTGTATTCTGACCATAATTCGATGCCCAATTGAGTTCCACACCATGTCAACCACTATCCTTCACGCCACTTCACTACATAATCAAACAGACTCGGCTTTTTTTCCGTACTCTCAGCCTTCAAATGGGGTTTTTCTTCATTAGAGCCCGCCATTTGGGAAAGTACTCTTGTCATTGATCGAGTACCCCTACCCCAGTGGGGGTTTTATCTTTATAATGTCCGTCCCAGCAGGGGATTAATCTGCTGCAGTCCAGTTATTGCTCAGTTTGTTGCCCACTTTAGCTAGGAAACCACCGTTTAAGCTCCAAATGCTATGCCACCACACCTAAACATAAAAAAAACACTAAACAAGTAAAATGAATCACAAAAATGATGAGTTAACACAATTTAAGCATGAATTAGAAGCCGATTTGTAGGTATAAAACCGACTCATCAAACTCCCCCAAACTTAAACCCGTGCTAGTCCTCGAGCACAAAACAAAACAAAAATTGCTATGCAATACAATGTAATGTAATTATTCTATATGCCTACGAATCCAACAGTAATTATAGAATCAAATCTATTCAACCGGCCTCAGAGAAATCAAGCAAACATAACGATACTTCATATCAAAACCAATCAATAATTCCTATCATTCATCAAATTTTAAACTGCTATTACTGGTATAGTGTGTGTGTGCTCAACATCCATGCTAGCTGATGCAAATTGAAATTTAATACATAACAAGTCTCTTCGAAGGCATCATACAGTGTAAACTCAAGAATTTCAAAAACAGGTGAGATCCAACTAAAATCAAATAATTACCAATATTAAGGGTCCAAATAGGGTACTTATGCTTTACTTTTCAATTATGGGGGCTTTTTGCTCTTATTTCCCATTTTATTCATTTTTTTAGATACACATGGCTATGCAATGTCTTATTCCCTTAGGCTTTTCAATGCTACCTTAACGAGCTTTTGACCAACGACTCCCAGACCATTAAGACCTTAGGGCGCTAGGTGTAAAGACAATCCCCTCAGGCTTATTTACTCAAGTAAGAAAGGCCACAAATCTAGACAAGTATACCACGGTGTTTATTATTATTTTTTTAGATAAACTGAAGCTTATATACCCCACTTTTTCCCCCAAACTTAGGTTCTCGCCTAATTTTTTGCCTTCACTCCCTATCCTTGTCATTCTTTCATTTAAACTAGCATTATCCCTTAGAGATCCCGTATGTATCAATTTGAACTAAATTAATCCACATAGGTGTTATTATTGTGCCAACCTTCTTATACCAGTTTTAAACAGGCAAAAGATCCAATTCATAACAGAAAATTACGTCAAAGTTCTAATAGTCGGTACTATCCTCGTCTACTCAATCCCAATCTCATCATTGGCCATAATAAACTGAACTATATCAAACCTCTGGACTTATGCAAGATAAAACAATACTTAACTATTTTTTTTATATATGTGGTAAACATAACATGATTAAAAACTAATAAAAACTATTTACATTACTACTCTATTATGCAACAATTACACTACATGAATGAAAACATCTAATGAACCTAAAACTAAACATGAAACTAACATATAAAAATCTAACTAATAAAATTAAACATGCAAACATAAAAATTAAACTAACTCCCCCAAACTTAACAATTACAATGTCCACATTGTAAAGATAAAGCATTAAGTAAACGAGGACTTCCTTGTAATCGCCTAAGCTTGAGGTGGTGGTGGCTGTTGTTCTTCATTGTCTGAATCAAAAGGTGGGAACCTTGGCATTAGGGAAGGCTACTGGTATGGAAACTAAGCATTGGGGTTGAAACTCTGGAGCGTCACGTTCAATGAGGCAAAAGACATATTTATGGCCTCAAACATACGGTCCTGCCTGGCCGCAATTCTCCTCATTTATCTTCTGGCATCTTTGTTGTAACCATCCACTTGTCTCTGGAGGCTCTAAAATTAAGGGCTAAACGCATCTGTGCTGGTTTGTTACATCTCCTCAGTTCCTTGCTCTCCCATAATCTCATCCACCTAGAACCCGTCGTCATCAAAGGTGTCCTTAGCATTAGCCTCATCCTCCGAGGCTGGTAGAAATATAAACCCGACTCCTCTTGGGTGCGACTCACCTCGGGCCACACTGAATACCATGCAATCATCCTCGTGTCCAAAGTCTGTAGTGGCATCTGGGTGGTCTCATCGTTGGACCACCTAACTCCCACCTGCCTGCACAACCCACATATGAGAGATGGGTGTGGCAAACCGTCGAAAAATGGCCCACGTACGCATCTTCGGATAGAGAAACGTATGATGGCACCCACATCGATGATAAAGTCTTGCACGATTGCATATAAGAGGAGTATCTTCTCCTTGGTCACCTCTATCATGTGTGTGGATGGGAATAGCTTGGCGCACATGAACGCGTACCATATCTTTCCATACTGACTGAGATCCTTACTGTGGAAGATGGTGCCCCCTTTTCGGCCCTTGACCCATGTGGTGCTCGACTTTGTTATTTCAGTTAAAATGGCCTCATAGTCGGGATCATGGTCATGCAAATAGGCATACTGGCACTCTCTAGGAACTCATAATTGGTAGTACTCATTAATGGCGTTGGCACTGAAAGGAACCTATTTGCCCCTCACAAATGTTATGAATGGGGCCTTATCCTCTGCGTTGGCATAAAATTCCTTCACCACATTGACAACTACAGGCTTTGGCTCGTCGGTGAATCTATCCCATCCCTTTTCATAAATTTGTCTTTTTATCTCGCCATCCACGTTGTCTGGTGCCAAGCCGCGCTCTGGGGTTAGTGCCTTTGTCACTAGGTAGTCATAACGATTGACGGCGACGACACTTATGAACTTTCTCCCATCAAATGCCCGAGTCGGTGGTGTAGACCCAGAGCTCTCGCCTCACTGTCGCTTCGCTGCTGGTTTTGGTGCCATGGTACTGGAATGGATGACTCAAGCCAATTTCTCCCCCAAACTTCACTCAAATAAATAGTCGAACACCTGGTGTGCACGGCCCACAAGACTCCCCAAAATTGTAATAACACTTCAAGTATGGTGATATGTGATGAGAAATTATAGGAGCAATCACTTACCCTCAGTGTATTAACAAATTGATTGATTCTACCCTCCCTTTTTTGCTGTAAAAAATTGCACTCTAAGAACCCTAATTCGTAAATGACTAAAATTATATGAATGGAGATGAAGTTTTTGTGTAGTTAGGGGTTTAATTTATAGGGGGAGATATAGTGTATAGATGTGTGTATTTAGTGGGTAAAATTAGTGGGCAAGTGGTGATTAAGTGAGGTAATGGGTGGCAACTGATGAAATCGTGAGTTTTAATTGTGGTTTTAGTAAGTGGAAGTGGAGAAGAATAGTTCAAATGTCAGAATCTAGAACTCTCGAACTCTTCAAATTCCGCACCCCTACTTTTACAGGAGGTTATAATCAGAGATGCCCACCCCAATGGGGGGTATCCTTTGTTAAATGTCTCGCCCTTGAGAGGGTCTTTTGTTCTGAATCAAGACCCCCCTAATAATACAAATAGTCCGCACGTACGGGGTATTCAAATTGAACTTGATTTTTCCCATACTTTGCATCTAACATGTATGCATACACTTCCCAAGTACCTGAAACACCAAAAGATTAAAAGTTGAATATACTAAAAAAATTGACTCGACTAACTACCTAATAAATCAAAATAAACTATCTTTAACTTAAATTCACATTAAACTTATACTCTGAACTACGAATTAAAAACATGTACTAGAAATAAGATAAATTTGGGTTGCCTCCCAATTAACGCTTGATTTTAAGTCTTTCAGCCTGACTACTCCCTATTTATGGCCCGTTGGTAAGTGTGATTGAGGTGCCTTCATTGTCGATGTTGCCACCCCATTAATGCTTCAGTCGATGAACGTTGACTTTAAACATCTCCAATGGATTCCTACTATATAACTCAACGGCGCCATGTGGGAAAACTCTTTTGATTGTAAATGGCCCCGACCATCTCGATTTAAGCTTTCCTGGGAATAACCTCAGTCGTGAATTGAATAGTAATACTGATTGCCCCGGTTAAAACTGTCTTTGTATGATCTTTTGGTCGTGCTACTTCTTAACCTTTTCCTTGTACAACTTTGAATTCTCGTATGCTTGTAGTTGAAATTCATCTAGTTCGTTCAATTGGAGCAATCTTTTCTCTCATGCGGCTGCTTGGTCAAAATTAAGTTTCTGAATGACACAATAAGCTTTATGCTGTAATTCCACTGGGAGGTGACACGCTTTTCTATAGACCAATTAATATGGAGACATTCTAATTAGTGTCTTATATGCTATTTTATATGCCCATAGTGTGTCATCCAATTTTGGAGACCAATCTTTCCTGCTTGGATTCACTACTTTCTCTAAAATCTTCTTCACCTCTCTGTTCAAAACCTCAACTTGACCACTTGTTTTGGGGTGATATGCCTTAGCTACTCGATGATTAACCCCATATTTTACCAAAAGAGCTGTAAATTATCTGTTACAGAAGTGACTACCCTCATTACTTATAATAGCTCTTGGCATGCCAAATCTTGTAAAAATATTCTTATGCAAGAACTTGAGAACCACTTTGGCTTCGTTTGTGGGGAGTGCTACAACTTCAACCCATTTTGACACATAATAGACCACAACCAAGATGTATTGATTATTGAAAGATGGAGGAAACGGCCCCATAAAATCCATTCCCTATACGTCAAAAAGTTCCACTTCCATGAAAGTTTGTAGTGGCATCTCATTCTGCTTCGATATGTTACCCACTCTTTGACATTTATCGCAAGTCTTCACAAACTGGTGAGCATCCTTAAACATTGTAGGCCAATAGAATCCTGACTGAAGAACCTTGGCCGCTGTCCGCTCACTACCATAATGTCCCCCATATGCAGATGCATGACACTCGTGTAGGATATTCTTCACTTCACTATATGGCACACACCTTTAAATCATCTTGTCGGCGCACTATCTGAATAAGTTTGGCTCATCCCACATGTACCACTTGATGTCATATAGGAATTTCTTTTTCAGCTGACGTGTTTAATCAGGGGGAAGGATGTTGCTCACGAAATAGTTAGCAAAATCCGCATACCATGGAAATTCTGAATTAACTCCAAATAGTTGTTCTTCCGGGAATGACTCATTGATTACACACTTATCCACTTCGTCCTTTTCCAAATTTTCTATCCTTGATAGAAGATCTGCTACTTGATTTTTTGACCCCTTCCTATGCTTTATTTCCAAGTCAAATTCCTGAAGTAGAAGGATCCATCTAATAAGTCTAGGTTTAACATCCTTCTTCAAAATCAAATAGCGAATTGTCGAGTGATCCGTGTAAACCACCACTTTTGTTCAAATTAGATATGCCTGAAATTTGTCAAAGGCATATACTACCGTAAGTAACTCCTTTTTTATAGTTGTGTAGTTCAATTGGGCATCCGTAAGATTTTTACTTGCATAGTATATGGCGTGGAATATTTTCTCTCGATGTTGACCCAAAATAGCTCGTACTGCATAGTCGGTAGCATCGAACATTAATTTGAATGACATAGTCCAGTCCGGTGTGAAGATCACTAGGGCTGTGGTCAACTTCATTTTCAACTGCTTAAATGCTGCTTTACACTCGTCATCAAATATGAACACTGCGTCCTTCTCTAAAAGACTACACAATGTCTTAGCAATCTTAGAGAAATCCTTTATAAATCTTCTGTAGAACCTGGCATGTCTAAGAAAACTGCAGATTCCCTTTACTGAATTCGGCGGTGGAAGATTCTCGATCGTGTCCAAATTTTCCTTGTCAACCTCTAAACCTTTAGCAGAAACTTTATGTCCAAGAATTATCCCTTCTCCAACCATAAAGTGACATTTCTCCCAGTTGAGTACCAAATTCGTTTCCACACACCGCTTTAACACCATGACCAAATTTTCTAGACACTTACCAAAAGTATTTCCATAGATTGAAAAGTCATCCATGAAAACTTCTACCTCTTTTTCCACCATGTCTGAGAAGATTACCATCATGCATCGTTGGAATGTAGCTGGTGCATTACATAGCCCAAATGACATCCTTCTAAATGCAAAGGTGCCAGATGGGCATGTAAAAGTGGTCTTCTCTTGATCCTCGGGAGCTATGACAATTTGGTTATAGCCCGAGTATCCATCTAGTAAGCAGTAGTACTCATGTCCAACCAGTCGGTCCAACATCTGATCAATAAAGGGTAGTGAAAAATGATCCTTTTGGGTTGCCTTATTTAGCTTTCTGTAGTCCATGCACACCCTCCATCCGATCACTGTCCTTGTTGAAATTAACTCATTATCTTCATCCTGAACCACCGTCATTCCACCCTTTTTTGGCACACACTGTACTGGGCTGACCCATTCACTGTCTGAAATTGGGTAAATAATTCTTGCATCCAACCACTTTAGTATTTCTTTCTTCACACCATTTCTTTCATGATTGGATTTAATCTTCTCTGCTGCTCCACTATTGGCTTCACATCCTCTTCCTTTAGAATCTTGTGCATGCAAAAGGAGGGGCTGATCCCCTTTATATCGGCAATGGTCCAGCCTATTACAGACTTGTATTCTCTTAAGATCCTCAGCAACTAACTTTCCTGTAATTCGTTAAGTGCAGATGCAATAATAACATGTAAAGTATTTAAATCACCCAAATAAGCATACCTGAGGTGTTTAGTGTGATGCCCCCAAATTTAGGTGCTTAAAACCCGAATTCAGTGCTTCACGATACCATTTCTTTGAGCAGAATAATAATAATAATAATGTCATAAATATCAAACTTAATTTATATATCAGAGTTGTCTAAATCCTAGGTACGCGACCTTTAATACAGTTATTACATGATAGATAATAAATATCATCCTCTTAATTAAGTCTAGCTATTAAATAAGATAACACAAACTTATTCTGTCAGCTTTCCTTTCCCTTTATTCCTGGAAGAGCCTTCAGGTTGACCATACTTAACTGGAAACATTTAAATTAAACAAGAATGAGCATTTGATTGCCCAGCAAGTAATAACAGTCAATAAAAGTTAGTTGAAAGAATTAAATATTTTATGTGAAGGGCACTTCTACAACGAATCAACAATTATGAAGTAAGCTGAAACAATTCTAATTAACATATCAATTCTATCTCAAATTTTTGAAACTACGTACTGACTAAAAATAGAGAGCAGTCGACAGACTATGAACATTATTTTCAATTTTCAAAAAGGTTAAACAAAACTTCATCTGTAAATCGTCATAACTTACAGGCACGGGGGGTGATTAGCCCGTTATGCCCTGTATATATCAATACTACATACCAGAACGATATTCTCGTTCATCTTATCCGCTTTGGGTGCACAAAAGTTTCCCAGATTCGGGATGTTCATACTTAGCCTGAATTTGAACCAAAACAATTTGGTTGGATATCAATAGGGTTCTATCATGTTCAACGATATTTTTAAATCTGTGTCTATCCGAGTCAAATAGCTTAGACGACTTTTGATTAAGGTATACATACTGGAAATCAACAAGAATGTATCAACATATACAATAATTATCCAAGTGAGGACACTTGTATAACCATACTTAGAAATTAACAAAAAAAATATATATATCTGAATCTTACAGTAATACTGTACTGATAAACAATGAACGAATAAAGTTCGAGAACTTGTATGAATATGAATATTTGGATACATAGTCAATAACAATAGAGTTAATAATCTGGCACAATGATAATATAATTCTGAAACTTTCTTACTCATGTCCATTGCATAAAGTAAATACAAAGGTTAGGATACTTGCTTACGATATCCGTTGAATAAAGTAATGCAATGGTTTAGGATACTTGCCTGGTCTGCTGCTTACATAACTTAGTTCTATCTTTAATTCAACGACATATCATTCATAAGATTGTTCTATCGATTAGAATAACATATCATAACACATAGTACTATTATTTACAGTCAACACATAACCTAATCACATTTTCACATATGTTTATCAGTCATTAAGACACAAACAGACATTTATCAGGTCAACCTATATAGGTTCGAATCAATTTCGGTAACATTTTGGTGTACTGACGACTTTATCGGGTAATTATCGAGTTTATTGTCAATAAAACTCTAATCTATATCTTAAATATTATTCTGGATAATTTAAATATCAATGATATTATTTTTCCATAACTTATAATAATCTTTAAATAATAATTATAATTTATCATGATTTTTAAATATCGGAATCATTATTAAATGATTCAAATATTAAATAATTCTATTATCATTAGTATTTAAATAAATTCCAAATATTAATGAAACCATTGCTAAAATATTAAAGTTATTTATAATAACTCAAAATATTTTTAAAGTATTAATATTACCCTTAAATGATTTTTAAAATATTTAAAATCATTTTTAAATAATTACCATTATTATTTAAATATTAAGGTATTATTCACTAAAATATTAGAAGTCATTTATAATAAATTAAAATAATTTTAAACCATTTATATCCTTTTAAATGATTTTTAAATCCATAAAAATATTTTTAAACTATTTATTTAATATAATTACTAAAAAAATCTAATATCATTAATATTAAATTATTAATAAAATTTACCTTAAAATAATAATGAGTTATATTTTATAACTTCAAATATTTTAAAACTATTTATTTTCATTTAAAATGATTTTTATATTATTAAAATCATTTTTATCTAATTTATTTAATATAATTATTAAATAAATCTAATATCATTACTACTAAATAATTAATGAAAATTGCCTTAAAATATTAAAAGTTATGTTTTATAACTTCAAATATTTTTAAATACCTTATTATCATTTAAAATGATTTTTAATATAATAAAATCATTTTTAATTAATTTATTTAAAGCATTTATTAAATAAATTAAATATCAATAATATTCAAATAAATACTAATATTTATGAAAAATATGCCAAATTATTAAAAGATAATTTTTATGGATCATCAAGCTGCAACCCATATCATCTATTTACACTACGTACAACATGTTTAAACACAAAAACTTAACATCTATCTTGACTTTAAAGATCAAATTTGTTTTAGGGTTTTATACCTCACTTTGATCTTTCTTGAATCTGGGCTTCCTGATCTGATTGTAGTGTTCTAGGAACTTGATTGGGGACTGATATACTTACTATTTTCGTGGGTTAGAGAGAGAGAGAGAGGCTTTTGTTAGGTGTATGAGCACAAATGGGACTAATAAATGAACTTGTCTCTCTCTTGATCTATATATAATACTTAAATACAGTGTATATGGTTGGTGAATGTGGCTGATATTTGTGGTTTATAGGCACATGGCTAAGCTAGGGTTGTTCAACAACTAAAATTATGACAACCTATAAAAGTTATCTATTAAATAATGCAAGAAGGGCAATTATGTCATTTGGTTATTACTTTTAGTGGCAAACTTGGCATCTCACTCTAACCCTTAGGGTTTAACCCTAAGGTTTCATAAGTTTATTTTCTAGGATTTTGTAATTAGAGCTAAAATGGAAATTTTAGTTCCTAAAAATGTGAATCAGGGTTTCCTAATTAAATTAGGTTTCCTAATCACTTAGGACTTGTAAATTAGGCTTTATAATTTACCAATTACCATTAAGATTGCTAAATTAATAATTAGGGTTTATAATTTAACAATTAGGGTTCTAATTTAGTAATTAGGATTTCTAAATAGCAATTAGGGTTTACCTAATTAACATTAAATCTATAATAATTGTCATTAATTACATAACACAACAACTTAACAAATCTTACAGTCGTAATTGACTTCTATACTAGAGTTTATCAGTAATGCAAGAGTTTTGTACTGTTTTACTATAACTGTTCCACAAATTAACATTACACACATATCATACATGTTTATAGCACTGAAATATAAATAATATTATATTATTATTCTCATTCCTTATTCAAAATCCAGAATTAGGGTTTTCAATTCATATCCGACATAACCTTCATATATATACCATTATTAATTAAGTTAAAATAATTAACCTAACTAATATAATAAAATACTTATCATAATAATCCTAATAATCATATCATATATACAATAATCATATTTTCGTGGAAAATAAATAAAAAATACTTTTATTACAAAATTAATTTATTATAAGAATATAATCTATAATGATCAATAATTCTTAAAAAGAAATTATTTACAATTATTAATGTAATAAATAAATTTTATTTATCACATATATACATATACTTTACTTTGCACATATTCCCACTTTTATATATATAAAAAAATTTATATGCAAAATTTCTTATTTAATTTTATTGAAAATATTGGGTTATTACATTTAGGATGTGGTTTGAGCTCAAGAGTGTGTGGCTTCTCAAGTGAAGGTTTCATCCGAGCTGAAGCTTTTTCCTCCGTGTGTAATGGCTCGAATGGAACTTTGAATCTACTTACTCTAGGCAAAGCATCCAACATGTGTAAATAATCCACAAACTCTGGATTATCTAAATCTTCATCCCCTAGTAGTGTAGTTCCAATGGATCATTGACCAAACTTTTGACCATATCATCATTCACTATCCGGTCGATGACATCTACCCGGAAACACTCCTCTTCATCCGTAGGGAACTTCATGGCTTTGAAAACATTGAATGTGACTTCCTAATCTTGAACACTCATAGTTAGTTCACCTTTTTGCACATCGATGAGAGTCCTACCCGTAGCTAAAAATGGTCTCCCTAAGATGATTGGGATGTTCTTATCTTCCTAAGAATCCAAAATTATAAAATCTACTGGAAATATGAATTTGTCCACCTTGACCAAAATATCCTCCACAATGCCTCTCTGATAAGTTACCGATCTATCTGCTAACTACAGCGATATGTTCGTGGGCCTTGGCACTGGTAAACCTAATTCAATATAAAAGGATAATGGCATGAGGCTTACACTTGTCCCCAAATCACACAAACACTTCTCGAAGGCCATGTTACCGATCGTGCAAGGTATAATAAAACTTCCCGGATCCTTCAACTTTGGAGGTAACTTTCATTGTAAAACTGTGCTTCATTCCTCCATCAACGCCACAGTTTCATAATCTTCTAACTTTTTCTTCCTAGACAAAATATCTTTCATAAATTTGGCGTAACTTGGCATTTGCTCTAGGGCTTCTGCAAACGGAATATTTATTTGAAGTTTCTTGAAAACTTCCAAAAATTTGGCGAATTGCTTATCTAATTTCTGTTTTTGGACCCTTTGCTGAAACGGTGATGGAGGATACACAACTGGCTTGACGTCTGACTTATCCTGTTCCTCTTGCTTCTCCTCACCCTGTTTCTCTTCAACCAATTTGTTCTCATCAACTTTGGCATCCTTTTTAACTAAATTTTCTGAAATTTTCCCATCTAAATGTTTTTTGCTCCTCAAAGTGATTGCTTGCCACTGTTCTTGATTTCCCTTCGAATTCTTTCTATATCACTTGGCAGAGTTCCTTGCGGTCTATTATTCAATGCTATGGGAAACTGTCCCATCTGAATTTCCAATTTTTTGATGGCCACTGCTTGTGATTTCTTTGCCGCTTCATTTCTCGATATATATTTCAACAAGAGCTCTTCTAAGTCTATTTTCTTTTCTTGACGCGGAGCTACTTGTTGCTGCTAATTTTGGAACCCCAGGGGGTAAGAAAGTCGTGGAGCCTGCTGATTTTGATTGTTGCTCCATGAAAAGTTAGGATGATTCCTATTCCCCAGGTTGTAGGCATTTTGATACATGTTCTGCAAAATTCTATTGTAGCTGCGTACAAACTAAATCGATGCTAGGTTGATGGCACACTGCTCTATAGGGTGTTCTCCTGCACATAACTCGCAAACATACGCCACATGCTGTGGTTATTCACTAGTCAAAGCATCCATTTTCTTTGATAAGGCTGAAATCTGTGCCGCCAACGCTGTTACTCCATCTACCTCTAATACCCCAGCTACCTTGGGTTGTGTCAATCTTGCAGTAAGCCACTGGTACTTATTAGCTGCCATAGTTTTGATCAACTCATATGCTTCCTTATAGCTTTTGGCCATAAATGCTCCACCCGAGGTTGCATCTATTCTTGTTTTGAGATTCCCACTAAACCCGTTGAAAAACGTATTCATCTGCAACCATTTTGGTAGTCCGTGATGAGGACACTTCCTGAGTAGTTCCTTGTACCGTTCCCATGCCTCATATAAAGACTCTCCATGCTACTATTCAAACATGGTGATCTCATTCCTCATGTAATGACCGTGAATTTTAAACTCCTTATTAATTAAATATATGATTTAATTTTTAATGAGTTAGTTTTGTGAGTCTATTTAAACCTTATGTGGTTATGAATTGATTAAGTGGAGTCACTAATAGTTGTTTAAATTAGTGGACTAACCCTAAGCCTTTGATATCAAAGAATTGATAGGATTATTAATAATTAAATATTCAATTAATTTGAATATAGTACCAAGAGTTGAACATATTGATTAATTGCAATTTTGAGTAATTAAGTGATAATGTGTTAATGAATAATTATTATGAATAAATAATAATTAATGAGTAAGAGATTAATAATTTATAAAATGATTTTATTTACTTGATTAATTGTGCATGCAATACACAATTATATTTGTGGTAATAGAAAATGTACATGAATTATATGTATGTGCACTACTTGATACCTTGTAATTAGGAAATACATTGTATGCCTTTTAAATCATTATAACCTATGTTATATGAAATGAATTATGTATACATATTTTATAACCAAAGTATATATTATGTGTATAGTATAAACCAAATGTTGTTTTGGTATTTCATTGTTTGCAAATGCTGGGATTTCTTTGTCCCATAATTAGAGTCCCATTTCTTTCTTCCCACATGAACAAGCTAGCTATCCTACTCTATTCTTCATCTCAAATTCATCAATCTACAGAAATAAGTGGATGGGGAGTGGGATTCATAAGTGAATCACCAACTCTCTCTTAACCCTTATGCATTCTTGAAATCCTTTGGTTTGGTTTGGGAGGTAAACACATTATCAAGGTAAACAATCTTCTATAAATAAGACCCTCACCTTCCTTTTGCTGAGAATTAGTTTGCTAAGAGTAAGTAGATTGATAGATTGTAGCTGAATTGAGTCACAAAGGTATAACTTCCTTTCCCCTTCTTCATTTTTGATAAATTGTTTAATGGGTTGATTCTTTAAATTAAGCATGTATTGGTTGATAGTTGATTTGAGTTATGTTTCTTAGTGTTATACATACTTATAAATGTGTTGGGTTATGTTAGAAACAAATTTTTAAGGAATTTGTATGGTGGGTTGCGAACTGCGAGCGAGCAAGTTCTTGTCTCGATGCAGATGACGACGCAATTTGCACCTATTTATACTAGGGTGCAAACAAGTAATCGAACCGTAATCCAAAAATCAGTTATGTTTCTGGCATGGCGTAGCTGCGCCCTAATTGTACTAGGGTGCAACGCAGCTGCGCCAGACCTGCACCAGGTATGGTGTTTTCTGTTATGTTGCTGATGTGCTAACTTGTTGGTACATTATTAGAGCAAGCTTATAAACTATTTTAGCACGCACATGTAAGCACATGCATGTAGTATGAACAAGTATGATAATGTTAGTACACATGAGGGACACAACACTTATGGTTTGAAATAAAGATAATATGGTTTATATTTACATGAAATGCAAGACTAAAGTGATTGAACACACTAGAATATATGATTGAAAGTTAAGACTATTTCAAAGATAAGAAACTTAAAGCTTTTCAATGAGAACTTGACGAAGACTTTTATCTAGTAAGTTCTGACTATTTGAACACGTATATGTGACTTTATTATATGTTGTAAATGCATGAGAGTTATATGTTAAGATGCCTTGTGTGTACTAAGTTGGCTTAGTGTTAAATTCAAATAAAATTAGAATGAGGAAGCTAATGTCATCAAGAAATGAGTAAAGTACGTTATGACCATGCAAGCATGTATATTAGGACTCATTATGCCTATAGATACATTGACATGAACATTGTTTTGTTAATGTATAGTTTTCAGTTATTCACACATAGTCATAAAAAGGAAATTTCTAAAATATGAACTATGTGAGTAAAGTATACTTGTGTTGTCTATATACAAGCATGACTACTGAGTATTGAATGATCAAGTTGTAAGGCACAAATGATTACATGACCTTTTTATGTTTTAATGACATATAAATTGTAAGTAAACTTGTGATAGTGAAGTCAAGTATGGTTATGTGTTATATGTGAAACTCTAGCATGTACGTATGTTAAAATATATGTGTAATTAGTGTGGTAGAGTTGGACTGAAGTCGGGAGAGCAGAATCTCAACCTTGAGTTCGGCGAAGGGATGTAACCTGCAGTCCTAAGCCCCTAAGCCCGAGACTGTGCACTAACGTCGTCCTGTGATCTTACCAAGATTCTGTTTTGGTTTGAAGTTTCAAGGCATGCTTATATGGTTACTTTATCTTGTAATATGTGACCAATGTGCCATATAATGTGTTGAGAAGCATGCTGTGTGATGACTTGATTCTTTTAAGTGTAGACGCATATTAGTTTACACATACTAATTGAAAGACCAACTTGTTTGTAACGCCCGAGAAAATCAAATTTTTATGACAATTAAATTTTTATTTGATTAGGTGAATTAAATGAATTTAATTGATTTATTATGTGAGTAAGCTATGTGAAGGTCGTTCTATGACCTAGAATGTGTTTATATGGTTAGTAATCTGGTTACGTGCTAGAATTAATTGTTTAGAATTTCCAAGACGAAAATAAATGTTTTCCGAGAAATTTTCGTAAAAACACTATTCATCCGTTTCTGTTCGAGGAATTATTTTAAAATTCCGAGAAACGCGTAATGATAGAATGTCGAGATAAGATGAAATATCTGATAATATTTTATTTATGGCAAACAGAGTTTTTGCCTGCAGACTTAAAACCTAAGGGTTGAATATATTGATTTTCGGGAAGGAAATGAAATGCGTAGAATAATTGCGATATAGTTAAAGCGAGTGTTATACAATTATGGTACTATTTAGGATCTATGTATAATACGATGAGTAAATACGAAATACAATACGATTATTGTACGAGTAGTATACAGAGAGAATACGTGAATTGTATGTTTAGAATACGATTCGTATTATAGAATTAAGTTAAGACTTAATGTTAATTCATTTGGGTTGGATTATATTTAGTCCAATCAATTGAATGAGCAAGCCCAAGGTATTAGTTGGTTAAGCCCAATTCAAGGCCCAATATTAGATTGGTTAAGCCCAATGCAAGAAAACCGAATCGTGGATCGAACCGGTGGGTCACCGAATGGGTAAAACCCATGGGGCAACCCATGGGATGACCCATGGCAAGGGTGGGCCGTCCACCTTGGCATGCAAGCCAAGAATAAGGCTTGGTCACCAAGCATTTTACTTGGTGACCAAGAGTGAATAGTAAGGAGGTTTGTGTGTAATGCTTATTATGCCCTCCATTCTATTTTCCTATAAATAAGAACCTAGGTTGGTTCATTTGTGAGTTTTTCAATTGCCAACTTAGATTATTTGAGAGAGAAAGAGAGCTAGACTACACAAATCATACACTTTGGAAGCTTTGACTTAGAGTTTTCAAGAGATTTCATAAGAGTTCTTAAGGTATATTCCTTATCTTTCATTTCCATCTCTTTTGATTTTCTTTTATCATGGAGAATCTTAAAATGGGTGGTATATGTTTTGTATAGTGGATTAAAGATGACTTACCATAGATTCAATCTCTATAAGTCATGAGATCGTAAGAATAATAGGGTTCGTTATAGTTTCAAACCATGAAAATATTGTTTGTTGAGATCGATTGTTTATAAACGATTGAACTCCATCAATACGTTAATATATGCATCTTGCTTGGTTAGGATGTAGATATGAAATCCATGGAGTATTCCATGAGATTTGGCTTAGAGAACATTAGTAACGAAGTTATGGCGAATTTTGCGTAAATAGACGTTAAATGTCGAAAACGTTTAAATTTCGAATGGGTAGTCGAAAGTTGCCGTGAGACTTGAAAATGTTGTTTTTCAATGTAAACATGTTAGATAGGGTATTTAAGAGTTTTGGGTTGGCGAATCGTCAGATTTTGACTTAAAACGAAGAAAACGAGCACTGAACGCTCATTAACTTTTATGAACGTCTAGAAATTGAACTCGATAGTGAATTTTGAGTTATCGGATTGGAAAGTGTCGAATTATTATATGAACACGTAGCGTATGTCATTTATGACATGTAGGATTTTGACCTCGGGAATTTCACAAAAAATTTCAAAATTGTTGAAATTCTGGTACTGAGGTCTGGCGCCGCGGCGCCAGACGTAGTGTAAAATGCCGTGCCGCAGCGTCGACACAGTGTATTTGGACACTTCTAAATGGCGTCGCAACGCCATTGTTTGAGTAGTGTCTCATACCGCAAATTGAGACCGGAAGTTAGCCATCGCGAAGCGAAATGGCCAAATACCAATTTAGTCTTATAGAGGCATGGCTTGGCCTGAAAGTGCAAGGTTTTGGATAGTGACTTAGGTTTTGAACTTTAATTGTTCGGAGACCTAAGGGAGTAATGTTTGTACACTTCATAAGTGTATTAAAACTATTCCTATACGACATGTACTAGAGTATATGGTATTGAATTTGGGAATTGAATGCATGTTAATAAGTTATGAATGATGAACGAAGTTGGTACTTTATCAACAATGTTCGAGTCCGGTTAATAACGTCAGTTGAATAATGAGCCGGGATGAAGGGTAATAAGTCATGTTGACTTTATTTATTAATATTAAGTTAACTAAGACATAAAAGAGAAAGTAGTTGGTAAAACAATGTGAATATTTGTTTGTTAGCTAATTACAGTGTGCTATGTGAATATATCATGTAGATTCCAGAATGGGCGTGGGTCGATCGATTAAGTTATTTGAAGACGCTGAAAGGCAAGTTTTCTTAATGCTTGTCTAACTTCCACGTTAGCCAAGTTTTATGTGATTCGTTGAACTGAATTGCACGATTGGTTTTAAAGAAAGGGTCGATGCCAGATTTTAACTCGGCTAGACTATTCGTAAGATATAGATTGATTATGATTCATATCTTTCTATATAGAAATGTTAACGCTATCCTATGCCAAGTAATTGGTACGGACGTGAAGGTAAGGTTTGTCTATAAACAAACAAAAGTATTTTTTATCGATTATTCGATGGGCACGCGAGTTTGCGAAAAAATATTAAACGTAAATACATTTAATGAATGAGTGTTGATCAACATAGTGTACAATAGGATGATTACCTAGAAGTGCTCGTAAGTAATGCGGACGTAACATCCTTAGTGCTGTGAAATCCTTTTCAAGTATGAAAACTGAAAGTTACTGTTCATGATCTATCGACTGGTTCAGAATTCCTAATCTATTCTATACTCTGGGAATTGATGTTATGAACTGTTAAAGTATTATTGTTTCATGATACTTCATAACTATTATTCAGTTATATAGGAATTGTTATATAATTCACGAATGTGGTATTATTGTTATCCTTTATTAAACTTGCTGAGCTGTCATGCTCACTTCTTGCGTGAATTATATAACTGCAGTTAAGGATGAACATCCTGAGAATTCTAAGAGAGATAAGGGCAAAGCTAAGATGGATGCTTAGCCATTGTGTAATAGATTAGTAAGTTTTATGTATTATACATTATGAACAACGAACAATGTAACCAGTTTATGAATCTGGGAAGGATTATACTTTGATTGTAATAAGAAGATAATAATTACCTTCATTTTGTTATTTTTCAATGGAATGATTGTATGGATGTTACTATAGTGGAGAACCATATGTCGGGTTGGAAGATACCTGAATTTGGGGGCGTCACAGGTTGGTATCAAAGCCTTAGGTTATAAAACTTAAGGGGGGAAGAACCTTAGGCTAATAACCTCGTAAGGAAGGTAAAGTCCGAAGAAAGGAATTCGCGTTGAATGAATTAATAAGGTATTGAGATAACTCAGTATCAAAAGAATTAAAAGATGAAAATTAATCTTAAATAAACTAAATGTGATTTGTGCTTATACTATTGTGTATTATGTACTAATCAACTTGTTATATGCTATTGTAGATGTAGATAGATAGCATGATGTATAGAGACATTCACGTTGTGAGTGAAGAGTCAGTGAACCATGTTGAAATTATACCAATGCTAGTGGCGGAGGTACCATTAGTTGTACTAGAAGACTCCGACATTGAGGAATATATCTTTGAGGAACAATACTCCGAGGAGACGATGGGTTTAGCATCATACCTTAATGAGATGCTGGACGTGGAGGAGAAAGTGGAGGTGACATCGGTTAATACGGTGATACCTACTCAGGAGCCAACACCTCCGGATGCAATGAGATCATTGTATCTGTCTGTGTTGGATAGGAATGTGCATCTGCACACTGTGATAGAAACTGAGAATGAGGAGATAACCGCCCTATATGAGTCGAAGGAATTTGCAGAGGCAGACTTTGAGTCAGATCACGATGAGAAAGTGCTTATGACAGATAAAGCACGTGACTATAAGGATGAGGTTCTAGAACTTCAAAAGAAATTGGTTGAAAAAGACCAGAAGATAGCTAGGATGTTATACATCCACGAGTGTGCTCATGAGGATTTCAAGTTGAAAATTGCTTGTTATTCCATTGAGTCCGGGTAGACTCGAAGATACCATAAGTCGAGATATAGTGTCGATTTTGGAAAATCGAAATATGAGAATGTCGTTCAACGGTGTTAGTAGATCATTAGATCTTTTTGTATGTAGTAGTGACGTAAAGCCCTCTTTTGTATAATTAAGGGTAGTCTTTTGTAAATCCCAATTTTTGTAGAAGGCAATCATGGATAGTATGTAATAGCTTTTGGCTAAGGGAACATGATGTAAATAGTTGTGACTATGAAAGCATATTTATATAATGAAGTTTTTATTTAATGTGCTTGTTGTGGTATGAATGGTTGTTGTTGATTGAAAATGATAACCGAAGTTGTTAAATAGATAATAACAAAACTTTATTTATTTAATCGGAATTATGCCGCCAAGAAGGAGACAACGTAACCAAGAGGCTGAGTCTCATAATGAGAATAAGGGGGGGTCCTAATAACCCTATGCAAAAGTTTGTTAATTTATTAACGGCTGTATTTAACCAAGTGGGGAGGATTCTGTAGCTCTAGGGTAGCTGTAACAACTACCTTTAAGGAATTTAAGAGTGTGGGTCCTCCTGAGTTCCGAGGAACGACAGACCCATTAGAAGCCCAGACGTGGGTAAAAGAGATTGAAAAGGCGTTTGTGATAACAAACGTAGGTGAGGCGCAGAAGACTTCTTTTGTGACTTACATGATGAAGGGAGAAGCCAACTACTGGTGGGAGGCTCACCAGGATGGGGCTAAGACAGAAGCTGTTATGTGGGAATAGTTTAAGAAGGTCTTCTTTGAGAACTATTTCCCTACTAGCATGTATGGTAGGATGGAGATTAAGTTCTTAGAACTTAAGCAGGAGGATATGACAGTTCCCCAGTATGCCGCCAAGTTCAATGAATTGGCGAGGTTTGGTCCACACCAGGTGGATACAAAGGAGAGGAAGGCACATGAAGTTTGAAGCGAGGCTTGAAACCACGGCTCTATAGTAGAATATCGGTTTTTGAGTGCTTCCTACACGGACCATTCTCGAAAAGGCGATTATAGTGAAAAGGTGGTGGTGAGGCATTGTCTCGGTATCACAAAGAACGAAAGAACAAGAGTAAGTTAGAGGGAGTGAGTAAGGCTAAAGTTGTTGTGGAAGGAAGCAACTTGCCAAAGAGGAAAGGTTTTAACCACAGGATTCTCTGGGTAAAGCGAGGAGAGCCCAAGCGGAGAAACGAAGCATGTAAGACTCATATGGGAGTCTGTTTAAAGGGGAAAGTAGTTTGCTACAACTGTGGGCAGGAGGGGCATTTTTCACCCAACTATCCCAACCCTAAGAAGAACCAGGGGTGTTTTGTCTGTGGGTCATTGGACCACATGGCAAGAAATTTCCTGAAAAAGGGTTTAGAGGGAAATAAGGGTTCTGGTAGTGGTAAGTTAGCCATTACTGGACCAACACCATCAGTGGGTAGACCCCTCATTTCGACGTTTAATATGATATCAAGATGCGGTTGCATCAACGGATGTGGTAGCAGGTATCATTCCGGTCAATAAGATAAATGTTTATGTGCTATTTGACTCGGGTGCTATTTCTTCTTTTATAGCATGTGAATTTGCTAAGCGATTAGGTTTAATCCCTGAGAAGTTACCAATACCTTTAGACGTTAAGGTAGCCAATGAAGAGATAATCCCCATTGAACATATTCATAAGGATTGTTGTGTAGATATTAGAGAGAATAAGTTATCGGTAGATTTGGTACCGATAAGGTTAAAAGAATTCGATGTAATTCTTGGTATAGATTGGTTGGTTAACCAAAAGGCGATAATAGATTGCCATAGGAAAAGTGTATACCTTCGGCTTTCTAAGAAAACCAAGGTAGTGTTTTTCGGTAGTAAATCACCGATATGCTCTTGTTGTCTGTCGATGACACAAGCTAGGAAAATGTTGAGAAAAGGGTGTGTAGGTTATCTGTGCCATGTTGTGGATACCCAAAAAGTGGGAACATCCTTGGACCAGATACCTATAGTGCAAGAGTTCACGGATGTATTTTCGGAGGAGTTACCGGGTATTCCACCGGATAGGGAAGTTGAATTTGCAATTGATCTGTTACCGGGAACGACACCAGTTTCAAGGGCACCATATCGGATGGCGCCAGTTGAGATGAAGGAGTTAATGGTTCAATTACAAGAACTATTAGATAGAAAGTACATTCAACCAAGTGTGTCTCCTTGGGGAGAACCAGTGTTGTTTGTCAAAAAGAAAGGATGGGTCGTTAAGATTTTGTATCAATTATCGAGAGTTGAACAAGTTGACGATTAAGAATAAATACCCATTGCCCAGGATCGGTGATCTTTTTGATCAGTTGAAAGGGGCAAAGTATTTTTCTAAGATTAATTTGCGCATGGGGTATCATCAGTTAAAAGTGAGGAAGGAGGATGTACCTAAGATGGCGTTCAGAACTCGTTATGGTCATTACGAGTTTCTGGTAATGTCGTTTGGGTTGACTAATGTGCCAGTCGCATTTATGGATATGATGAACAGAGTGTTCAAACAGTATTTGGACAAGTTCGTTGTAGTGTTCATAGATGATATTCTAGTCTATTCAAAGACGCCAGAAGATCATGCAGAACATTTAAGGAGAGTGTTGGGAACACTAAGGAAAGAGAAGTTGTATGCGAAATTCACAAAGTGTGAATTTTGGCTTGAAAATCTGATTTCTAGGACATGTTATTGATAAGGATGGCATTTCAGTAGATCCAAAGAAAAGTAGAAGCGAGTTAATGAGTGGGAACAAAAAAACGCATGGCCGAGGTTCAAGTTTTCTTGAGTTAGCGGGATACTATAGAAGGTTCATTAGGACTTTTCTAAAATAGCTACTCGTTGACAAATCGACAAGAAAGTCGATTGAAGTATGTGTGGGTGAAAAATGTGAGAACAGTTTTCAGGAGTTAAAAAAGAGATTAAGTGAGGCACCTGTATTGTCTTTACCCAACGATATAGGGAACTTTGTAGTGTATAGCGACGCTTCGCATAAAGGACTGGGTTGCGTGCTCATGCAGCATGGAAAAGTCATTGTGTATGCGTCACGTCAATTGAAGGATTATGAGAAGGTCTATCCTACTCACGATCTGGAATTGGCAGCTGTAGTTTTTGCCTTGAAGATATGGAGGCATTATCTATATGGTGAGAAGTGTGAGATATACACGGACCATAAAAGTCTGAAATATATCTTCACACAGAAGGAGTTGAACATGAAACAGAGAAGGTGGTTAGAGTTGATAAAAGATTATGACTGTGATATTTTATATCATCCGGGAAAGACAAATGTAGTAACCGATGCGCTAAGTAGGAAGGGTAGAGAGAAACTGTCAATGTTAACAACTCAGAATGAGTTGATAACAGCGATAGCCAGAATGGAGTTAGAAGTTAAGTTATCGGAGGAAGCGGTGGAAATGTTATTTTCCATGGAAACCCAATCGACCATAGTGGAATGGGTTAGGGGAGTACAATTGAGTAACGAGGAATGCAAGCAGATGAAGAAGAGGGTAGAAGATGAAGAGAAGACTATGTATAACCTCGATAAGGATGGATTACTTCGTTCTGAAGGAAGAATTTAGGTTCCGAATGAACCCGAATTAAAAGAGGAGATAATGATGGAGGCTCGTAGTTCGAGGCACTCGATACATCCCGGTAGTACGAATATGTATCAAGACCTTCGTCAGAACTTTTGGTGGTCGAACATGAAAAGGGAGATAGCAGAATATTTTAGTAGGTGCTTAACGTGTCAAAAAGTTAAGGCTGAACAACAACGACCTAGCGGGTTGGTGCAACCATTAGAAATTCTAGAGTGGAAATGGGATCACATCACAATGGACTTTGTGGTGGGACTTCCAACAACAAGAAAAGGATACGATGCTATTTGGGTGATAGTGTTTCGATTGATGAAATCCGCTTATTTTCTACCAATAGGAGTTAGGTATAACCTAGATCAGTTAGCTAAGTTGTATGTCAAGGAAATTATTTTTAGGCATGGAGTACCTGTTTCGATTGTGTCAGATCGTGATCCATAATTCACATCGAACTTTTGGAGGAGTTTGCAAGAGTAAATGGGAACGCAGTTAAGATTGAGTGCGGCGTATCATCCTTAGACGGATGGTCAGAGTGAAAGGACAATTCAAATGCTAGAAGATATGTTAAGATCTTGCATTATGGATTTCAAAGGGAGTTGGGACGAATATCTACCGTTAGTGGAATTTTTGTACAACAATAGTTTTCACGCTAGTATAGGCATGCCGCCTTACGAAGTGTTGTATGGAAGGAAGTGTCGAACTCCATTATGTTGGGATGAGGTGGGTGAACGTCAAATGTTGGGACCTGAGATGGTACAGCAGACGACGAACATGGTGAAGTTAATACATACTCGATTATTTGCTGCTCAAGATAGGCAGAAGAAGTATACAGATCCTTATAGAGAAAAGATAGAATTTGATGTAGGATCTTTTGTTTTTCTGAAAGTATCACCTTGGAAGGGGAAGATACGTTTTGGGAAGAAAGGGAAGTTAAGTCCAAGGTTTGTAGGACCTTTTGGGATTTTGAGAAGGGTAGGAGAAGTGGCTTATGAAGTAGCCTTACCTCTAGAAATGGAACACATTCATAATGTGTTTCATGTGTCAGTGTTGCGTCCTTATAAACTGGACTATAAGCATGTAATAGAGTATGAATCTATTCAGATAGAGAAAGCCTTGTCCTATGAGGAACTTCCAGTTTAAATTATTGATAGGAAGAAATATGTTTTAAGAAATAAGGTCACACCTTCAGTGAAGGTGTTATGGAGAAACCACAATGTTGAAGAAGCAACGTGGGAGCTCGAGAGTAAAATGAAGGAAGATTTTCCTCATTTGTTTATGTAATTATAAGCTAAGATTCTGGGGACAAAATCCTTACAAGGGGGAGAGAATGTAACGCCCAAGAAAATTAGATTTTTATGACAATTAAATTTTTATTTGATTAGGTGAATTAAATGAATTTAATTGATTTATTATGTGAGTAAGCTATGTGAAGGTCGTTCTATGACCTAAAATGTGTTTATATGGTTAGTAATCTGGCTACGTGCTAGAATTAATTGTTTAGAATTTCCAAGACGAAAATAAATGTTTTCCGAGAAATTTCCGTAAAAACACTACTCATCCGTTTCTGTTCGGGGAATTATTTTGAAATTCTGAGAAACGCGTAATGATAGAATGTCGAGATAAGATGAAATATCTTATAATATTTCATTTATTGAAAACAGAGTTTTTGCCAGCGGACTTAAAACCTAAGGGTTGAATATATTGATTTTCGGGAAGGAAATGAAATGCGTAGAATAATTGCGATATAGTTAAAGCGAGTGTTATACAATTATGGTACTATTTAGGATCTATGTATAATACGACGAGTAAATACGAAGTATAATACGATTATTGTACGAGTTGTATACGGAGAGAATACGTGAATTGTATGTTTAGAATACGATTTGTATTATAGAATTAAGTTAAGACTTAATGTTAATTCATTTGGGTTGGATTATATTTAGTCCAATCAATTGAATGAGCAAGCCCAAGGGATTAGTTGGTTAAGCCCAATTCAAGGCTCAATATTAGATTGGTTAAGCCCAATGCAAGAAAACCGAACCGTGGATTGAACCGGTGGGTCACCGAATGGGTAAAACCCATGGGGCAACCCATGAGATGACCCATGGCCACCTTGGCGTGCAAGCCAAGAATAAGGCTTGGTCACCAAGAATTTTACTTGGTGACAAATAGTGAATAGTAAGGAGGTTTGTGTGTAATGTTTATTATGCCCTCCATTCTATTTTCCTATAAATAAGAAGCTAGGTTGGTTCATTTGTGAGTTTTTCAATTGCCAACTTAGATTATTAGTGAGAGAGAGAGAGCTAGACTACACAAATCATACACTTTGAAAGCTTTGACTTAGAGTTTTCAAGAGATTTCATAAGAGTTCTTAAGGTATATTCCTTATCTTTTATTTCCATCTCTTTTGATTTTTTTTTATCATGGAGAATCATAAAATGGGTGGTATATGTCTTGTATAGTGGATTAAAGATGACTTACCATAGATTCAATCTCTATATGTCATGAGATCGTAAGAATCATAGGGTTCGTTATAGTTTCAAATCATGAAAATATTGTTTGTTGAGATCGATTGTTTATAAACGATTGAACTCCATCAATACGTTAATATATGCATCTTACTTGGTTAGGATGTAGATATGAAATCCATGGACTATTCCATGAGATTTGGCTTAGAGAACATTAGTAACGAAGTTATGGCGAATTTTTTGTAAATAGACGTTAAACGTCGAAAACGTTGAAATTTTGAATGGGTAGTCGAAAGTTGTCGTGAGACTTGAAAACATTTTTTTTCAATGTCAACAAGTGAGATAGGGTAATTAAGAGTTGTGGGTTGGAGAATCGTCGGATTTCGACTTAAAACGAAGAAAACGAGCATTGAATGCTCATTAACTTTTACAAACGTCTAGAAATTGAACTCGATAGTGAATTTTGAGTTATCGGATTGGAAAGTGTCGAATTATTATATGAACACGTAGCGTATGTCATTTATGATGTGTAGGCTTTTGAACGGACCAAATCGGGCTTATAACGAAGAAGTTATGACCTCGGGAATTTCACAAAAATTTTTAAAATTGTTGAAATTTCAGATACTTTGAAGTCCAGCATGACTGCCGCCGCACGTAGTTTTAAATGTTGTCTGCATGACCGGGATGGTGTATTTGGACACTTCTAAATGGCACCTATAACGCCTTTGTTTGATTAGTGTCTCATGCCGCAAAGATCGGAGACAGGAAGTTAGCCATTGCTAATGGAATTTGCTAGTAGCTAGTTTAGTACTATAGAGGCCCGCTTGCAAAGGTCTGAAGTGCCTGGTTTTGTATAGTGACTTTTGTTTTGAACTTCAATTTTTCAGAGACCTAAGGGAGTAATGTTTTTACACTTCATAAGCGTATTAAAACTATTCCTATACTACATATACTAGAGTATATAGTATTGAACTTAGGAATTGAATGCATGTTAATAAGTTATGAATGATGAACGAAGTTGGTACTTTATCAACAATGTTCGAGTCCGGTTAATAACGTCAGTTGAATAATTAGCCGGGACGAAGGGTAATAAGTCATGTTGACTTTATTATTAATATTAAGTTAACTAAGATATAGAAGAGAAAGAAGTTGGTAAAACAATGTGAATATTTGTTTGTTAGCTAATTACAGTGTGCTATGTGAATATATCATGTAGATTTTGTAAAGGCTGTGGTCAGTTGATTAAGTTATTTGAAGATGCTGAAAGGCAAGTTTTCTTAACGCTTGTCTAACTTCCAAGTTAGCCAAGTTTTATGTGATTCGTTGAACTGAATTGCACGATTGGTTTTAAAGAAAGGGTCGATGCCAGATTTTAACTCGGCTAGACTATTCGTAAGATATAGATTGATTATGATTCATATCTTTCTATATAGAAATGTTAACGTTATCCTATGACAAGTAATTGGTATAGACGTAAAGGTAAGGTTTGTCTATGAACAAACAAAAGTTTTTTTTATCGATTATTCGATGGGCACGCGAGTTTGCCAAAAAATATTAAACGTAAATACGTTTAATGAATGAGTGTTGATCAACATAGTGTACAATAGGATGATTACCTAAAAGTGCTCGTAAGTAATGCGGACGTAACATCCTTAGTGCTGTGAAATCCTTTTCAAGTATGAAAACTGAAAGTTACTGTTCATGATCTATCGACCGGTTCAGAATTCCTAATCTATTCTATACTCTGGGAATTGATGTTATGAACTGTTAAAGTATTATTGTTTCATGATACTCCATAACTATTATTCAGTTATGTAGGAATTTTTATATAATTCACGAATATGGTATTATTGTTATCCTTTATTAAACTTGCTGAGCTATCATGCTCACTTCTTGCGTGAATTATATAACTGCAGTTAAGGATGAACAATCTGAGAATGCTAAGAGAGATAAGGGCAAAGCTAAGATGGATGCTTAGCCATTGTGTAATAGATTAGTAAGTTTTATGTATTATACATTATGAACAACGAACGATGTAACCGGTTTATGAATCTAGGAAGGATTATACCTTGATTGTAATAAGAAGATAATAATTACCTTTATTTTGTTATTTTTCAATGGAATGATTGTATGGATGTTACTATAGTGGAGCACCATATGTCGGGTTGGAAGATACCTGAATTTGGGGGCGTCACAGGTTGGTATCAAAGCCTTAGGTTATAAAACTTAAGGGGGGAAGAACCTTAGGCTAATAACCTCGTAAGGAAGGTAAAGTCCAAAGAAAGGAATTCGCGTTGAATGAATTAATAAGGTATTGAGATAACTCAGTATCAAAAGAATTAAAAGATGAAAATTAATCTTAAATAAACTAAATGTGATTTGTGCTTATACTATTGTGTATTATGTACTAATCAACTTGTTATGTGCTATTGTAGATGTAGATAGATAGCATGATGTATAGAGACATTCACGTTGTGAGTGAAGAGTCAGTGAACCATGTTGAAATTATACCAATGCTAGTATGAGGTGCAGTTAGTTGTCTTAGAAGACTCCGACATTGAGGAATATATCATTGAGGAGCAATACTCCGAGGAGACGATGGGTTTAGCATCATACCTTAATGAGATGCTGGACGTGGAGGAGGAAATGGAGGTGACATCGGTTAATACGGTGATACCTATTCAGAGCTAACACCTCCGGATGCAATGAGATCATTATATGCATGCGTGTTGGATAGGAATGTGCATCGCACTTTTGTGATAGAAACTTCGAATGAGGAGATAACCGCCCTATATGAGGCGAAGGAATTTGCAGAGGCAGACTTTGAGTCAGAGCACGATGAGAAAGTGCTTATGACAGATAAAGCATGTGACTATAAGGATGAGGTTCTAGAACTTCAAAAGAAATTGGTTGAAAAAGACCAGAAGATAGCTAGGATGTTATACATCCACGAGTGTGCTCATGAGGATTTCAAGCTAAAAATTGCTTGTTATTCCATTGAGTCCGGGTAGACTCGGCATACCATAAGTCGAGATATAGTGTCGATTTTGGAAAATCAGAAATATGAGAATGTCGTTCAACAGTGTTAGTAGATCATTAGATCTTTTTGTATGTAGTAGTGACGTAAAGCCCTCTTTTGTATAATTAAGGGTAATCTTTTTGTAAATCCCAATTTTTGTAGAAGACAATCGCGGGATAGTATGTAATAGCTTTTGGCTAAGGGAACATGATGTAAATAGTTGTGACTATGAAAGCATATTTATATAATGAAGTTTTTATTTAATGTGCTTGTTGTGGTATGAATGGTTGTTGTTGATTGAAAATGATAACTGAGTTGTTAAATAGATAATAACAAAACTTTATTTATTTAATCAGAATTATGCCGCCAAGAAGGAGACAACGTAACCAAGAGGCCGAGTCTCATAATGAGAATAAGGGGGGGGGGTCCTAATAACCCTATGCAAAAGTTTGTTAATTTATTAACGGCTGTATTTAACCAAGTGGGGGGAGGGATTCCTGTAGCTCCTAGGGTAGCCAGAACAACTACCTTTAAGGAATTTAAGAGTGTGGGTCCTCCTGAGTTTCGAGGAACGACGGACCCATTAGAAGCCCAGACGTGGGTAAAAGAGATTGAAAAGGTGTTTGTGATAACAAACGTAGGTGAGGCGCAGAAGACTTCTTTTGTGACTTACATGATGAAGGGAGAAGCCAACTACTGGTGGGAGGCTCATCAGGGTGGGGTTAAGACAGAAGCTGTTATGTGGGAATAGTTTAAGAAGGTCTTCTTTGAGAACTATTTCCCTACTAGCATGTATGGTAGGATGGAGATTAAGTTCTTAGAACTTAAGCAGGAGGATATGACAGTTCCCCAGTATGCCGCCAAGTTCAATGAATTGGCGAGGTTTGTTCCACACCAGGTGGATACAAAGGAGAGGAAGGCACGCAAGTTTGAGCAGGGCTTGAAACCCTGGCTCTATAGTAGAATACCGAACCGTGGATCGAACCGGTGGGTCACCGAATGGGTAAAACCCATGGGGCAACCCATGAGATGACCCATGGCAAGGGTGGGCCGGCCACCTTGGCGTGCAAGCCAAGAATAAGGCTTGGTCACCAAGAATTTTACTTGGTGACCAATAGTGAATAGTAAGGAGGTTTGTGTGTAATGTTTATTATGCCCTCCATTCTATTTTCCTATAAATAAGAAGCTAGGTTGGTTCATTTGTGAGTTTTTCAATTGCCAACTTAGATTATTAGTGAGAGAAAGAGAGCTAGACTACACAAATCATGCACTTTGGAAGCTTTGACTTAGAGTTTTCAAGAGATTTCATAAGAGTTCTTAAGGTATATTCCTTATCTTTTATTTCCATCTCTTTTGATTTTCTTTTATCAGGGAGAATCATAAAATGGGTGGTATATGTCTTGTATAGTGGATTAAAGATGACTTACCATAGATTCAATCTCTATATGTCATGAGATGGTAAGAATCATAGGGTTCGTTATAGTTTCAAACCATGAAAATATTGTTTGTTGAGATCGATTATTTATAAACGATTGAACTCCGTCAATACGTTAATATATGCATCTTGCTTGGTTAGGATGTAGATATGAAATCCATGGAGTATTCCATGAGATTTGGCTTAGAGAACATTAGTAACGAAGTTATGGCGAATTTTTCGTAAATAGACGTTAAACGTCGAAAACGTTGAAATTTTGAATGGGTAGTCGAAAGTTGCCGTGAGACTTGAAAACATTGTTTTTCAATGTCAACATGTGAGATAGGGTAATTAAGAGTTGTGGGTTGGAGAATCGTCGGATTTTGACTTAAAACGAAGAAAACGAGCATTGAATGCTCATTAACTTTTACGAACGTCTAGAAATTGAACCCGATAGTGAATTTTGAGTTATCAAATTGGAAAGTGTCGAATTCTTATATGAACACGTAGCGTATGTCATTTATGATGTGTAGGCTTTTGAACGAACCAAATCGGGCTTATAACGAAGAAGTTATGACCTCGGGAATTTCACAAAAATTTTTAAAATTGTTGAAAAATCAGAATCTGGAGGTCTCAGCCGCCATGGCCGCTGCACGTAGTTTTAAATGTTGTGTCATGCACGACGGCACGGTGTATTTGGACACTTCTAAATGGCGCCGCAACGCCACTGTTTGATTAGTGTCTCGCATGCAAAGATGAGAATAGGAAGTTAGCCATTGCTAACTCAGAAATGTGCAATATTAGTTTAGTACTATAGAGGCATACTGCCATGCAATGCGAAAAGTGCTGGTTTTTGTATAGTGACTTTTGTTTTGAACTTCAATTTTTTAGAGACCTAAGGGAGTAATGTTTTTACACTTCATAAGCGTATTAAAACTATTCCTATACTACATATACTAGAGTATATAGTATTGAACTTAGGAATTGAATGCATGTTAATAAGATCACGATGAGAAAGTGCTTATGACAGATAAAGCACGTGACTATAAGGATGAGGTTCTAGAACTTCAAAAGAAATTGGTTGAAAAAGACTAGAAGATAGCTAGGATGTTATACATCCACGAGTGTGCTCATGAGGATTTCAAGCTAAAAATTGCTTGTTATTCCATTGAGTCCGGGTAGACTCGGCATACCATAAGTCGAGATATAGTGTCGATTTTGGAAAATCAGAAATATGAGAATGTCGTTCAACAGTGTTAGTAGATCATTAGATCTTTTTGTATGTAGTAGTGACGTAAAGCCCTCTTTTGTATAATTAAGGGTAATCTTTTTGTAAATCCCAATTTTTGTAGAAGACAATCGCGGGATAGTATGTAATAGCTTTTGGCTAAGGGAACATGATGTAAATAGTTGTGACTATGAAAGCATATTTATATAATGAAGTTTTTATTTAATGTGCTTGTTGTGGTATGAATGGTTGTTGTTGATTGAAAATGATAACTGAGTTGTTAAATAGATAATAACAAAACTTTATTTATTTAATCAGAATTATGCCGCCAAGAAGGAGACAACGTAACCAAGAGGCCGAGTCTCATAATGAGAATAAGGTTTGAGTAGGGCTTGAAACCCTGGCTCTATAGTAGAATATCGATTTTTCAGAGTGCTTCCTACGGGACCATTCTGGAAAAGGCGATTATAGCTGAAGGTGGTGGTGAGGCATTGTCTCAATACCACAAAGAACGAAAGAACAAGAGTAAGTTAGAGGGAGTGAGTAAGGCTAAAGTTGCCAGTGGAAGCGGCAACTTGCCAAAGAGGAAGAGTTTTAACCCTGGGAATACTGGGGTAAAGCAAGGAGAGCCCAAGCGGAGAATAGAAGCATGTAAGACTCATATGGGAGTCTGTTTAAAGGGGAAAGTAGTTTGCTACAATTGTGGGCAGGAGGGGCATTTTTCACCCAACTGTCTGAACCCTAAGAAGAACTAGGGGTGTTTTGTCTGTGGGTCATTGGACCACATGACAAGAAATTGCCTGAAAAAGGGTTTAGAGGGAAATAAGGGTTCTGGTAGTTGTATGTTAGCCACTACTGGAACAACACCATCAGTGGGTAGACCCTCAGCTCGTATGTTTAATATGACTGTCCAAGATGCGGTTGCATCAATGGATGTGGTAGCAGGTATCATTCCGGTCAATAAGATAAATGCTTATGTGCTATTTGACTCGGGTGCTACTTGTTCTTTTATAGCATGTGAATTTGCTAAGTGATTAGGTTTAATCCCTGAGAAGTTACCAATACCTTTAGACGTTAAGGTAGCCAACGAAGAGATAATCCCCATTTAACATATTCATAAGGATTGTTGTGTAGATATTAGAGGGAATAAGTTATCGGTAGATTTTGTACCGATAAGGTTAAAAGAATTCGATGTAAATCTTGGTATGGATTGGTTGGTTAACCATAAGGCGATAGTAGATTGCCATAGGAAAAGTGTAAACCTTCGGCTTTCTAAGAAAACCAAGGTAGTGTTTTTCGGTAGTAAATCACCGAGACGCTCTTGTTGTATGTCGATGACACAAGTTGGGAAAATGTTGAGAAAAGGGTGTGTAGGTTATTTTTGCCATGTTGTAGATTCCCAAAGAGTGGGTACATCCTTGGACCAGATACCTATAGTGCAAGAGTTCACGGATGTATTTTCGGAGGAGTTACCGGGTATTCCACTGGATAGGGAAGTTGAATTTGTAATTGATCTGTTACCGGGAATGCCACCAGTTTCAAGGGCACCATATCGGATGGCGCCAGTTGAGATGAAGGAGTTAATGGTTCAATTACAAGAACTATTAGATAGAAAGTACATTCAACCAAGTGTGTCTCCTTGGGGAGCACCAGTGTTGTTTGTCAAAAAGAAAGGATGGGTCGTTAAGATTTTGTATCAACTATCGAGAGTTGAACAAGTTGACGATTAAGAATAAATACCCATTACCTAGGATCGATGATCTTTTTGATCAGTTGAAAGGGGCAAAGTATTTTTCAAAGTTAGATTTGCGCACGGGGTATCATCAGTTAAAAGTGAGGGAGGAGGACGTACCTAAGATGGCGTTCAGAACTCGTTATGGTCATTACGAGTTTCTGGTAATGTCAGTTGGGTTGACTAATGTGCCAGCCGCATTTATGGATATGATGAACAGAGTGTTCAAATTGTATTTGGACAAGTTCGTTGTAGTGTTCATAGATGATATTCTAGTCTATTCAAAGACGCCAGAAGATCATGTAGAACATGTAAGGATAGTGTTGGGAACACTAAGGAAGGAGAAGTTGTATGCGAAATTCACAAAGTGTGAATTTTGGCTGGAGAGAGTGCAGTTTCTAGGACATGTTATTGATAAGGATAACATTTCCGTAGATCCAGCAAAAGTAGAAGCAGTTAATGAGTGGGAACAACCAAAAACGCCAACTGAAGTTCGAAGTTTTCTTGGGTTAGCGGGATACTATAGAAGGTTCATTCCGGACTTTTCTAAAATAGCTACTCCGTTGACAAATCTGACAAGAAAGTCGGTGAAGTATGTGTGGACTGAAAAATGTGAGAACAGTTTTCAGGAGTTGAAAAAGATATTAAGTGAGGCACCTGTATTGTCTTTACCCGACGATACAGGGAACTTTGTAGTGTATAGCGACGCTTCGCGTAAAGGACTGGGTTGCGTGCTCATGCAGCATGGCAAAGACATTGCCTATGCATCACGTCAATTGAAGGATTATGAGAAGGTATATCCTACTCACGATCTGGAATTGGTGAGAAGTGTGAGATATACACGGACCACAAAAGTCTGAAATATATCTTCACACAGAAGGAGTTGAACATGAGACAGAGAAGGTGGTTAGAGTTGATAAAAGATTATGACTGTGATATTTTATATCATCCGAGAAAGGCAAATATAGTAGCTGATGCGCTAAGTAGGAAGGGTAGAGAGAAACTGTCAATGTTAACAACTCAGAATGAGTTGATAACAGCGATGGCCAAAATGGAGTTAGAAGTTAAATTACCGGAGGAAGCGGTGGAAATGTTATTTTCCATGGTAACCCAACCGACCATAGTGGAACGGGTTAGGGGTGTACAATTTAGTAACGAGGAATGTAAACAGATGAAGAAGAGGGTAGAAGATGAAGAGAAGACTATGTACAACCTCGATAAGGATGGATTACTTCGTTCTGAAGGAAGAATTTGGGTTCCGAATGATCCCGAATTAAAAGAGGAGATAATGATGGAGGCTCATAGTTTAAGGTACTCGATACATCCCGGTAGTACGAAGATGTATCAAGACCTTTGTCAGAACTTTTGGTGGCCGAACATGAAAAGGGAGATAGCAGAATATGTTAGTAGGTGCTTAACGTGTCAAAAAGTTAAGGCTGAACAACAACGACCTAGCGGGTTATTGCAATCGTAGGAAATTCCAGAGTGGAAATGGGAGCACATCACAATGGACTTTGTGGTGGGACTTCCAACAACAAGAAAAGGATACGATGCTATTTGGGTGATAGTGGATCGATTGACGAAATCGGCTCATTTTCTACCAATAGGAGTTAGGTATAACCTAGATCAGTTAGCTAAGCTGTATGTCAAGGAAATTATTTCTAGGCATGGAGTACCTGTTTCGATTGTGTAAGATCGTGATACATAATTCACATCGAACTTTTGGAGGAGTTTGCAAGAGTAAATGGGAACGCAGTTAAGATTGAGTACGGCGTATCATCCTCAGACGGATGGTCAGAGTGAAAGGACAATTCAAACGCTAGAAGATATGTTAAGATCTTGTGTTATGGATTTCACGCTAGTATAGGCATGCCGCCTTACGAAGCATTGTATGGAAGGAAGTGTCGAACTCCATTATGTTGGGATGAGGTGGGTGAACGTCAGATGTTGGGACCTGAGATGGTACAGCAGACGGCAGACATGGTGAAGTTAATATGTACTCAATTAGTTGCTGCTCAAGATAGGCAGAAGAATTATATGGATCCTCATAGAGAAAAGTTAGAATTTGATGTAGGATCTTTTTTTTTCTGAAAGTATCTCCTTGGAACAGGAAGATACGTTTTGGGAAGAAAGGGAAGTTAAGTCCAAGGTTTGTAGGACTTTTTGGGATTTTGAGAAGGGTAGGAGAGGTGGCTTATGAAGTAGCCTTACCTCCAGAAATGGAAAGCATTCATAATGTGTTTCATGTATTAGTGTTGCGTCCTTATAAACTGGACTATAAGCATGTAATAGAGTTTCAATCTATTCAGATAGAGAAAGACTTGTCCTACGAGGAACTTCCAGTTTAAATTATTGATAGGAAGGAACATGTTTTAAGAAATAAGGTCATACCTTCAGTGAAGGTGTTATGGAGAAACCACAATGCTGAAGAAGAAACGTGGGAGCTCGAGAGTAAAATGAAAGAAGATTTTCCTCATTTGTTTATGTAATTATAAGCTAAGATTCTGGGGACAGAATCCTTATAAGGGGAAGAGAATGTAACGCCCGAGAAAATTAGATTTTTATGACAATTAAATTTTTATTTGATTAGGTGAATTAAATGAATTTAATTAATTTATTATGTGAGTAAGCTATGTGAAGGTCGTTCTATGACCTAAAATGTGTTTATATGGTTAGTAATCTGGCTATGTGCTAGAATTAATTAATTTCCAAGACGAAAATAAATGTTTTTCGAGAAATTTTTGTAAAAACACTATTCATCCGTTTCTGTTCGGGGAATTATTTTGAAATTCTGAGAAACGCGTAATGATAGAATGTCGAGATAAGATGAAATATCTGATAATATTTCATTTATGGTAAACGGAGTTTTTGCCTGCGGACTTAAAACCTAAGGGTTGAATATATTGATTTTCGGGAAGGAAATGAAATGCGTAGAATAATTACGTTATAGTTAAAGCGAGTGTTATACAATTATGGTACTATTTAGGATCTATGTATAATACGACGAGTAAATATGAAGTACAATACGATTATTGTACAAGTAGTATACGGAGAGAATACATGAATTATATGTTTAGAATATGATTCGTATTATAGAATTAAGTTAAGACTTAATGTTAATTCATTTGGGTTGGATTATATTTAGTCCAATCAATTGAATGAGCAAGCCCAAGGGATTAGTTGGTTAAGCCCAATTCAAGGCCCAATATTAGATTGGTTAAGCCCAATGCAAGAAAATCGAACCGTGGATCGAACTGGTGGGTCACCAAATGGGTAAAACCCATGGGGCAACCCATGGGATGACCCATGGCAAGGGTGGGCCGGCCACCTTGGTGTGCAAGCCAAGAATAAGGCTTGGTCACCAAGACTTTTACTTGGTGACCAAGAGTGAATAGTAATGAGGTTTGTGTGTAATGCTTATTATGCCTGCCATTCTATTTTTCTATAAATAAGAAGCTAGGTTGGTTCATTTGTGAGTTTTTCAATTGCTAACTTAGATTATTTGAGAGAGAAAGAGAGCTAGACTACACAAATCATACACTTTGGAAGCTTTGACTTAGAGTTTTCAAAAGATTTCATAAGAGTTCTTAAGGTGTATTCCTTATCTTTCATTTCCATCTCTTTTGATTTTCTTTTATCATGGAGAATTAGAAAATGGGTAGTATATGTCTTGTATAGTGGTTTAAAGATGACTTACAATAGATTCAATCTCTATAAGTCATGAAATCGTAAGAATCATAGGGTTCGTTATAGTTTCAAACCATGAAAATATTATTTGTTGAGATCGATTGTTTATAAACGATTGAACTCCATCAATACGTTAATATATGCATCTTGCTTGGTTAGGATGTAGATATGAAATCCATGGACTATTCCATGAGATTTGGCTTAGAGAACATTAGTAACGAAGTTGTGGTGAATTTTGCATAAATAGACGTTAAATGTCGAAAACGTTGAAATTCCGAATGGGTTGTCGAAAGTTGCCGTGAGACTTGAACACATTGTTTTTCAATGTCAACATGTGAGATAGGGTATTTAAGAGTTGTGAGTTGGAGAATCATTGGATTCCGATATAAAACGAAGAAAACGAGCATTGAACGCTCATTAACATTTACGAACGTCTAGAAATTGAACTCGATTGTGAATTTTTAGTTATTGGATTTGAAAGTGTCGAATTCTTATATGAACGTGTAGAGTAGGTCATTTATGATGTGTAGGCTTTTGAACAAACCAAATCGAGCTTATAACGAAGAAGTTATGAACCCGGGAATTTCACAAAATTTTTTAAAACTGTTGAAATTCTGGTACTGAGATCTGGCACCGCGGCGCCAGACGTAGTGTTAAATGCTGCACCACAACACCAAAGAAGTGTATTTGGCCATCTTAAAGGGCGCCGCAGTACGAGATCGGAAGTTAATATCGCTAATCTGGCGTATAACGCCAATTTAGTACTATAGAGGGCGTATTGCAACATGAGAGTGCAAGGTTTTGGATAGTGACTTAGGTTTTGAACTTTAATTGTTCAGAGACCTAAGGGAGTAATGTTTGTACACTTCATAAGTGTATTAAAACTATTCCTATACTACATGTACTAGAGTATATGGTATTGAATTTGGGAATTGAATGCATGTTAATAAGTTATGAATGATGAACGAAGTTGGTACTTTATCAACAATGTTCGAGTCCGGTTAATAACGTCAGTTGAATAATGAGCAGGGACGGAGGGTAATAAGTCATGTTGACTTTATTATTAATATTAAGTTAACTAAGACATAGAAGAGAAAGAAGTTGGTAAAACAATGTGAACATTTGTTTGTTAGCTAATTACAGTGTACTATGTGAATATATCATTTAGATTCTGTAAAGGCTGTGGTCAGTCGATTAAGTTATTTGAAGACGGTGAAAGACAAGTTTTCTTAACTCTTGTCTAACTTCCAAGTTTTATGTGTTTCGTTGAACTAAATTGCACGATTGGTTTTAAAGAAAGGGTCAATGCCAGATTTTAACTCGGCTAGACTATTCGTAAGATATAGATTGATTATGATTCATATCTTTCTATATAGAAATGTTAACGCTATCCTATGCCAAGTAATTGGTACGGACGTGAAGGTAAGGTTTGTCTATGAACAAACAAAAGTATTTTTTATTGATTATTCGATGGGCACGCGAGTTTGCCAAAAAATATTAAACGTAAATACGTTTAATGAATGAGTGTTGATCAACATAGAGTACAATAGGTTGATCACCTAGAAGTGCTCATAAGTAATGCGGACGTAACAGCCTTAGTGCTGTGAAATCCTTTTCAAGTATGAAAACTGAAAGTTTTTGTTCATGGTGTATCGACCGGTTCAGAATTCCTAATCTATTCTATACTTTGGGAATTGATGTTATGAACTGTTAAAGTATTATTGTTTCATGATACTTCATAACTATTGTTCAGTTATGTAGGAATTTTTATATAATTCACGAATGTGGTATTATTTTTATCCTTTATTAAACTTGCTGAGCTGTCATGCTCACTTCTTGCGTGAATTATATAACTGCAGTTAAGGATGAACATCCTGAGAATGCTAAGAGAGATAAGGGCAAAGCTAAGATTGATGCTTAGCCATTGTGTAATAGATTAGTAAGTCTTATGTATTATACATTATGAACAACGAACGATGTAACCAGTTTATGAACCTGGGAAGGATTATACTTTGATTGTAATAAGAAGATAGTAATTACCTTCATTTTGTTGTATTTCAATGGAATGATTGTATGGATGTTAGTATAGTGGAGCACCGTATGTCGGGTTGGAAGATACCCGAATTTGGGGGCGTCACATTGTTAATGTTAGGTCATTTCAACATGAGTTAGTTATAGCTAGTATTAATTGTAGCTGAGCAAACATGCAAGTTTCCCTAAACTTATTCCAATTATTATTGAGCAAGTTTCTGTGAACTTCACTCTTTGATTGTGCATGTTCCTTAATTCTTACTCTTTTACTTGAGAAAGTATCCGAACACTATTTTATTGTGTTGCAAGTTTCCTAACTTACACAACTTTGTTTTTGTGAAAGTTTCCTATCCTTCTCATATTGAATTTGAGCAGGTTATTGTTGAATTGAAAGTTATTCATTTCAGCTTGAACTTTATTTCCAAGCATGCTATTAAGTGGTTTAATTACCTTAAAATTATTCCACATCGATTATTATTGATATTTGCACATAGTGCACTTGAATTCATACAGTCTTGGACTTGTACATCATTTAAAGTTCTATAATTCTTGAACTGTGTCAGATAGAGTCTGAACCTTTATTTGGTCAGACAAGTGTATGCAGTTTTATAAAAGCTATCCAAACCAATTGGTGGTAAGGATTCTTAGACTGAAAGAACACCCCTTCTATGATAGGGGAGTGCCCCAGGTATCTAATATAAGATACAAAGAGCAGATTTAAATGTTATGCATACACATAGTGTACGTGAGGTCGATCCCTCAAGTACTTATTATACAGTAGCCGAGAACCAAAAAGGGTCAATTAGCTATTGATTCCATTGGAGTGTTATAGTTCAAATTCTACTTAACTAGCAGTTATTCTAAAAGCAATCATTACCTTTGCTTATAATATTCATATTGTTGAATCCTTCAGATATTCATATTGTTGAATCCATTGCCAGATATTTTTTCCATTCATTATGATATATCCTTATTGTTGTATTTAAACTTGTTAAGCAAACTTGTTGCTCATCCTTGCTATATCATGAATTATATTGTAGCTAAGCCCGAGACCTCAGGGAAGGACAAGGGTAAAGGAAAGATGTAGAGCAGTGGCAAGGAGCATACCGTACCTTATGCCTAGTTTAAATTACTATTGTGTAATATGAACCCTAATATTTATTTTAGGGTATGTTTGTAAGATGATATTAAGGTTATCATATCTTGGAACTAGTAACACCTTTTGAATGAACGACGTACGTTTATTATATTCCGCATTTTAGTTATCGTATGTTGTTTAGAGGTGGGTGTTTGTATTTTATTGTGATGACCGAACCGGGGTCAGAGGACCCGGATTTGGGGGTGTCACAGGTTGGTATCAGAGTAGTAGGTTATAAACGTTAGGAATGCAAAACCTAGGTTATAACCTTAGTAGAAAACTCAAGTAGAGTATGTAAGGATGGGTTGAGAAAATTCATCGAGTTTTATTGTGATACTGAAGTTGTTTATTTAAATCAAGAATAATTGATAGACGTCTTAAACTTCTAAATGCTAACATGAATAACATATCACATAAAGCTTAATAATTTTCTTCCTATCCTCAGACCATGCCGCCTAGGAGAATTCAGCGGAATCAGAGGGAGGGGCAAATGTTGATCCAATGTAGAACTTCGTTAACCTGTTAACTGAGGCAATGCAAAATAGACCCCCACCAGCAGCAGGGCAGCCATGACAACACTTGGCTAGCTTTAAGTACTTTAAATTGGTAGGACCACCGAAATTTTGGGGAACCTTGGTCCAATTGAAGCCCAGACATGGATAGAAGAAATGGAGAAGGTGTTTGAGGTCGCACATGTGGCCGAAGCATAGAAGATGAGTTTTGCCACTTTCATGATGAAGGGCGAAGCTAACTATTGGTGGAAAGAAAATAGAGGTCGAGCAGACGAAGGAATTATTCCTTGGGATAGATTTCAGGAGCTATTCCTTGAGAATTATTTCTCAGAGAATACGCAACAGGATATAGAAGTTAAGTTTCTGGAACTGAAGCAAGGTAGTATGTCTGTCATAAAGTATGCGATAAGATTTAACGAGTTAGCCCGATTCGCTTCACATCAGGTTGACACGGAGGCCAGGAAGGCAAGGAGGTTCGAACTAGGACTGAAACCATGGGTATAGAAGTCTGTGGCTATATTAAAGATTAAGACTTACTCTGATCTATTGGAAAGGGCTATCATTGCCGAAGGAGGCAATGAAGCTATCGCTCGATTCAAACAAGAAAAGAAGGCAAGTCAAGAAGGGCAGAAAGGGGGGAGCAGCGGAGGCAGCAACCCCAACAAGTGTAAATGGATGGAGAGCCAATCCTCTAGAGGCAATAAGTCTGGATGGGAGGCTAAGAAAAGTATGAAGTGCAACAACTATGGGAGGAGTCACTCGGGGGAGTGCATGAAGGGAAAGAGTGTTTGTTATCGTTGTGGACAATCGGGGCACATGGCTCCTCAGTATTTGAATAAGCAGAAGGGATGATGTTTCTTGTGTGGAGCCATGGACCATCAAATTAAGGACTATCCGAAGAAAAAGGGCGATGCAGCTAGCGGCAACCGCAACAACAACAACATATTGAACATTGGAGGATCAGCCAGTCCAGCCAACAGACCAATGGCACGAACGTTCAACATGACCATACAGGATGCAGTGGAGTCTAAGGACGTGGTGTCAGGTATTATTCCAATCAATGATATAGATACATACGTGTTATTTGATTCGGGTGCTACTTGCTCTCTTTTTTCTGAAGAATTTGCTAAACAGTTAGACTTACCCCGTGAGAGATTAGAACACCCTATGAATGTAGAAGTAGCGAACAAGGAAATTATCCTCGAAGAATACATTCATAGGAATTGTTATACCAAATTGCGAGGATTTAAGCTCAAAGTGGATTTGATACCGATTCGTTTGGGGGAGTTCGATGTAATCCTTGGGATGGATTGGTTATCGATTCACGGAGCAGTTATAGACTGTAAGAAGAAGTGTGTACACCTTAAGACTCCCAATAAGTCGAAGGTGGTATTTTATGGTAGTAAATCGTTGAGACAATCTCATTGACTGACGATGGTGCAAGCGCATAGATTGCTTAGGAAGGGTTGTATAGATTATTTGGCTCACAATGTTGATACTCGACGAGTCAAGGGTGAACTGAGTCAAATACCTATTGTAAGGGATTTCGTTGATATCTTCCCAGACGAGATTCCGGGATTGCCACCGGATAGAGAGATTGAGTTCGTCATTGATTTGGCACTAAGGACAACACCAGTATACAAAGCGTCGTATCGTATGGCACCAGTAGAGATGAAAGAACTAATGGCTCAATTACAAGATTTGTTAGATAAGGGATACATTCGACCGAGCGTATCACCGTGGGGAGCACCATTCTTATTTGTAAAGAAGAAAGATAGGTCGCTAAGACTTTGTATCGACTACCGAGAGTTGAACAAGGTCACCATTAACAACAAGTACCTGTTGCCCATGATAGATGATTTGCTCGATCAGTTGAAGGGGGCAAAGTACTTTTCAAAGATTGACTTGAGGACCGATTATCACCAACTGAAAGTGAGGCCGGAGGATATTCCAAAGATGGCATTCAAAACTCGGTACAGACACTTTGAGTTTCTGGTAATGTCATTTGGTTTGATGAACGCGGTAGTAACATTTATGGACTTGATGAACTGAGTGTTCAAACAGTATTGGGATAAGTTTGTTGTCGTATTCATCGATGACATTCTAGTGTATTCAGAAACGGAGGAAGAACACACCGAGCATCTTTGGATAGTGTTAGAGACATTAAGAAGGGAGAAGTTATATGTAAAACTCTCCAAGTGTGAACTTTGGTTGCAAAGAGTGCAATTTTTGGGGTACGTTATCGACAAGAATGGTGTTTCGGTGGATCCAGCGAAGGTAGAAGCGGTTATCAATTGGAAGCAGCCGAAGACACAGACAGAAATTAGGAGTTTCTTAGGATTGGCGAGATACTATCGAAGATTTATTCGGGATTTTTCAAAATTAGCATCACCGTTTACCAATCTTACCAGAAAGATAGTTAAGTTCATTTGGACGGAGAAGTGTTAAGAAAGTTTCCTAGAATTAAAGAAGAGGCTTAGTCAAGCACCTGTGTTGGCCTTACCGGACAACACATAAGGATTTATAGTGTATAGTGATGCGTCACACAAGGGACCGGGCTGTGTACTAATGCAACACGACAAAGTCATTGAGTACGCTTCACGTCAGCTAAAAGATTATGAGAAGGGATATCCGACTCATGATCTGGAGTTAGCAGCGGTAGTTTTTGCCTTGAAGATTTGGAGGCATTATTTGTATGGCGAGATGTGTGAGATATATATGGACCACAAGAGTCTGAAGTATATCTTCATGCAGAAAGAGTTAAACATGAGGCAGTGCCGATGGTTAGAATTGATCAAAGATTACGATTGTGAGATTCTGTACCATCTAGGCAAAGCAAATGTAGTGCCAGATGCCTTGAGCAGAAAAGACAGAGAGAAGTTACTAAAGTTGACCATTCAAGAAGAATTGGTAAAAGATTTTGAACAACTAGACTTGGAGATTAAGTATCCGATGGAGACCAATGAACAATTATTTATAATGACAGTGAGTCTAACCTTATTGGATAAGGTTAAACAAGCACAAGAAAAGGATGAAGATTGCAATAACATCAAGAAGCGATTAACTGAAGGTGATGAGTTGAAATTTAAGATTGATAGCACTGGACTGCTAAGCTTTGAAGGACGAATTTGGGTACCACTAGTACTAGAACTGAGTGAGGATATTTGGCAAGAAGCGTACAGTACGAGATACTCGATACACCCAGAAAGCATGAAGATGTACCAAGATTTGCGTCACCACTTCTAGTGGCCAAACATGAAAAGAGAGGTTGCAAAATACGTAAGTAGATGCCTAACTTGTCAGAGAGTCAAGGCAGAGCATTAACAACCAAGTGGGTTATTACAACCATTAGAGATTCCAGAATGGAAATGGGAGAACATCACAATGGACTTTGTGGTGGGACTTAAAGAACCTTGAAAAAGGCACGACGCCATATGGGTGATTGTAGATCGTCTTACAAAGTCATCTCACTTTTTGCTAATTAAGATTAAGTATAGTTTGGACCAATTAGCCAAATTATATGTTAAGGAAATTATCTTGAGGCATGGGGTGCAAGTATCTATTGTATCAGATAGAGATTCGCGATTCACATCAAACTTTTAGAAGAGTCTTTAAGAAAGAATGGGGACCCAACTACGAATGAGTACCGCGTATCATCCGCAGACCGATGGGCAAAGCGAGAGAACAATTCAGACACTTAAAGACATGCTCCGAGCTTGTGTGATGGACTTCAAGGGTAGTTGGGAGGATCACCTTCCATTAGTAGAGTTCGCGTATAACAATAGCTATCACGCCAGTATTGGAATGCCGCCGTATGAAGCACTGTATGGTAGGAAATGTAGAACGCTCTTATGTTGGGACGAAGTTGGAGAACGTCGATTGTTAGGACCAGAATTGGTACAACAGACAGTAGAAATCATCAAGGTGATAAGAGCACGATTAGTAGCAGCTCAAGATTGCCAGAAGAAGTATGCGGATTTACATCGCAAGAAGAGAGATTTTGAAGTAGGGAGCTATGAATTTCTGAAAGTATCTCCCTGGAAAGGGAAGATTCATTTTGGGAAGAAGGGCAAGTTTAGCCCTAGGTTCATAGGACCATTTGAGATTCTGAGGCGAGTCGGTGAAGTGGCGTACGAGGTAGCATTACCTCCTGAACTTGAGCACATTCATAACGTGTTTCATGTGTCAGTATTACGTCCATATAAACCAGACTACAAGCACGTTATCTCCTATGAACCAATTCAAGTCGAGAAAGACTTATCGTACGAGGAAGTTCCTATCCAGATACTGGATAGGAAGGAGCAAAAGCAGAGGAATAAGATTATCCATTCCGTTAAGATTCTTTGTAGGAATCACGCAGTAGAAGAAGCTACGTGGGAGCTAGAATGAAAAATGAGAGCGAATTATCCGTTTTTATTTGAGTAACCTTATTTTTACAATTCTGAGGACGGAATTTTTATAAGGGGGGAGGGATGTAATGACCATAAATCTTAAACTCCTTATTAATTAAATATGTGATATAATTTTAATGAGTAAGTTTTGTGAGTCTATTTAAACCTTATGTGGTTATGAATTGATTAAAGGGAGTCACTAATAGTTATTTAAATTAGTGGACTAACCCTAAGACTTTGATATCAAAGAATTGATAGGATTATTACTAATTAAATATTCAATTAATTTGAATATAGTACCAAGAGTTGAACATATTGATTAATTACAATTTTGAGTAATTAATTGACAATGTGTTAATTAATAATTATTATGAATAAATAATAATTAATGAGTAAGAGATTATTAATTTTTAAATTTATTTTATTTACTTGATTAATTGTGCAAGCAATACACAATTATATTTGTGGTAATTGAAAATGTACATGAATTATATGTATGTGCACTACTTGATACCTTGTAATTAGGAAATACATTGTATGCCCTTTAAATCATTATAACCTATGTTATATGAAATGAATTATGTAGAAATATTTTATAACCAAAGTATATATTATGTGTATAGTATAAACCAAATGTTGTTTTGGTATTTCATTATTTGCAAATGCTGGGATTTCTTTGTCCCATAATTAGAGTTCCATTTCATTCCTCCCACGTGAACAAGCTAGCTATCCTACTCTATTCTTCATCTCAAATTCATCAATCTAGAGCAATAAGTGGATGGGGAGTGGGATTCATGAGTGAATCACCAACTCTCTTTTAACCCTTATGCATTCTTGAAATCCTTTGGTTTGGTTTGGGAGGTAATCACATTATCTAGGTGACCAATCTTCTATAAATAAGACCCTCACCTTCCCTGTTACAATTTGCTGAGATTTAGTTTGCTAAGAGTAAGTAGATTGATAGATTGCAGCTGAATTGAGTCACAAGCTTTCCCATTCTTCATTTTTGATAAATTGTTTAATGGGTTGATTCTTTGAATTAAGCATGTATTGGTTGATAGTTAATTTGGGTTATTTTTCTTAGTGTGATACATACTTATAAATGTGTTGGGTTATGTTAGAAACAAATTTTTAAGGAATTTGTATGGTGGGTTCTTAGAACTACGTGAGCAGAGCAAAATTCTGTCTCGATCGAGGCATGGGCGCATTATGCGCCCTATTTATATTTACTAAGGTGCTTGTATGCACTGCACTGCATCCCAAAATCAGTTCTATTTTTGGCATGGCGCAGCTACGCCCTAATTATACTAGGGTGCAGCGCAGCTGCGCCAGACCTGCACTAGGTCTGGTGTTTCCTGTTATTTGCTGATGTGCTAACTTGTTAGTAAACTATTAGAGCAAGCTTGTAAACTATTTTAGCACGCACATGTAAACATATGCATGTAGTATGAACAAGTATGATATTGTTATTACACATGAGGGACACAACACTTATGGTTTGAAATAAAGATTATAGTTTCAAAAATGAACTTTATCACGAACACATCATGTGAGCATTTTGACTTTATGAGTAAGATAATATGGTTTATATTGACATGAAATGCAAGACTAAAGTGATTGAACACACTAGCGTACATGATTGAAAGTTAAGACTATTTCAAAGATAAGAAACTTTAAGCTTTTCAAAGAGAACTTGATGAAGACTTTTGTCTAATAAGTTCTGACTATTTGAACATGTATATGTGACTTTATTATATGTTGTAAATGAATGAGAGTTATATGTTAAGATGCCTTGTGTGTACTAAGATGGCTTAGTGTTAAATTTAAAGAAAATTAGAATGAGGAAGCTAATGTCATCAAGAAATGAGTAAAGTACGTTATGACCATGCAAGCATGTATATTAGGACTCATTATGCCTATAAATTCATTGGCATGAACATCGTTTTGTTAATGTATGGTTTTCACTTATTCACACATAGTCATAAAAAGAAATTTCTAAAATATGAACTATGTGAGTAAAGTATACTTGTGTTGTCTATATACAAGCATGACTACTGAGTATTGAATGATTAAGTTGTAAGGCACAAATGATTACATGACCTTTTTATGTTTTACTGACATATAAATTGTAAGTAAACTTATGATAGTGAAGTCAAGTATGGTCATGTGTTATATGTGAAACTCTAGCATGTATGTATGTTAAAATATATGTGTATTTAGTGTGTTAGAGTTGGATTGAAGTCAGGAGAGCAGAAGCTCAACCTTGGTATGGCCAAGGGAAAGTGCAGCTGCACCGTCCCTAAGCCTAGACCAGGCGCAGCTGCACCATCCTGCAGTCTTACCAAGATTCTATTTTGGTTTGAAGTTTCAAGGCATGCTTATATGGTTAATTTATCTTGTAATATGTGACCAATGTGCCATATAATGTGTTGAGAAGCATGCTATGTGATGACTTGATTCTTTTAAGTGTAGACGCATATTAGTTTACACATACTAATTGAAAGACCAACTTGTTAATGTTAGGTCGTTTCAACGCGAATTAGTTAAAGCTAGTATTAATTGTAGCTGAGCAAACATGCAAGTTTCCCTAAACTTACTCCAATTATTATTGAGCAAGTTTCTGTGAACTTCACTCTTTGATTGTGCAAGTTCCTTTATTCTTACTCTTTTACTTAAGCAAGTATCCGAACACTATTTTATTGTGTTGCAAGTTTCCTAACTTACACAACTTTATTTTTGTGAAAGTTTCCTATCCTTCTCATATTGAATTTGAGTAGGTTATTGTTGAATTGAAAGTTATTCATTTAAGCTTGAACTTTATTTCCAAGCATGCTATTAAGTGGTTTAATTACCATACAATTATTCTACATCGATTATTATTGATATTCGCATATAGTGCACTTGAATTTGTACAGTCTTGAACTTGTACATCATTTAAAGTTCTATAATTCTTGAACTGTATCAGATAGAGTCTGAACCTTTGTTCGGTTAGACAAATGTATGAAGTTTTATAAAAGCTATCCAAACCAATTGATGGTAAGGATTCTTAGACTAAAAGAACACCCCTTCTATGATAGAGGAGTACCCCAGGTATCTAATATAAGATACAAAGAGCATATTTAAATGTTATGCATATACATAGTGTACGTGAGGCTGATCCCCTCAAGTACTTATTCTGTAGCCAGTAACCAAAGGGTTAATTAGCTATTGATTCTATTGGAGTGTTATAGTTCAAAGTCTACTTGACTAGCAGTTATTCTAAAAGCAATCATTACCTTTGCTTATAATATTCATATTGTTGAATCCTTCAGATATTCATATTGTTGAATCCATTGCCAGATATTTTTTCCAATCATCATGATATATCCTTATTGTTGTATTTAAACTTGTTGAGCAAACTTGTTGCTCATCCTTGCTATATCATGAATTATATTGCAGCTAAGCCCGAGACCTAAGGGAAGGACAAGGGTAAAGGAAAGATGTAGAGTAGTGGCAAGGAGTAGACCTTACCTTATGCCTAGTTTAAATTACTATTGTGTAATATGAACCCTAATATTTATTTTAGGGTATGTTTGTGAGATGATATTAAGGTTATCGTATCTTGGGACTAGTAACACCTTTTGAATGAACGACGTACGTTTATTATATTCTGCATTTTAGTTATTGTATGTTATTTTGAGGTGGATGTTTGTATTTTATCGTGATGACCGAACCGGGGTCAGAGGACCCGTATTCGGGGGCGTCACACCTCATCTTTGCAGTTTTGGCTAGTGGAAAGAATTTAGCCAAAAATTTATGAGCAAGATCTTTCCAAGTAGTGATCGATCCTGATGGTAGAAAATGTAACCAACTCTTCGCCTTGTCCCGTAGGATAAATGGAAACAAGCGAAGTCTGACTGCATCGTCTGACACCCCATTGTATTTGAAAGTGTCACATATCTCCAAGAAACTGACCAAGTGTTTATTCGGATCATCATTTGCAAGTCCCCAAAACTGAACTGAGTTTTGGATCATCTGAATAGTCCCAGGCTTAATCTCAAACGTATTTACAACAATCGCCGGCCTGGTGATACTCGACTGAAGCTCAGTCACCTTAGGTGTAGCAAAATCCCTCAACGCTTTCTGGTCTTCAGCAACCATTATTTCTTCTTTTTTAGAATTCTCAAAGTTTTCCCTTATGTCTTTAATCCACTTACATAGCCTTTGAAACCATTTCTCAATATCTTCCTCAAAAGGAAGCAAGTCTGGGTTTTTGGACCGAGTTTGAATAAACCAACTTCAAGAACCTGAAATAGAAAGATCAAAACAAAACAAAAAGTGTGTAAGTAAAACTGGACTAATTAAACTGATATTACAAAATATTAAATCTATACTATTCCTCAGCAACGACGCCAAAAACTTGTTGATTAAAATCTAATTACGCTCACACGCAAGTGCATGTGGTCAACAAGTAATATAATGATAAGTCGAGTATCGTTCCCACAGAGATTTAGTAAGATATTAACCCTCACAATTACCAGCCTTATATTAGTCCAAATTTTATTAAACTATCCAATTTAAGAATTATAATTATAAAAACTACAAATATTAAAAATAGTAAGAATACCAAACAATCAACAAACTTAAAAACCATAATTTCAAACAAATATTGGAGAATTAGGCTTACAACTTCACTCTAAGTATCACTCCGATTATTACACCTTATTCCAGTTTAATTCACTATCCCAGTTTATTAATCAAGAACACTCAAGTAGAACTAGCCACCTCTCGATGCACTAATACCATATTAACTTAGATCCACAAATTAGATAGAATTAAGCTAAACACCTTAATTAACTAATTCACTATATCTCTATGTGAATTACAATCAAAGAAGGTTTAAGTTCAAGTTCTCTATCTGATTACATGCAACTCTAAGCATAAGTCTACCCTAACATTCATCAAGATTCCATTCAAACACAAAATTCAAGAACACATGTTATAATGACTAGGTCTAGATTCATATATCCTTTCTCGAATTCATACAAGTCCACATAGAATTGGTGATTACGCAATTCATAGATTCAAGCATAAATTATTATAGATAAACCAAAAGATAGATTATTAAACTAAAAATCAAAGCTATATAATCATCGTTCAACCCAAAGATCCGTCATAAGCCTAACAAGTAAATTAGTTCATCACAATTGAAATAAAAACTTAATTCATCAAAGCAAACATCATCCCAATTACAATTATTGAATTAAAGAAAAAGAATGAATAAAACACCACCCTTCTCCTCTACTTCAATCTGTAATTATCGTGAATTAGCCTTTAAATCTTTCCTCCAATGCTTTTGCTCCAAAATAAGTCTTCAAATTCACAATTGATTGTTAGTTATTATCTCCCTTGTTGTTGTTGTTGTTAATAACCAGCCTAGGACCTGTATTCTGACCATAATTCGACGCCCAATTGAGTTCCACACCATGTCAACCACTATCCTTCACGTCACTGCAGAAACACAATCGAAACAGGACTATGGCTTTTTCCCGTACCCCCGCCTCGGCGGGGGTTTCTACTCTCATTAATCGACTACCCCCGCCCCGACGGGGGTTTTATCTCTATAATGTCCGCCCCAGCGGGGGGTTAATATGTTGCAGTCCAGTTATAGCTCAGTTTGTTGCCCACTTTAGCCAGGAAACCACCGTTTAAGCTCCAAATGTTATGCCACCACACCTAAACATAAAACAACACTAAACAAGTAAAATGAATCACAAAAAGGATGAGTTAACACAATTTAAGCTTGAATTAGAAGCCGATTCGTAGGTATAAAACCCACTCATCACTCTTGCTCGGAGAGATGTCTCTCTATAGGAGAAAGATGATGCCTTAGCTCATAGAGACACCGCTGTTTCTGAGCGGGATGAGGCTAGATCATCTAGAGATGCATTGATTATTGAGAAAAACGGTGTTATATCTGCCCGGGATACTGCTGTTACAGATAGTACTGCAGTGAGGTCTCATACTACTGATATCATTACAAAGATGAGTACGTTCATTAATGAGCATAGTGTCACCATGCAGTTGGCTGTGGATCTATTGGCTCATGTAGATACCCTTGGGCAGGAGCTCACAACGTTACCCCTTTCTTCTGAGAGGGATGTCATGCTGAACTTGATAGCGCGCATATATACTGATTTGTAGATGGGCTTTGATTTTCCTGCACAGACTAGCTTAGCCATTTTTTTTCATGTACAATACACATTGTATATATCAAACAATATTATATGTGGCAGGGAAATATATTTTGATTCACTTCCCTTTAAGTCATGCCTTGTTACTTGCTTGATATTTGCCTGTTTCTCCAGGGCTTATGATCTTGATGTATCCTGAACTCCCCCTTGATGGATGGACATTGAGATCTCTCAGGATCTTTCAGAATGGATCGTTGATCTGTGTGTATTCCCCACCCTTTGGTGTCTTGGGACTGGTTTCTGTATGTAGTTATGGAGAGGAGTGTAGCTTTCCTCTCTGAGGTTGACCGCACCACAGATGGTCGTCAGTACTCCTTTGTATGGGGGAGCCCAGATAATTCCATCTCTTATGGATTGGTGTTTCTCTTTGAGGAATCAACTGCAACTTAGATGGTCGTCGATTCTCCCATTAATGTGGGGAGACCAGGTAGTTCCATCTCTTTGGTCTAAACCGATGACGTGTGTTGGATTGAAGGATGATCCCAGTACCGTTTGACAAGGTTTTGTATTTTGGTAGGGGTAAGACCGAACCATGAATGACTACCTACGTACTCCCATTGATGAGGGGAGATCAGGTCTGCATAGTTAGAACCTAGTGTGAGACGTTCAAAGTTGTATGTGAAAAGGGTGTAGAGATGCTTTTTGTTTTTGTTTTGTGGTGAGACCGAACCATAGAAATGGCTACCTATTTACTCCCATATATTGGGGAGATCAGGTCTGTGTAGTTCGCCCCTGATGGAACAAACTGATGTGGTCAAACGATGTTGTTTTTGTTTTTGTGAAGGTTGGAACGAACCAATAAATGGCTGCCTACATACTCCCGTGTATTGGGGAGATCAGGTATACGTAGTTCGCCTCGTGTACAGGACATACTACAGATGAAAAGTTTGATCCCATATGCATGACAAACTGATGATGTGAAAAAGTTTATCCCTGGTGGGACAAAATTGAAGGTGTGAAAAGTTTTGAAAACCTAAGCTGAGTGAAAGATCTGATGATCCGAAACCAGGTTGCTGGTTGGAAGGTATGTTTGTCCCTGATGGGGCAAACGGATGTGAAGAAAGGTTGTATGCAGTGAGAGGTTTTGACAACCTGAACTAACTGGGGATCTGGTGATCCAAAACTAGGATGTTAGATTGCTGGTAACTTCAGACATAGTACCGTTTCACGATTTTTGAGTTAATAAGTTGAGGAAATTCATTGCCATCCATCTCCCATAATCTGAGAGATCCTCCTATCAATACCTCCTTGACAACAAATGGGCCTTCTCAGTTTGGGGCAAATTTTCCTTTGGATTGATCTTGGTTGTCAGGAATTTTCTTTAAGACCAAGTAATGCTCTTTGAATTGTCGTAGCCGAACCTTTCTGTTGTAGGATCTAGCGATCCTCTGTTGGTATAATTGACCATGGAATATGGCAGCGGTTTTCCATTCATCTATTAGAGACAATTGGTGATACCTATCTTGTAACCATTGGTCTTCATCAAGCTGAGCATCTATCAACACTCTAAGGGATTCCATTTCCACTTCTATGGGGAGTACTGCTTCCATCCCATAGGTTAATGAGTAAGGGGTTTGTGATACCCCCAAAATAGGTATACATCACCCATCTTGGGTTGCCAAATACATGGTACTAAATACAAATACAAACTTAGTTATACAACATGAGCTGAGAATTTTTACACAAATATTATCTCATAGACAATATCCAAACTCAAATTCAATCCTCATTACATTTATTATCACACTAAATAGTGAGAATTACTAAAACAACCATCTCGGACCATCACTCCATTCGCCAACTAGTCCCGGCTATATTCTTATTGCCTTAGTAGAAGACTTGATACTGCAATAGTGAAGTAGCAGAATACTCTTCTTCTTGCTCTCTATAGTTTCTCTTGTGAATCTCAGTGAATTAGTGAGAATGAAAGAAGAATTAAGCTTTTATTTATAGGAGAATAGACTAAATAGTAACTGATTCATGAACGGTCTAGATTGATTTACTATTAGAACGGACGATCCAGATTGATTTACTTTTAAAACTACCACCGATGGTCCAGATTGATTTATTTTTAAAACCACCACCGACGGTCAAGATTGATTTACTATTAAAACCACCACCGACGGTCCAAATTGATTTACTATTAAAACCACCACCGATGGTCCATAAAATTAGTAAATCTTCCCATGGTATACTAAGTCAAACTTATAACAAACGCCTCATAACAAATCCCTATATTTATATCAAAAAAATTGAATAAATATTTACCACAAATCTTTTATCTTTAATAAACACATTTTTACTCTATTAACAATTATTCATTATTAATATTATAACTCACAATATTTAACAACCAGATCATTCCCAGGAAAGAAGGGGCTTTCCGAAAAGGATTTCTCCCTATTGGCGCGCAATTAGGTGACCAAACCCCTTTCATCGACAGAACTTTCAAGACATTGTCAATAATGCAAATAATAATATGAATAACATTGTCGTCTCAATTATTGATTTAATAATATAAAATATTATGCAGATGAAACTATGACAATAATTGAATCAAATAACGTGAGATACTATGCAGCAATTACTGTAGCAATAATTGAGTAAACTGAGTGGCTTCTTACATAAGCATCAATAATCAATACCGTGTGCTACTATGCAAGCACGTGTATTACTATATTTTTACCACTGGGTATTTCAACAGTTTAACGGTACGGTAAAACTTTCGCTTTTATTTTTATAAAAAGTATTTCTGTTGTTTTCTAACTACGACAATACTTCTGTTGTGGGGTCCACCAATGATTGTGCCGTCGTACGAATATTCCCTGTTAAAATGAATATTCCCCGACTAATCGAATATTTTATAACAACTTACTTACTTTGTAAGATTTGTAAATATTACCCACAACTATAACATTATATGAAATCCACACCATAATATTTAAAAATATATTTCGAGAAAAATTAATCTTTATTCATAAAAGTTGGGGTCTTACAACCTCCCCTTCTTATGAAATTTCATCCTCGAAATTAGGGTACGTACCTGATATGTCGAAAAGGTGAGGATACCTTGACTTCATTTCAGATTCTAACTCCCAGGTCATTTCCTCAACATCGTGGTTTCTCCACAAAACTTTGACTTGAGGTATAACCTTGGAGCGTAGGATATGATCCTTCTTATCCAAGATTTTAACAGATACCTCTTCATACGTTAAATCTTTCACTATCTCGTCTGGTTCTAATTCAATAATGTGATTCGGGTCTTCCACATATTTACGTAACATAGATATATGAAAAACGTTATGAACACGAGACATACTTAGCGGTAAGGCGAGTCTATAGGCTATAGTTCCTACTCGATCAAGGATTTTGAATGGCCCAATGAATCGAGGATTGAGCTTTCCTCTCTTTCCAAATCTTGTAACTCCTTTCCATGGAGAAAGATGTAACAACACATGATCTCCAACATTGAACTCCACGTCCTTTCGATGAAGATCAACCTAAATCTTTTGTCGATCTTGTGAGATTTTTATATGTTGTCGGATCATTTGAATCTTTTTCATAGTTATATCTACCAACTTCGGTCCTAACAACGTTGCTTCACCCACCTCGTCCCAGCATACTAGAGAACGACACTTGCGTCTGTACAACGACTCAAATGGAGCCATACCAATACATGTTTGATAACTGTTATTGCAGGAGAATTCCACTAATGGCAAGAACTTATCCCAACTTCACTTGAAGTCAAGGACATAGAGTCTTAATAGATCTTCAAGAGTTTGAATAGTCCTCTCCGACTGCCCGTCTGTTTGAGGATGATAAGCCGAACTAAATTGTAAATCTGTGCCCATAGCTTTTTTCAAACTAACCCAAAATCGTGAAGTGAATCTTGGGTCTCGATCAGAAACTATGGATACTGGCATGCCATGTAGTCTTATAATCTCACTTATGTACATACGAGCAAGACGTTCAAGTGAATAAATTTCTCGTATAGGTATGAAATGAGCAGACTTGGTCAATCTATCAACAATGACCCAAATCGCATTTATGCCTTGAGAAACCTTGGGAAGACCAGTAATGAAATCTATAGTAATGTGCTCCCACTTCCATTCTGGAATTTTAAGTGGTTGCAATGGACCTTTTGGCACTTGATGCTCCGCCTTGACTCGTTGACAAGTTAGACACCTTGAGATAAACTTCGCTACCTCTCTCTTCGTATTGCTCCACCAAAATGTATGTCGAAGATCACAATACATTTTGGTACTCCCGGGATGGATTGCAAATGGTCTGTTATGCGCCTCCATCATGATCTTATACTTTAAATTAGGGTCGTTAGGAACACAAAGTCTGGAGTTAACTCGAAGTATTCCTTCTTCATCGATTCTTACTTCCGAAATAGAACCTTCTTACACTTTCTTCTTCATACGCATTAGCTCCAGGTCCGTAAGTTGAGCAGCTCTAACTTTATCGATTAAAGTCTGTTCTACTCGTATATTTAACATCGTCACATGGGTCCCTGGAGTCTTTAACTCTATCTCCATCCTTTGCAAGTCATGCAAATTGGTCCTTTGCGTTGACAATATCGCACTCGTACCCGCATATTATCTTCTACTCAGCGCATCAGCTACCACGTTTGCTTTTCCAGGATGGTATTGAATGGTATGATTATAATCTTTAAACAGCTCAAGCCAAAGTCATTACTGCATGTTGAGTTCCTTTTGGGTGAAGAAATATTTGAGGCTTTTATGATCTGTATAGATCTCCAGTTTCTCCCCATACAGGTAATGCATCCAGATTTTAAGCGTGAAAACAATAACTGCCAACTCTAGATCATGAGTAGGATAATTCCTCTCATATTCTTTGAGTTGTCGCGAGGCATAGGCTATGACTTTCCTATGTTGCATGAGAACACATCCTAACTTTGACACCCCAAATTCGGGTTACCTGTAAGACCCCAAATTATTAATAAATAAAATTTATTTGCCTCTATTTATTATTTTGAAATAGTAAGGGTTGATTTGATTAATGTGGATAGTTATGGGTAAAATACGCAAATATTTCGAATAAGCAAGTGGTTATAAAATATTCATTTGGTCGTGGAATATTAAAGATCTGTCGGGGAATATTAAATCGCATTTGACGCATTGATGATTTTATGGGCCCCATAACAAAAAGCGATTGGATGAAGAAGCGACAAATATAAATTGTTTATAAATAACGGCGTAGTTGTTACCAATTATCTTTGTTGGAATTCGATGGTTAAAACACACTAATCGCGTTATTGAGCGATAGACACGGTATTGCACCAATTATTGATTCTTACGTAAGAAGGCACTACTCAATAATTATTACAAAGAATTTCTTGCTCAAAGATTTTATTTTCTTTGCATTGATATTTTATATTCTTTGTTGTTTCAATAAATTGTCATTACACAAGATTTTCCATTATCTGAGACAATAATTCATATTATCCGAATAATATTATTGGATAACATTATTGGCAATGTCTAGAAAGTTACATCTAAGGAGAGGTTTGGTCACCTAATTACGCGCCAAGAAGGAGAGATCCTTATCGAAAGCCCCCCTCTTTCACAGGAGCAGCTTAGTTGCGATCTTTGATGATCTGTAATATTATTTATGAATAATTAATTATTGATTTATATGATGAGAAAAATATTGATTTTATGTGGATATAGATGGAGAAAATTTTTAATGTGACAATTGTTGAAAATTAATATTTTATCTTTTTACGATAAAATAATTCATTTAAATATATTATTTTAATAATATATTAACGGTGATATTTTATAATGAATGTGGGATATATGAGTATATGAGGAGGAAGAGTATTTTGTGGCATTAAAAATGTTTAACACATATTTTGTGTGTTGGTGGACACAATTATTAATGAAATTTGATTATCTTTGTATAAAATCGCCCATTTATGGATTTGGTCAATTTTATTTGGAATTTGGAAAACTTTCTTCGCAAAGTTGTAGAGAATTGAATTTCCTATAAAATTAGCGAGATTCGAATTTTCTGATAAAAGGGCTATTTATTATGAATTATTGAAGTTCTAAAGCTCCAAAATAATTGATTTTTGGAAGTTTAAAATATTTAAAATAGGAAAAACGTTTTTTTTTTTTTTGGGCAGCCCTAGCATGTGCAAGATAATTTGAAATCAGTTGTCAAAATGTGCGAGAGAATTTGTAATATATATAATATTATTATATTAAATTTTCTACTTTGGTGTTCTAAGCATTTTTCTATAAATAGGGTGCTTAGGTTAGAATTGAAAATCACACCAGAAACTGAAGTTTTCTCTCTCTATATTATCGAGCGTATTCTTGTGAGTGTTTTGAGTATACTTTGAGTATTGCTATACGGTGCAAGTTCAAGTCATAGCCTATATCCAGGTGTTTCAACTAAATCTTTGTCTTTCGAGGTAAGGGATGTTATTTTATTCGAAAATGATATTATTTCTTCAATATCATTATGCCAAAATATTGGTTGGAAATTTTTATCAAATTTAGAACTTTTTCATGTCGGGGTTACTATTCATGAGTTATTATTCACTAGTTACTATTCATGAGTACTATTCACGTAAGCGTGAAGATGTTTTTTTGTGAAATTTCTATCTTTTGGTGTCGGAGTTACTATTCACGTATCTATGACTATTCACGAATCTGACACTTTATTCATAGAAAAATGAAATTTCTTCTTTTGTCCAAAATATCTATTATGGATACTAGCTTTGATTGTATCCATGTTTTGATCATTCTTGAATTTTACTCTACTTTGATTACTTATGAAGTATTTTTGAACTTGGATTGTTTAAAATACTGAATCCCTAATATTGTTCTTTTGTTTCTTTGGATTCGTTTCCTTTAAAATATTTTTCATCATCCTCGGTCTTAAATGATGATATTCTTTGAATATCTTTGGCTTTTGTAGTGCAAAAGATGAATGATTTCTTGATGAATATCTTTGGCCCGTAGTGCAAAGATGAGCAGTGTTGAGATGAACATGGTAGGTGATTAATATCTTTGGCCCGTAGTGCAAAGATGAGCAGTGTTTAGATGAACATGACCAGTGATGAATATCTTTGGCTTTGTAGTGCAAAGATGAATATTTGATTCGAGATATATATTGATTGATGTTCTGAGAATAAAATATCGACGATGAACTTTTAAATTCATATATAGAAGATAGTAGTTTGCGTTCTCTACTTAACTCTTCTAATGAATTATTATTTCATTGCGAAGATTGATTTAAAGCCGGGTTGTCTATTGTATTCTATTAGATTTTTCCTGTTGAAGACTAACGATAATTTGTTGTATATTATCTTAGTCATAATATTCTTCTTGGGCTAGTTGAGCTCACCTTTTTCCTTTTTGTTCTATTTTTCTTCTCGGGAGGCGAGAATGTAGCGAGTACTAGTGGGGTATAGAATGAAGGTTCTAGAGAGAGTTGTTTAGTAGTCCTCACCATTTTTGTAAAATAATGTATCAATAATTATGATGGGGATTTATTTGTGTGTGGATATTATCTCAGATGACAATATCTCGTATTTAAACTCACGATTTATATGTTGTAATAATAAAGTTATAGTTATTTACGTACCATGTATTTGGCGACTTCGAGAATGGGTTGGATGGAATGGACCTATTTTGGGGGCATCACGGTTGGTATCGAGCCTAGGGATATGATCTCTCGGCGGAGATGGGGAATAGAACTAGGAGGGAGAGGCGAGTAAATCCTTCACTAGTGTGTCCTACCTAAGCTTATTTGTTAGTTGGTTAGTATATAGGGATATTATGTGATATATTGATTTCCTTAATTAACCCTTGTTTTATGGCGATGATTTGAGAATGTCATTTGAGAATATTAATGATTGGAGTAAATGAGACCGTGGAGATGCTCAGACTTACCAACGAGGAGAACGCAAACAGGTGGCAATGTTCCTCCTGTGAACAAACACCTGAAAGCGAGATGATAAGCGAGGGATGTATAGAAGCTTTTGCGATTCATGCAAAATCGAGACGAGGAGACTTCGTGTTCAAAATCTGAGGATGAAATGATAGCAATTTGGGTTATCAAATGCAAGCGATTCAAAGAGTTGGGACCACCGAATTTAAGGGAAAGCCGGATCCGATCATGGCGGAAACATGGGTCAAGCAAATTACCAAGATATTCGATGTCTTGGGATGCACGGAGGAACAGAAGGTTCCATTCGCCACCTTTATGTTCCGTGGCGAGGCAGACTACTGGTGGGAGTCTGTGAAACGGACCCAGCCAGCCGCACTTAGCATGTCTTGGAAAACGTTTCAAAAACTTTTCAATAAAAAATACTTTCACGAAAGTATTCGTCATATGAAGGAAGTGGAGTTTATTAGGTGGAGCGAGAATAACATGGCATTGTGTCAAAGTCGAGGTTAAGTTCGCGGAGTTATCCAGGTTTGCACCTCATTTGGTGGAGAATGAGGAACATATGACGCGGATGTTTTTGAGAGGTTTCAAACCCGGCATACGTCAGAATCTCATTTCTCATAAATTTTCTCTCTATTCGAGATGTTGTCAATGAGGCTCGGTTGTTAGAAGCGAGATAACGAAAATACGTTCAACCGAGGGACCATAACGAGGATCATCTAGAAGATAGCGATCATCGAATAATGATAACCAGCGGAGAAAGAAGAATACGGACAAAGGCGGTAACCACTCTGGTGGTAATCATGGCCATGAAAATAGAAGAAGCGAGTCGGGAGGAGATTTAAAAAGAGGAGATTCAACAATGACCATTTGAAGACGCGTCGGTTGATAGAGTAACCGGGTTGAAGGAGAGAGAAAGACCACCGGTCAGTATGTAACAAATGCGGGAAGAGGGGATATATATCATCAAAGCGCCCACAACAGTTTAAGGTATGCTATAATTATGGAAAAGAAGGACATATCGCCGAGATTATGCAGTATCGAAACCCGATCCGGTGAATGGTGACTCAAAAGGAAGTCCCGAAAAGTCAAAGTCAAGCGGTTCACGGAAGGCGTTTGTCATGGCCGGTCAAAATGCGAGAAACGACGAAGTTATACGCAGGTTAGTTAATTATAAATTCTTGCGAAGTTTATACCTTACTAGATACCGGTTCTACCCATTCTTTTATCTCTCTTGCTTGCGCTCAACGTTTGAATTTGACTACGGAGAAATTAGACTTTGACCTATTTATGGAGACTCCGTTAGGAGAAACTTTTATTACATCCGTTGTTTAGAAATCTTGCTTGATTTAGGTTGGCACTATCACATTACCTGTTAACCTTATTTCTATAGAGATATTTGCTTTTGATGTGATTTTAAGGTTACCTACTCATCATGCCGAAATTGATTACTTTCGTAAGGTTGTTAGTTTTCATATTCCTAAGCAACCTGTTATTCGAATTCAAGCAATCAAACCATTGTAGTCAAACATTTTCATATCAAGCCATGAGGTCATTCGTTTATTACGGATGTCAAGTTTTCTTAGCCCATGTCATGGACTTGAACAAAAATACGTCAGATTTGAATGATATTTCTGTTGTTGGTAAAATCCCTGACGTATTTCCTGAAGAATTTCTTGGCTTACTCCCAAAGCCTGATATTAAATTTTGTATCGACTTTGAACCCGGTACAAAACTCATTTCTAAAATCTCATATCGAATGGCTCCTATTGAACTTCAGGAGTTAAAAATTCAACTATAGAATTTGGTACCTGAGCCTTTATCTGGTGACTTCCTTTGTGAATGCACCGCCGAAGCGAGACTCTCCGTAGGGACACCATATTCGTATGCGATAGTAAAAGCGATAGGTGTCATTGTAACGTCTTTATCCAAGGTTGGGATATGAGTCACGATTGAGAACAACCTAAGTCGGTAATCGAAATACGTAGCTTTCTAGGCTTAGTTGGTTATTATCGGAGATTCGTTGAAGGATACTTGCCTCTTTCGCTGATTACAGCTACACAACTTACTTATCTGCGTTTATAAGACCTAAAATCAACAATATCGGTCTCACAATGAGTACAATCATTTATAACACACAACACTGTATTCTACAGTCAAATTTCTCCTAGGCACATTACCACATAGCTACATCAGTGTTTATAACCTAGATAAACACTTATCAAGTCTAACTATTTCGGTTTGGTTGGACTTTGGTCCATTCTCGGTGTTCTGGTCACCCTATTCGACAATTAACATAGTCATTGTCAAGAAAAATCGGTTTCTAAGCTTCAATATTAATTTAGATAAGTCAATTATCATTTATAATATTTTTCGGAAGCTTTTAATAATTTTCTAAATAATTATTATAATTTATAATAATTTTTCAAACATCGGAATCATTTTTAAATGATTTAATTATCAAATAATCTTATCATTATTAATATTAAATAATATCAAAATATTAATAACATACTTGTCAAAATATTAAAGTTATTATCAATAACTTGAAATATTTTTAAATCAACAATATTCTACTTAAATAATTTTAAAAATCATTTTTAATTCATCACCATTAATATTTAAATATTAATGAAATTATCATTTAAATATTAAAAGTTATTGATTATAACTTAAAATATTTTTAAATCATTTTTCTTATTTTTAAATGATTTTTAAATCAATAAAATCATTTTTAATTAATTTATTTAATATAATAACTAAATAAATCTAATATCATTAATATTAATTTATTAATGAAAATTCTCCAAAAATATTGAAAATTATATTTTATAATTCAAAATATTTTCTAACACTTTATTCTCATTTAAAATGATTTTTATAATATTAAAATCATTTTTCTCTAATTTTATTTAATATATTAATTAAATAAATTAAACATCATTAATATTAAATTATTAATGAAAATTCCTAAAAATATTAAAAGTTATACTTTATAACTCAAAATATTTTTAAATACATTATTCTTATTTAAAATAATTTTCATAATATTAAATCATTTTTCTCTAATTTATTTAATACACTAATTAAATAAATTAAATACCTTTAATATTTAAATAATTATAAATATTAAAGAAAATATTCAATTGGTCAAAATTATTTTTCATAATTTAAAATAATTTTTAAAACTATTTTTGGTAATTTTTATAATTTATTTCTATTTTTAAATAATTTCCAAAAAATTAGAAATTAAAATAAATTAAAACCGTCGCTATAGCCTATAGCGACACTTATCTGTCGTCTTAGGTGTTCTTGAGCCTTAAGAACAACTTTGTCGGACCGATCCTGAAGTGTGCCGCGTTGGACCCGACCTTTAATCAAAGATGTTCATGATCTGGGCAATCTAAGACATTGATAATGTAGTTCATATGTAATACTATAGGTATCAATTTTTATCTCGCTCAAACAACACAACAACAAAGAAATCAAGGCCTTCAAATTTTCTCGATGCAGTTCTCGGTTTTTTTCGGGTAACCTAGAAACCCAGGCAGCTCGTGGTGCCATTTTCCAGTCGAATTATTTAGAGGTTCTGGTAATGATTTATGCCAGTTTATGGTTTAAACATCTAGTCCATGTGTCAAGGAACAACACCACAACAGTAGATCGTATAAACAACAACAAAAATACAAGTTACAGCTTAGTCAAAGGTTGTCAGAAACTTCATTCATACAGTTTCTGGGTTTTCCAGAAACTGCGTCCGTGACCAAATGGCTAGATTTAACCACCCATTACATTCCATATGTTTGTGATATAAAATATCTTAACGCATGGATCTATAGTCCACACAGTCAGCTACAATTTAAATATAACATATAATCAAAACACTAAAAGATCTGACAGATCTACTCATTACAAAACGTTGTCAGACGTTGATCAAGGCTTCCTAGGTTACCCAGATTCTTTGGCGGTTAACGCGTCATTAACCAAGTTTTAATTGATTAATAACTTGAAATCTAGCCAGTCAATTGCTATGATTCTTGTTCCAGATTAAAGATAACATACCATATTATCGATCCAAACAATAAAATAACATAAATCATAAACACACCATGATCTAGAGCTTAATCGACATTTCTTGTCGTAACACGTAAAGTGCTTTCAAGAACAGTTTTTGAAAAACATATTTTTTTATCCATTTTGATACTATAGATCTATGTTATATCAACATAGATCATTGAAAAACATTATCTAGCAAAGATCCAAACACATAAACATAAAATTTTTCCAAGCAACAAAGATCAAAAATTAAAATTTGATTTATACCTTTAGCTTTCCAATTCTTGATCTTAATCTTCTAAAATGAATTTGGTTGATTAAGAGGCTGAAAATAGGGCTGATATACTAGAAATTTTCGAACATGTAGAGAGAGAGAGAGAGTTGTTTATAGTTTTGGAAAAAAAATGACCAACTTATGTGATTTTCTCTCTCTAAATCTCTTAAATAATGTGATAAAAAGTTGCTAGATCTTGTGTGCTGTCATTTGGAGGCTGAATTGGCTAAGATATAAGTCAATTGGCTGCCTTTACTTGGTAACCAACTAAAGGTTTCACAATTTTTACAAGTTAGCTCATTTAATATATAAAAAGGGTATTTTTGTCATTTGAAAAAAATACAATTAATGGCATTCTTGTCATTTGTCCAAACCCTTAGGGTTTGACTCTTAGGGTTTAACCCTAAGGCCCTAACCCTTAGGTTTTAAAATACTAACTTCTAGGATTTTCAAAATTAGGGTTTAATTAGAAAAATAAAATTTCTAAATTACATTTAGGGTTTGTAAAATAGAAAATTAAGATACTAAAATATAATTAGGGTTTCTAATCATATTTAAGTTTAATTAAACACATTAGTCTTGCCAATTAGGGTTAGGGTTTCTAAATCTATTAAGCATAACTCTACTCTATTTTCTCAGTCAATACACAAATTGACTAATTCTCGAGACTCGTATCACAGATACACAGTACAATATTAACAGTTAATGTCAATATTAAATAATAAAAAAAATTATTCGTAAATTTTGGATTATTCAAAATCCCGGGTTATTACATTCACCCCTCCTTAAAAGGATTCCGTCCTCGGAATCACCGATTTCTTATTCTCTACAATCTTTTAAAGTTGTATCATCAATTCATTTTTATCAACACAATATTAATTTGTGTTTCTATTCTAACCTGTGACTTGAATCTATAAAAGAAAACAATTCACAACAATATTTATCCAATATTAATCGTGTAATTTAAATATTAAGCGAAATCGTTACCTGTTGCCACCTCCTGAGTAGCCACTGCATCTAGCGCCATTGTGTTAAATGTACAGGCTGTTGGTCTTCCCGGTTGTGCAGGTCCTCAAATAGCTAAGGTTCCGCTACCAGGTCCCTTGTTGGCACTTTTCTTTTCCGCATTCTTCTTCGAACAGTTCCTAACCAAATGATCAGTAGATGCACACGCATAACAACCTTGAATCTTCTTCGGACTGGGATAGTTGGGTGACATGTGCCCCTCTTGCCCGCAGTTATAGCAGATACCTTTCTTCTTCAGACAAACTCCTGCATGATTCTTTTCACAGTTCGCACATGGCTCCTCCCTTTCCTATTCTCTTCAGTCTTGCTACCCGATTGGGTATTCTCACTCCACTTTCTTTTGTTCGGGTTACTACCCCCACTGCTTCCTCCGTCATTAGTCTTCTTCTTCTTCTCCTGATGGAATCGAGATGCAGCCTCGCTTCCTCCTTCCGCAATTAATTCTTTCTTGAAGAAAAGCATGAATGTATTGACCGCAATCGCCACCCATTGAATATTGCTAGTTTCAGTCCATTCTTGAATCTTCTCGCTTTTCTTGCTTCTGTGTCCACCTGATGAAGTGCAAATCTTGCTAATTCGTTGAATTTAGCCGCGTATTCAGAAATAGATATATTTTCCTGCTTAAGTTCTAAGAACTTAACTTCCATTCGAGCTTGCATACTCGGTGAGAAGTAGTTCTCAAAGAACAGTTCCTTGAATCTGGTCCATATCACTATAGTTGTTCCAGCTCTCGCCTGATTGGTCTCCCACCAGTAATTGGCTTCTCCCTTCATTAAGTATGTCGCAAAAGCCGTCTTCTGCTCTTCTGCCACTCGCGCAATGACGAATGCTTTTTCCATCTCTTTTACCCAAGTCTGGGCTTCAATCGGATCCGTGGTTCCTTTAAATTTAGGTGGTCCTACCACTTTAAAGTCCTTGAAGTTAGCCAATTTATCAGATGGCTGATTCCTCGCTCTTCCCCTGGTTGGAGCTCTATTTTCCATATCTTGGGCTAGCATATCCACGAAATTCTGCATCGAGTCCGCTTGACCTCCTTCGTTATTCACTGACTGTTCTTCTCGTTGATTTCGATTCTGTAGTCTAGGCGGCATGATCTGATTTAAATAAAAATCTTATATTAATTCTCTTTTTCTATACAAATTCTTTGCACAATAAGAATTCAACATATAGTTCTCATATAATCACATATTTATTCAAATAGCACATATTACATATAGTACTTAACACATATTACTATCCCTTTTAGAAAATTTTAGGATTAACATATTCAACTTTACAAAAGCTGCAATTCTCCAACTTTACACAAAAAGTTGCCATTTACAATATTCATATACCTAATTCCAGTTCATCAAACTTACCACACTTAGGAGTTCAGTAACTTGCCACAATTATATGAGTGTATGAACTTATCCTAGTCAGACCTTTGGCGTCCAGGGTTCAAAACATTTCATATAATTATGAGTCATGAACTTACCATAAGTTTGATTTTTAAGAACTCACAAATTAATTTTAGTCTTATATTCATATAGAAAATAAAGATTTCATTCATACAAACATATATATTTACATATGTTTAAACATCGTTCTCGATATTACAACACCAAAAGATATTATCGCTTCTGTCTAAGTTGTCTACGACCACTCCCTTCACCCGTCTTCTTCTTGATGGGACACTTGTTAAATCTGTGACCCGTTCTCCCACATGAGAAACACTTCCTCAAATTCGGCTTAGGACAATGCAAAGAAATATATCCTTCCTGCTTACAGTTGAAGCACACATTCATCCACATCATGCATTCTCCCGCGTGAGTCTTCCCACACTTGCTGCAAGCTTGCCTCTTCTTCGGGTTTGAATTTTTAGAGTTTTCGCTGTTTATTTCCCTCTTTCTCTTCTTCTTGTCCTTCTTGCTGGTTCCTTCAGATGATCCACCACCTTCACCCTTCATTTTGTCCACCTGTGCCTTTAGCTCGTTCCGTTCTTCAGTCATTTTGGGTAAAGCCTGCTCTGTCTTCCACAACTCCTCCAAAAGAAATACCTTACTTTGGAGTTCCTGGACTTCTACAAATAGTTGATCTTGTTGTCCAACTTTGATCTTATTCTTTAACTCCACCTTAGCTTCTTCGGACTCCGCCTCCTCATCACCACTCAGATACATCTCGGGATAATCATCATGATCACTCCCAAGATTCACCATGGGTTCATCTTTTCCCACCTCTTCAATTGACTCGCTCTGTGCTGGCACCTCGGCTACTGGCACTGGTGCGACAGCCGCTGGCATCTCCGTACTCATCTTACTCCCGACATCCTACAACCAGTTTAAACAACTTGATTAGTACTTCACCAGTACAAACTTTTCTCACTGTGTGTCTACATATCTCACTATCGATACGCTTTAGTAATCTCTCACTTAGTACTCTTTATGAGTATTCTCTATCTTGCTCATGGTTATAATCCTAGGGTTTTCCCCACCCCACTTAAGGTTTATAACCTACAGCTTTGATACCAACCTGTGACACTCATGGTACTTCCAACCATAGCACCCCACAGTGATACCTATCAACATGCTACCGACTGGCTCGGCGTCCCCTACGGAAAGTCTGGCTTCGGTGCCTTCCCTTAAATGGATGTCACCAGCAAAAGGCTTGGGGCTCTTTTCAAATTCATGCTTATAGCTTTGAAACCAACCTGTGACACCCCCAAATCCGGGTTACCTGACCCCCGAGTTTTGTGTTCACGATCCACAATATAATATAACATCTAACTACCCATTCATTTATAAATAAGCATACATAACTCATTAACATATGTTGTTAATACATAAGTCCCAGGTCCACTAACCTTAACATTACAGTCATACCCCTTAGATGTACAAAAAGGGTTTACAATACAACATAATTATAATAATGTTCAACATAACTAATTTATAACTATGCCTTTTCCTTTGTTCTTCTTCACAGCACCTTCTGCAACCTCGTCCCTAGCTGAAAAGTTTTATATATAGCAAGGGTGAGAAACTAATTTGCCTTGTAAGTTAAGACATACAATAAATGAATAAGAATTCAAAACAACAGACTATCTATTTGATAGACTGAATCCAAAGTTCGGGGAACTTTCAAATAGCTAAACAAATCATTATTCAATAACAAGTCTTCTCGTATTCTATATAACATAATTATTCAATAATGAAAGAGTGTAACGCTTTCAAAGTTTCTACGATATTCTAATGAATAATCAAGAATCAATTCTACGAAATAGCAAAATGGAATGTTTTCCAGATTTATGCTGAGTGATCACACTAGATCTTGAACTTTTCTTCTCGGGTATCTATCAAAGATTTACTTTGATATATACTTAGGTGTATCAGATAACCATAAAGATTAAATCATACCCCTCTGCAAGTACTCAGAGCCGGCCAACTCTTTGTACCCTATATTATGCATAATACTTAATTGCGCGCAAAGGCCGAAAATACGACAAATAAATTATTCCCTTTATATAAAAGGTTGTTCTTCTCAGTCTTAGAATCAAGATTTTGATTTAACAACGAAATACTGTGATTTCAAATTCTAACTACTTCTTGATCTAGCCAAAATAATTGTCATCGATCTATCAATAATAATTGAATTTTCTTCTCTAACCTATCAAGTTCTAACAAATGTTCGTGTAGCCAGAATAATTAGCTAAGACATTTCTCAATATAATTTGACAATAAACAGGAATAATCTGTACTGTCAATTCTAGCTTCTACGTTTATAAATATCCAACAACAGTTATTCTACAAATGTATATTTCTGAATCAGTAATTCAATTTGAATTATTAATCATGCACTAACTGCGAATAATCAGCAATAAATTCCCTGAATGTGGTGTAATTAGCAATAATTTACCACTATAATAATTGAATGAATATAACTCAAGGTTGAGTTAGGAAACTTGCCTCTTTCGCTGATTACAGCTACACAACTTACTTATCTGCGTTCATAAGACCTAAAATCAACAATATTGGTCTCACAATGAGCACAATCATTTATAACACACAACACTGTATTCTACAGTCAAATTTCTCCTAGGCACATTACCACATAGCTACATCAGTGTTTATAACCTAGATAAACACTTATCAAGTCTAACTATTTCGGTTTGGTTGGACTTTGGTCCATTCTCGGTGTTCTGGTCACCCTATTCGATAATTAACATAGTCATTGTCAAGCAAAATCAGTTTCTAAGCTTCAATATTAATTTAGATAAGTCAATTATCATTTATAATATTTTTCGGAAGCTTTTAATAATTTTATAAACAATTATTATAATTTATAATAATTTTTCAAACATCGGAATAATTTTTAAATGATTTAATTATCAAATAATCTTATCATTATTAATATTAAATAATATCAAAATATTAATAACATACTTGTCAAAATATTAAAGTTATTATCAATAACTTAAAATATTTTTAAATCAACAATATTCTACTTAAATGATTTTTAAAAATCATTTTAATTCATCACCATTAATATTTAAATATTAATGAAATTATCATTTAAATATTAAAAGTTATTGATTATAACTTAAAATCTTTTTAAATCTTTTTCTTATTTTTAAATGATTTTTAAATCAATAAAATCATTTTAATAAATTTATTTAATATAATAATTAAATAAATCTAATATCATTAATATTAATTTATTAATGAAAATTCTCCAAAAATATTGAAAATTATATTTTATAATTCAAAATATTTTCTAACACTTTATTCTCATTTAAAATGATTTTTATAATATTAAAATCATTTTTCTCTAATTTTATTTAATATATTAATTAAATAAATTAAACGTCATTAATATTAAATTATTAATGAAAATTCCTAAAAATATTAAAATTTATACTTTATAGCTCAAAATATTTTTAAATACATTATTCTTATTTAAAATGAATTTTCATAATATTAAATCATTTTTCTCTAATTTATTTAATACACTTATTAAATAAATTAAATATCTTTAATATTTAAATAATTATAAATATTAAAGAAAAATATTTCAATTGGTCAAAATTATTTTTCATAAATTGAAATAATTTTAAAATCATTTTGGTAATTTTATAATTTATTTCTATTTTTAAATAATTTAGGAAAATCGAAATTAAAATAAATGAAAATCATCGCTATAGCCTATAGCGACACTTATCTGTCGTCTTAGGTGTTCTTGAGCCTCAAGAACACTGTCAGACCAGTCACAATTGTGCACGTTTGACCAGCCTTTAATCTCAGTATATTCATGATCTGGGCAATCTAAGACATTGATAATGTAGTTCATATGTAATACTATAGGTATCAATTTTTATCTCGCTCAAACAACACAACAACAAAGAAATCAAGGCCTTCAAATTTTCTGACAGACTGTTCCTGGGTTTTTCTGGTTAACCAAAAACCCAGGCAGCTCGTGGTGCCATTTTCCAGTCGAATTATTTAGAGGTTCTGGTAATGATTTATGCCAGTTTATGGTTTAAACATCTAGTCCATGTGTCAAGGAACAACGCCACAACAGTAGATCGTATAAACAACAAAAATACAAGTTACAGCATAGTCAAAGGTTGTCAGAAACTTCATTCATACAGTTTCTGGGTTTTCCAGAAACTGCGTCCGTGACCAAATGGCTAGATTTGACCACCCATTACATTCCATATGTTTGTTATATAAAATATCTTAACGCATGGATCTATAGTCCATATAGCCAGCTACAATTTGAATATAACATATAATCAAAACACTAAAATATCTGACAGATCTGCTCATTACAAAACGTTGTCAGACGTTGATCAAGGCTTCCTAGGTTACCCAGATTTGGCCCGGTCAACGTTGGTCAACGGATTTTGACCGTTAATAATTTGAAATCTAGTCGTCCAATTGCTATGATTCTTGTTCCAAATTAAAGATGACATACCATATTATCGATCCAAACAATAAAATAACATAAATCATAAACACACCATGATCTAGAGCGACTGACATTTCTTGTCAGAACACAGAAATTGCTCAAGAACAGTTTTTGAAAAACATATTTTTTATCCATTTTGATGCTATAGATCTATGTTATATCAACATAGATCATTGAAAAACATTATCTAGCAAAGATCTATTATCGATCTATGTTATATTAACTATGATTCTTGTTCCAAATTAAAGATAACATACCATATTATCGATCCAAGCAACAAAGATCAAAAATTAAAATTTGATTTATACCTTTAGCTTTCCAATTCTTGATCTTAATCTTCTAAAATGAATTTGGTTGATCAAGAGGTTGAAAATAGGGCTGATATACTAGAAATTTTTGAACATGTTGAGAGAGAGAGAGAGAGAGAGAGAGTTGTTTAGAGTTTGGGAAAAAAAATGACCAACTTATGTGATTTTCTCTCTCTAAATGTCTTAAATAATGTGATAAAAAGTTGCTAGATCTTGTGTGCTGTCATTTAGAGGCTGAATTGGCTGAGAAATAAGTCAATTGGCTGCCTTTAGTTAGTCACCAACTAAAGGTTTCACAATTTTTACAAGTTATCTCATTTAATATATAAAAAGGGTATTTTTGTCATTTGAAAAAAATACAATTAATGGCATTCTTGTCATTTGTCCAAACCCTTAGGGTTTGACTCTTAGGGTTTAATCCTAAGGTCCTAATCCTTAGGTTTTAAAATACTAACTTCTAGGATTTTCAAAATTAGGGTTTAATTAGAAAAATAAAATTTTTAAATTACATTTAGGGTTTGTAAAATAGAAAATTAAGATACTAAAATATAATTAGGGTTTTTAATCATATTTAAGTTTAATTAAACACATTAGGCTTGCCAATTAGGGTTAGGGTTTCTAAATCTATTAAGCATAACTCTACTCTATTTTCTCAGTCAATACACAAATTGACTAATTCTCGAGACTCGTATTATAGATACACAGTACAATATTAACACTTAATGTCAATATTAAATTAAAAAAAATTATTCGTAAATTTTGGATTATTTGAAATCCCAGGTTATTACACTAAACATGCACTGAAGCATCATTTGTAGATGACAAATCCCTCAAGAACCGGATGGTATTGTCGTAAGCAGTCTTTGAAATGAGTCTCCCCTTTAGTTCTTGAAAACTCTTCTCACATTCCTTGCTCCAACCGAATTGTGTATCTTTTCTAGTCAGCTGAGTTAATGGAGTAGCAATTCGAGAAAATCCTTCCACGAATCTCCAATAATAACCAGTTAAGCCCAGAAAGCTACGTACTTCGGTCACTTGATGAGTAGGTTTTTAACCTACGATTTATCTTCATTTAGCTTGTTATATTATTAGTTTTTTTTAAAAATATTTTATTTTGCTTTTGATGGGTTTTTGTTTCTGTTTTAGGATATAAAGTGAGCACATCAAGATGCTAGCATTGGAAGAAAATTCGAGCAAATTTACACATTTTGTAGTAGCGGCTTGGTAGCGCCATGATCTCGAGTAAAGTATCATGATAGCGCTATATGCTTGTCTTGTGCGTTATCGATCGAGTATATGGGACATATTGTCTTAGAACTAAACCAGTAGCCAGGCTACCAGGTATAGGTTAAGAGCTGAATGAATTTTAATTGCTGGAAGCTAAGTGGTGTTGGGAGATATAAATTCTTTATGTAATATGCTTATAGTAGGAGTGTGTCAAGGAGTTTATTTCATGTTAATTGGGACTCTATGTCCACAAACTTGTTGGGTTTGACTTGGAGTTTGATTTCCATTAGAATTCTTATGTGAGGAGTTTGAGATGGAATAGACTTGAAGTGATGGAATGGGAGTGATTTTTGCTTATGTTAATTGCTGGAGATTTGGCAAAGGAGGAGACACTGAGAAAACATACAATTGATGAGTAAGAATTTGGAGGAACAAGTAAAAGAGGTGATTGCACGAAGATTGCATTGTTGAAGGGCAAGAAGGGTGGTGTACTACTATTCTTCTTTAATTTCAAATTGTGTAATCAGGATGATGATTTCTTTTATTTATTCAGTATTTAATTCATTAGTTATGAACTAAATTACTTTTTAGGCTTGCAATGGATCTTTAACGTTGAATGACAATTATTATGCCTTGATTTAAGTTTAATAAATTACTAATTCAGTTTATCTATTGTGATTTGTGATTAATTTATGAATTGCTTGATCAACAATTTTATGTGGAATTGTATGGATTCGAGAGATGAGATATGATTTTAGACCTAGTCACAATAGCACGTGTTCATGAATTCTGTGATTGAATAGATTCTTGATTTATGTTAGGGTAGAGATATGCCTAGCATCGCATGTAATCTGAGAAGAACTTGGAATTAAATCCTTCTTAATTATAATTCACATAGATATATACTGAATTAGTTATTTAGGGCGTTTGGCTTAATTCTATCTAAATTGTGGATTTAAGTTAATATGGATTTAGCGCTTTGAGAAATGGCTAATTCTACATGGGTGTTCTTGATTAATAAACTAAAATAATAACTTAAATTAGAATAAGGTGTGATAATTGAAATGATACTTAAAGAGAAGTTGTAAAGCCTAATTCTCCAGTAATTGTTTGAAATTAAGGTTTTTAAGTTGTGTTGATTAATTAATATTATTTGTTTATGAGTTTTACTAAATATCATTTTTTATTTGAATTAGTTTAATAAAATTGGCTTAATACAAAATTGATAATTGTGAATATTAATTTCTTGCTAATTCTCTATGGGAACGATACTCCACTTATCACTTTATTACTTGTTGACCACGTATACTTGCGTGATTGTGCGTAATTAGATTTTACCCAACAAGTTTTTGGCGCCGTTGCCGGGGAATTTAGTATAGATTTTAATAATTTTTCAATATCAGTTTAATTAGTTCAGTTTTACTTAAGCATTTTTTCTTTTTGTTTTGTTCATTCTTATTTCAAGTTTTTGAAGTTGGTTTATGCAAACGCGATCCAAAAATCCAGACTTGCTTCCTTTTGAGGACGACATTGAGAAACAGTTTCAAAGGCTAAATAAGTGGATCAAGGAGACAAGGGAAGACTTCGAGAATTCTGAAAAAGAAGAAGCAATGGCTGCCAAAGACCAGAAAGCGTTGAGAGATTTTGCTACAACCAAAGTGGTCGATTTGCGATCGAGTATCACCAGTTCGCTATAGTCAGTAAATACATTTGAGATTAAGCCTGGGACTATTCAGATGATTCAGAACTTAGTTCAATTTGGTGGATTAGCAAATGATGATCCGAATGAACATTTGGTTAGCTTCTTGGAGATTTGTGACACCTTCAGGTATAATGGGGTGTCAGATGACGCGGTAAGGCTTCACTTGTTCCCATTCACTTTACGGGACAAGGCGAAGAGTTGGCTACACTCTCTACCGCTAGGATCCCTAACTACAAGGGAAGACCTCGCTCAAAAATTCTTAGCAAAATTTTTCCCACTAGAAAAGATGGCAAAAATGAGAAATGAGATTATCATGTTTGAACAACAGCATGGGGAATCACTGTATAAAGCATGTGAGAGATATAAAGAGTTGCTTAGAAAGTGCCCACATCACGGATTACCCAAATGGTTGCAGATGAACACATTCTACAATGGGTTAAACAGAAATCTCAGGACCAATATAGATGTAGCTTCGGGTGGAGCTATTATTGCAAAGAGTTATGAGGAGGCATACGAATTGATAGAAACAATGGTGGCTAACAACTACCAATGGCCCATGGCAAGATTGACACAACCTAAAGTGGCTGGGGTATTAGAGGTAGATGGAGTGACAGCATTAGCAGCGCAGATTTCAATGTTATCTAAGAAAGTGGACGCTTTATCAGGGGTACAGACTCAGCAGGTTGCAGTTATTTATGAATTGTGCGCGGGTGAACATCCTACAGATCAATGTTCAATCAACATAGCGTTAGTGCAATTTGTGGGTAGCTACAACAGAATTCCACATAATATGTACCAGAATGCATACAATCTAGGGAATACAAATCACCCAAATTTTTCATGGAGTAATAACCAGCATCAACAAGCTCCATGACCATCTTATCCCCCAAGATTTCAGAATCAGAATCAACAAATAGCTCAACATCAGGAGAGAAAATCAGATTTAGAAGAGTTGTTGTCGAAGTATATTACCAATAACGGGCAACTATGAAATCTCAAGCAGTAGCCATCAAAAATTTGAAAATCAGATGGGACAAATAACTTTTTCCTTGAATAATAGACCTCAAGGAACTTTACCCAGTGATATTAAGAAAAATCCGAAAGGTAATCATGAGCAATGTCAGGCAATTATGTTAAGGAGTGGAAAATAGCTTGAGGGACAGAAAATTGGAAATTTAACAGCAAAAGATGATAACAAAGAATGAGAAAACAAAGTGGTTGAGGACAATCATGCGGAAGAAAAGCAAGAGAATAAGGGTAAAACAGATAATGAACCAGTTGTGTACCCTCCACCACCATTTCAGCAAAGAATTCAGAAACAAAAATTAGACAAGCAATTTAGCAAGTTTCTAGAAGTTTTTAAGAAACTCCAAATAAATATTCCGTTCGTAGAAGCCTTAGAGCAAATGCCAAGTTATGTTAAATTTACGCAGGGAATTTTATCAAGGAAAAAGAAGTGGGAAGATTTTGAAACGGTAGTTTTAATGGAGGAGTGCAGTACAGTTTTACAAAGGAAGTTACTGCCAAAGTTGAAAGATCCGGGGTGCTTCACTATTCCGTGTACAATTGGGAATATGGCCTTCCAAAAGTATTTATGTGATTTGGGGGCAAGTGTAAATCTCATGTCGTTATCAGTATATACCGAATTGGGTTTACCAGCTCCAAAACCGACCAATCTTTCTCTACAGTTGATAGATAGGTAAGTCACGTACCCGAGAGTAATAGTGGAAGACATTCTGGTTAAAGTGGATAAATTTATATTCCATGATGACTTCATAATTTCGGATTACGAGGAAGATAAAAATATCCCAATCATCATAGGAAGACCATTCTTGGCTACGGGTAGAACCCTTATTGATGTGCAAAAAGGTGAACTCACGATGAGGGCCCATGATCAGGAAGTCAAGTTCAATGTGTTCAAGGCCATGAAATTTCCTATGGATGAAGAAGAATGCTATCGGGTGGATGTCATTGATCGGATAGTTAAGGAAGACATGGAAAAGAGTTTGGTCAATGATCCATTGGAAATTACATTGTTGGGAGATGAGGATGTGGATGACCCAGAATTCATAGATTATTTACATATGCTAGACTCTTCGCCATGAGCTAGCAGATTCAAAGCACCAGTTAAACCATTGGACATAGAGGAAAGAGCCACAACAAGGATGAAACCTTTCATTGGAGGAGCCACCTACACTTGAGCTTAAGCCACTACTTAAACATCTCAGGTATGCATATTTAGGCAATTCTAATACTTTACATGTTAATATTTCTGCTGCACTTAACGAATTACAGGAAAATAAGTTACTGAGAGTGCTTAGAGAACACAAATCGGCTATAGGATGGACAATTACAGATATAAAGGGAATCAGTCCATCCTTTTGCATGCAAAAAATTCTTATGGAAGAGGATGCAAAGCCAATAGTGGAACAACAAAGACAGCTCAACCCAATCATGAAAGAAGTAGTGAAGAAAGAAATTTTGAAGTTGTTGGATGCAGGAATCATATACCCAATTTCAGATAGTGCGTGGGTCAGTCCAGTTCAATGTGTGCCAAAGAAGGGAGGAATGACCGTAGTAAAGAACAAGGATAATGAATTGATTCCAACAAGAATAGTGACTGGTTGGAGGGTTAGCATGGATTATAGGAAGTTGAATAAAGTGACTCGCAAAGACCATTTTCCTCTACCTTTCATCGATCAGACGTTGGACAGATTGGCGGGACATGAGTTTTATTGTTTATTGGATGGGTATTCGGGGTATAATCAAATAGTCATTGCCCCCGAAGATCAAGAAAAGACTACTTTCATTTGCCCATACGACACCTTTTCTTTCAGGAGAATGTCTTTTGGCTTATGTAATGCACCCGCAACTTTCCAACGGTGTATGATGGCCATTTTCTCGGATATGGTGGAAAAGAATTCCGGGCATATTTGATTGGAACAAAGGTGGTGGTTTATACGGATCACTCTACAATTCGTTATCTAATCACGAAGAAAGACGCTAAGCCACGACTCATCAGATGGATACTCCTCTTTCAAGAATTTGATTTAGAAATAAAAGATAGAAAGGGGACAGAGAATCAAGTTGCAGATAATCTTTCAAGGTTAGAAAATCCAGCTAAAGATGGGACAAATAAATGTTTAATCAACGAGTCATTTTCGGATTAGCAGCTGTTTGGGGTCAACATAGAATTTCCATGGTATGATGACTTTGCTAACTACTTGGTAAGCAACATCCTTCCACCTGACCTTACACATCAACAAAAGAAGAAGTTCCTACATGACGTCAAATGGTACATGTGGGATGAGCCTTATTTATTCAAACAGTGCGTAGATAAAATGATTCGCCGGTGCGTGCCATATAGCGAAATATAAAGTATCCTGCACGAGTGTCATTCATCAGCATGTCGGGGACATTATGGGAGTGAAAAGACATCGGCCAAAATACTTCAAGCAGGATTCTATTGGCCTACTATATTCAAGGATGCTCATCAGTTCGTGAAGAGTTGTGACAGATGTCAACGGATGGGCAACATCTCAAAGAGGAACGAAATGCCACTCAATACAATCATGGAGGTAAAAGTCGTTGATGTATGAGGAATGGACTTTATGGGGCCTTTTCCTCCATCATTCAATAACCTATACATTCTCCTTGCGGTGGATTATGTAACAAAATGGGTGGAAACTGTAGCACTCCCTACAAATGATGCTAAAGTGGTCCTAAAATTCCTACAAAAGAATATATTCACACTATTCGGCACACCAAAAGCAATAATAAGTGACGAGGGAAGTCACTTCTGCAACAAAGCATTCACAACTCTATTGGCAAAATATGGAGTTAATCATGGGGTTGCAACAACATATCACCCCCAGACAAGTGGGCAAGCTGAGGTCTCTAACAGAGAGGTGAAGAGAATTTTAGAGAAGGTAGTGAATCTGAATAGAAAAGACTGGTCTCTAAAGTTGGATGATGCATTATGGGCTTATAGGACAACATACAAGACACCAATTGGGATGTCGCCATATCAATTAGTCTATGGTAAAGTGCGTCACCTACCTGTGGAGCTACAACATAAAGCCTACTAGGCAATTCAAAAGCTTAACTTCGACCAAACAGCAGTAGGAGAAAAGAGGCTTCTTCAATTGAATGAACTGGATGAATTCAGACTACAAGCCTATGAGAATTCAAAGTTGTATAAAAAGAAGGTAAAGAAATGGCACGATAAGAAAATCTTCCAGAGAAAGTTTGAACCGGGGCAATCGGTACTGTTGTTTAATTCAAGACTGAGACTATTTCCCGAAAAGCTCAAATCTAGATGGTTGGATCCATTTACTATTAAGAGATTCTACCCATATGGCGCCATTGAGCTTTATAGCAGAAATCCACTCGAAACCTTCAAAGTCAACGGGAAAATGCTGAAGCACTATTGGGGTGGCGACGTCGACAATGAAGCCATTGCAATCACACTTGTAGATGCACCATGAAATAAGAGGCACTGTCGGGCTTACGACGTTAAAACTAGCGCTACTTGGGAGGCAACCCAAGCTCTAGTCCTTTTCTATTTTAGTTATTATAACTCTTTTTCTTAGAAAAATGACTTCATGTTGATATGTTTATAGGAAATGATAAAAAAAAATAAAGGCTACAAGTTACTGATCAAGTGGCGCGGGTCGCGCCACTTAAAGTATATATACAGCGCGGGGCGCGCTAAGTCGCCGATTATAATTTGATCCCCAAGAGTGGGGCACGCCACATCAAGCACACAAGAGGCGCGGGGCCTACTACCAAGAGGTATCGATCCTCCGGGTAGTACAAGATAAGCATACACATGGCCTTGTAACAAGACTACCATACCAGTGTACACTGATCCTACAGTGCGGGGCACGCCATCTCAGGCCTACACATGGCGCGGGTCGCGCCGCTCAGAAACGCCAGGCAGGAAAGTGATCTAATTGAATCATACACGGCAACAAGCATCTAATAACTCCTCCATACACCCAAACTCCCTACTTCTCTTACAACTCAAACTCTTCCACTACTGAGCATACGGGTTTGAAAAACCTATTTTACAAAACATCACTGTCATATCTAATTAAAATTGTAATTTTATACAAAATTTAAACCATTTAGATATAGGTGTAAATGAGGCATAGCACTACTTTCAGATAATTGCACATTGATCTACACACACACACACACACACTAAGATAAAAGTTTAAATTAAAAAGTGGTAGTAACCGTGTCACCACAGAAAATTGGGGGGTGCCTAACACCTTCCCTCGGCTTAATCAAGCCCCCGGACCCTAACGAATCTCGGTTACACAAACCAGTTAAGTAGTGTTACATCACTGGGTCAAGGTACAAACGTTTTCATGGTTGAGTTGGTGCAACTATTTAAAAATACAAACTGGCGACTCTTACAGTCCAATCGTCGACATATACATGTTGGACCTTTTCAAACTTGTTTTTTCAAACAAATCTCACCTAACATGAGAACACCAAAAGACAAGAACAGAAAAGGGACAAATAAAAAGCCCAATGTCGACACCTGGAGATCACTTCGTGGCCATTTACCACTTATATATGTGATGCCCCCAAATTCGGGTATCTTCTAACCCGACATATGGTGCTACACGGTACTCAAAACTATACAATCATTACATTGAAAACATAATATAATGAATGTAATTACTATCTTCTTATTACAATCAAAGTGAAATCGTTTCCTAGGTTCATAAACCGATTACATCATTCGTTGTTCGTAAGTATATTACATACAATCATACTAATCTATTACAAGATGGTTAACTATCCATCTTAGCCTTGCCCTTATTTCTCTTAGCATTCTCAGTATGCTCGGCATTAACTGCAATCATATAATTCATGCAAGAAGTGAGCACAAATAGCTCAACAAGTTTAACAAAGAATAATATAAATACCACATTCGTGAATTATATGAAAATCGTCCATAACTGAACAAATAGTCATGAAGTATTACGAAACATTAATACTTAACAATTCATAACATCAATTCCCAAAGTATATTATAGTTTAGGAATTCTGAACCGGTCGAAAGACCATGAACAGTATCTTTCTATTTTCATACTTGAAAAGGACATCACAGCACTAAGGCTGTATATCTTGCATTTCTTACAAACACTTCTAGGTGATCAGCCTATAGTACTCTATGTTGATCAACATTCATCCGTTAAACGTATTTACGTTTAAGTTTTGGCAAACTCGCGTGCCCATCGAATAATCGATGAAAAATACTTTTGTTTGTTCATAAACAAACCTTACCTTTGAATCCGTACCAAATACTTGGCATATGATAGCGTTACCATTTCTATATAGAAAGATATGTATACAAATCAATCTATCTCTTACGAATAGTCTAGCCAAGTTAAAACTAGCATTGACCCTTTCTTTAAAATCATTCATGCAACTCAGTACAATGAATCACAGAAAACTCGATTAACACGAAGGTTAGACAAGCGTTAAGAAAACTTTCCTTCAAGCGTCTTTGAATAATTTATTTGACTATTTTCAGCCTTTACAGAATCTACATGATATATTCATATAGCACACTGTAATTCTCTACCAAACAATCAATCACATTGTTTCTACCAACTTCTTTCTCTTCTATGTCTTAGTTGACTTTATTTCATTAATAACGTCAATATGACTTACTACCTTTCATCACGGCTTGTTAATGATATTACATGATTAATCGGACTCAATCATCATTGGTGAAGTACCAATGTCGATTACCGTTCACAATCTATTTATTAACACTTTGTGTTCTTCGTTACCATACTAACAACTCGCGTTTTAATTCCTAATTTTATCACCATATACACTATATATGTAACATAGGAATAGTTTTAGTATGTTCATTAAGTATATAAACTTAACTTATACAGGTCTTGAAACAATTGGAGTTCAAACCTAACTTATCTAACAAATGCCATGCCTCGGCGCCGCGACGTGGCCTCTATACTACAAGACCTGGCTGCATGGGCGCGGTTTCGCGATATCTAAGCCTCGGTCTCTCACATGCAACAATAAAACCTATACCTGTGAATGGCACTGTGGCACCACTCTTTAGTAGGTCATTACACGCGTACTTGCACGACGTTAAGACGCAAGACCTGATAAGCTTTTGTCAGCGTGCCGTGACGCTTGACCTCGAATTCGTAAAATTTTGACAGATAAAATTTTAATAAACTTTCCGGATTCATAACTTCTTCGTTATAAGTCCGATTTGGTCCATTCAAAAGCCTATAACTCCTATTTTATATACTCTACGCGTTCATATAAGAATTTTACAATTCCAAATCTGTTAACTCAAAATTCACTTCTAAGTTCATTATCGAGCGTTCGTTATACGCTTTCGAGCGTTCAATACTTGTTTTCATATTTTTAAGTTGGAATCCGACGATTCTTGAGTCCGCAACTCTTAAATACCCTATCTCACGTGTTGACATTGAAAACAAACGTTTTCAAGTCTCACGACAACTTTTGACTACTAATCCAAAAAAATTTCATTTTCGACGTTTAACGTCTAATTCCGTAAAATTCGCCATAACTTCGTTACTATTGTTCTATATGCCAAATCAAATAGAACACTCCATTGATTTCATATCTACATCCTAACCAAGTAAGATGCACATATCCTAATAGTGATGGTGTTCAATTTGTCCATCAACAACCAAGTTCATTATTCCATATTCTCTACGGTTTATACTTACGTGAACCCTTACGATTTACATTTACACATGACTTATAAAGGTTTTACATATTACAAGCCATCCTTATTCCTCAATAAGAGGCATGCTCAACCAATTTATGATTATTTATAACCAAGAAATCAAAAGGATTGAAAACTAATACTAATGGAATATTACCTTTTCAATCTTTGTGTTCTTGCTAAAATCTCTAATGTTTTGCTTCAAAGTGAGATGATTTCTTGTTTCTAGCTCTTTATCTCTCTCAATATAAGTTGGATGACTCTTGGAAAAATCACAAATAGCCAACTTAAGCCTTATATTTATAGCCAATTCAAATAGAGGGCTTTTTGGTCATTTCTCCTCACCTCCTTACTATTCACTACTTCATCACCAAGTAAAATATTTGGTGATCAAGTAGTTCACTTTACTTGGCCACCAAGTGGCCGGCCCACATGCCCATGGGTCATCCCCATGGGTTGCTCCATGGGTTTTACCCATTCAGTGATCCATCAGTTCGATCCACGGTTCGGTTTCTTGGATGGGGCTTAATTACTCAATTACTTAGGCTTGATATAATCCAATCCAATTGGATTGTACTAAGTCCTAAACTCTAAGTTCATTACACCAATCGTATTCTACACGTAACATTCACGTATTCTATTCGTATAATACTCGTACGATAATCGTATTTGTTCTTCGTATTAAATCTTTATACTATACTCGTATACTTAATCATATCACACTCGTATAACGTACACATAATCATTATCGTAATTCATTATACGAATCTCACTTCCTTCCCGGAAATCATTCTTCTCAACCCTTAGGTTTTAAGTCCGTACGTGAAAACTTTGTTTTCCATAAATAAAATATTATTAAATATTCCATCTCGTCTTCATATTCTATCATTACGCGTTTCTCAGAATTTCAAACTTAATTCCCGAGCAAAAACGGATGAATAGTGTTTTTACAAAAATTTCTCAAAAAACTTTTATTTTCGTCTTGGAAATTCAAAACAATTAATTCTAACACATAGCTAGAATACTAACCACATCCGCACATTCTAGGTCATAGAACGACCTTCACATAGCTTACTCACATAAATAATCAATTAAATTCATTTAATTCACATAATCAAATAAAAATTTAATTCTCATATAAATCCGATTTTCTCGGGCGTTACATTCTCCCCCCTTATAAGGATTCTGTCCCCATAATCTCGCTTATAATTACATAAACAAATGAGTAAAATTTTCCTTCATTTTACTTTCGAGTTTCCACGTTGCTTCTTCAGCATTGTGGTTTCTCCATATTACCTTCACCGAAGGTATTATCTTATTTCTCAAAACTTGTTCCTTCCTATCAACAATTTGAACTAGAAGTTCTTCATATGATAAATCTTTTTCTATCTGAATAGATTCATACTCTATTATGTGTTTATAGTCTGGCTTATAGGGACGCAACATAGACACGTGAAACACATTGTGTATACATTCCATTTCTGGAGGTAAGGCTACTTCATAAGCTACCTCTCCTACCCTTCTTAAAATCTCAAAATGTCCTATAAACCTTGGACTTAACTTCCCTTTATTTCCAAAACGTATCTTCACTTTCCAAGGCGATACTTTGATAAAAATATAAGACCCTAAATCGAATTCTCTCTTTTCTCTATGAGGCGATATACTTGTGTTGCCTATCTTGAGCTTCTACCAATCGAGTACGTATTAGCTTTATCATGTCCATCGTTTGTTGTACCAACTCAGGTCCCAACATTCGACGGTCACCCACTTCATCCCAACACAATTGAGTTCGACACTTCCTTCTATACAACGCTTCGTAAGGCGGCATGCCTATACTAGCGTGAAAACAATTGTTGTACGCAAATTCTACCAATGGTAGATGGTCGTCCCAACTCCCTTTGAAATCCATAACGCAAGATCTTAACATATCTTCAAGCGTTTGAATTGTTCGTTCACTTTTTCCATCCGTCTGAGGATGATACATTGTACTCAATCTTAACTGTGTTCCCATTTGCTCTTGCAAACTCTTCCAAAAGTTCGATGTGAATCGTGGATCATGATCTGACACAATCAAAACAGGTACACCATATCTTGAAATAATTTCCTTGACATAAAGCTTAGCTAATTGGTCTAGGTTATACCTAACTCCTATTGGTAGAAAATGAGCCAATTTCGTCAATCGGTCCACTATCACCCAAATAACGTCGTATCCTTTCCTTGTTGTTGGAAGTCCCACCACAAAGTCCATTGTGATGTGCTCCCATTTCCACTCCAGAATTTCTAATGATTGCAATAACACGCTCGGTCGTTGTTGTTCAGACTTAACCCTTTGACAAGTTAAGCACTTACTAACATATTCTGCTATCTCCCTTTTCATGTTTGGCCACCAAAAGTTCTGAGGAAGGTCTTGATACATCTTTGTACTACCAAGATGTATCGAGTACCTCGAACTATGGGCCTCGCTCATTACCTCCTCCTTTAATTCAAAATTATTTGGAACCCAAATTCTTCCTTCAAAATGAAGTAATCCCTCCTTATCGAGGTTATACTTAGTCTTTTCTTCATCTTCTATCCTCTTCTTCATATGCTCGCATTCCTCGTTGCTCAATTGCACTTCTTTAACACGTTCCACTATGGTCGGTTGAGTCTCCATGGAAAATAACATTTCTTCTGCTTCATCCAGTAATTTAACCTCTAACTCCATTTTCACCATCACTGTTACTAACTCATTCTGAGTCATTAACATTGATAGTTTCTCTCTACCCTTCCTACATAGTGCATCGGCTACTACATTTGCTTTCCCCGGATGATATAAGATATCACAATCGTAATCTTTTATTAGTTCCAACCACCTTCTCTGCCTCATATTCAACTCCTTCTGTGTGAAGATATATTTCAGACTTTTATGGTCCATGTATCACACTTCTCACCGTATAGATAATGCCTCCATATTTTAAGGTAAAACTACAGCTGCCAATTCTAGGTCGTGAGTAGGATAGGCCTTCTTATAATCCTTTAATTGATGTGACGCATACGCAATGACCTTTCCATGCTGCATGAACACGCAACCCATCCTCTATGCAAAGCATCGCTATTCACTACAAAATTCCCTGTATCATCTGGCAAAGACAATACAGGTGCCTCACTTAACCTCTTCTTTAGTTCCTGAAAACTGTTCTCACATTTTTCAGTTCACACATACTTCACCGACTTCCTTGTCAAATTTGTCAGCGGAGTAGATATTTTAGAAAAGTCATGGATGAACCTTCTATAGTATCCCGTTAACCCCAGAAAACTCCAAACCTTAGTTGGCATTTTCAGTTTCTCCCACTCATTAACTGCTTCTACTTTTGTTGGATCCACAAAAATGCCATCTTTATCAATAACATGTCCTAGAAACTGCACTCATTCAAGCCAAAATTCACACTTTGTGAATTTCGCATATAACTTTTCCTTCCCTAGTGTCTCCAACATTATCTTCAAATGTTCAGCATAATCTTCTGACGTCTTAGAATAGACTAAAATATCATCAATGAACACTAAGACGAACTTGTCTAAATGCTATTTAAACACTCTCTTCATCATATCCATGAATGCGGCTGGCGCATTAGTCAACCCAAACGACATAACTAGAAACTCGTAATGACCATAACGAGTCCTGAACGTCATCTTTGGTACATCCTCCTTCCTTACTTTTAATTGATGATACCATGTACGCAAATCTATTTTAGAAAAATACTTTTCCCCTTTCAACTGATCAAATAGATCATCGATCCTGGGCAATGAGTATTTATTCTTAATCGTTAACTTGTTCAACTCTCGATAGTCGATACAAAGTCGTAACGACCAATCCTCTTTCTTTACAAACAATAACGGTGCTCCCCAAGGAGACACACTCGGTTGAATGTACTTCCTATCTAATAGTTCTTGTAATTGAACCATTAACTCCTTCATCTCAACTAGCACCATCCGATATGGTGCCCTTGAAACTGGTGCCGTACCCGGTAATAGATCAATCACAAACTCAACCTCCCTATCCGGTGGAATACCCGGTAACTCCTCCAGAAATACATCCCCGAACTCTTGAACTATAGGTATCTGGTCCAAGGATGTTCCCACTCTTTAGGTATCCACAACATGGCACAGATAACCTACACACCCCTTGTGACGCCCCCAAAATAGGTATACATCCCCCATCTTGAGTCGCCAAATACATGGTACAAAATACAAATACAAACTTAATTATACAAACGTCGTATAATATACGACAAAACATATGCTATGAGTTTTAATACAAATATTATCATCTAGACAATATCCACACTCAATGGAGTCCTCATTACATTTATTATCACACTATTTAACAAAATAGTGAGGACTATTAATGCTATGATCTGGACCGTCACTCCGTTTCCCTACTCGTCCCAGCTATATTCTCATTTCCTGCAGAGAACAGTGAAAGAAAGGGTGAGCTCAACTAGCCCAATAAGAAATATTATAACAAAGATATTGCAGAATAAATTATCATTAGTCTTCAACAATGTTAAACTGTTAAAATATAATAAACATCAAGTTTAACTGCAGCAGAATAAGCAATCCATTAGAAGAGTCAAGTAGATCATGATATCTATTATCTTCTATGTTTTAAAATGTTAAATCATCAATGGTCATGATTATACCGAATAATCCATGGTCATAATAATACCAAAAATTGTCCATCAATGCACTACAGGCCACTGAGGACTTTTACCACATCATTTATAACATTATAGGTCATGATTATACCGAATGATCCCTGGTCATGATCATACCAAGTTCATCTATGCACGTAAGCCAAAGATGACTTTCATCACAATATAAGCATGAGGATGATGACAATGATATAAGTATTAATCAAACGAAAATAAGGATAAATATTAAAGACTTTAAATTTATCCAAATATTATCAATCACTTAATAAACTCATAATCTAATATTATTAATATTATAAAAATATTTTAATCACTTCTTAAACTTATAAACAATTTATTTCAATTGTTCATACTTTACCAAATAATGCATTTAATTATTCAAAAATGTCATACTCATAAGATTTCATCACCAATGATCAAATCCCTCATCAAAAATCTACATATACCCTATATAGGATTCCCAAGCCATAAAATCCTATTTTCCAATTTTGTTACTTCACATAACATATTTAATTCATTTACTCATAACTAATTCATTTTCATGAAAAATACCAAATCAGTTCCAAAAATATTTCTTTTCTGGAATTTATCATAATATAGTCCCATATTGAACATATATTTTTCTCGGAATTTTTAAAATTCATTTACTATTTTTCATATGGCCAAAACTGCCGGATATTTAGACATTTATCATAAATTATACTTTTGTCCAAAAATTCCAAAATTTACAGGGTATACTCCTGTTATATACATGTACTCCCAATAAAAATTTAACTAATTTTGGAGTTAACCACAAGGAGTTATAAGGGTTTACTTTTAAAATAGTCTTTTCCCATAAAATCCATAACACTTAATCTATACATCCAAAAATCGCCATCTTTGGACACAATATAGAGAACTCATCAATTTATCATTTTAAATTTTTCCATATTTTTTTAGGGAAAAAAAATTATGAAACTGCAAATGGATTTTCAACCGCCATGCGGTAATCCACGTAGACAGATCATTTCCACAATTTAATAAGGAATGAATATGAAGGATCATTCACCATGCATGCGGTAGTCCACATAGGCAAAGTTATTGAGCAGAATAATAAAGAATGGAATAACGGAAGAATTCACCATACATGTAGAGACCGCATGCATAATTATTCCCAATGTAATAATAAAGAATGGAACTGTGTCGTGCGTAATCCCATGCAGACGAGGATATTCCAATAGAATAATAAAGAATGGAAAGGGTCATGCATAATCTCGCATGCACGAGGATATTCCAAGCAGAATAATAAAGAATGGAATAACAATAGAATTCACCGGGCATGCGATAGACCTCACAGCATGAGTTATTCCAGCGAGAATAATAAAGAATGGAACCAGTCATGCGTAATCCACATGCATGGATATTCCAACATAATAATAAAGAATGGAATAACAATAGAATTCACCGGGCATGCGATAGACCGCATGCAGGACATGTTATTCCAAATGTAATAATAAAAAAATGGAACTAGGTCATGCGTAATCCGCTTGCAGATAAGATATTCCAACATAATAATAAAGAATGGAATAATGAAGAATTTCACCATGTATACTAGTAGTCGCGTATCAAAGTTATCCCAACAGAATAATAAGGAATGGAATAACAATAGCTCTCTTCATGAATGCGAAAGAAATAATACCCCTTACCTTAGAAGAAAGCTGGATATTGGAATAGTGAGGTAGAGACTTCTTCTTCTTTTTTCTCTATAATTTCTCTCTATAATAATTGCTCTAAAGCTTTAGTGAATTGGTGAGAAATGAAGGAAGAATGAGCTTCTATTTATAGGAAAATATAGTTTTGATAATTGCACGTTTTGGGTCTCAAAATATTACAGTACAATACCTCCAACTTTTCTTTCATTTTTAATTTAGTCCTGCAAGTATTATCAAACTTGCACCACCTCCCTTAACTTAGTCATGCAAGTATTATGAATCTTGCACCAACTCCCCTAATAGTACAAGAATGTGATTCAACAGTACAAACATGTGAACAAATAGTTATATAAACATGTGAATTAGTAGCAATTAATTGCTCATTTATCCGATTAATTACCCGATTTATCAATATAACCCCCAGACATCAATTATCATCGGAATAGATGTCAATTTCCACTAACACTAATAATCCCAACAGAATGGAACTATCAAATCCATCTTTAATCAACACGAACTTATTCATCATTAATATTATAACTCATAATATTTAACAACCAGGTCGTTCCTAAGAAAGAGGGGGCTTTCCGATAAGGATTTCTCCTTATTGGCGCACAATTAGATGATCAAACCTCTCCTTGACAGAACTTCTAGACATTGTAAATATTACAATTTAATAATATGAATAACTTTGTCGTGTCAATTATTCATTTAATAATATATCATATTATACAGATGATACTGTGACAATAATCGAATCAATAATATGAGAGATATGATGCATCAATTACTGTAGCAATAACTGAATATAACTGAGTGACTTCTCACGTAAGCATCAATAATCAATATTGTGTGCTACTATGCAACCACGCGTATTACTGTACTTATACTACCGGGTAGTTCAACAGTTTTAACGGTAACACTTTCGCCGTTATTTTTATAAATAGATATTTCTGTCATTTCTTACTACGACAATACTTCCGTTGTGGGGTCCACCAATGATTGTGTCGTCATATGAATATTCCCCGATAAAAAGAATATTCCTCGACCAATCGAATATTTATAACAACTTGCATACTTTGCAAAATTTTCAAATACTACCCACAACTATAACACTATCTCAAATCCACACCATAATATTAAAAAAAAAAAAATTTAAAAATTTAAATCTTTATTCATAAAATTTGGGGTCTCACGCCCCTTTCTCAACATCTTCCTAGCTTGTGTTATCGATAGACAACAAGAGCGTCTCGGTGATTTACTACCAAAAAACACTACCTTGGTTTTCTTCGAAAACCGAAGGTTCACACTTTTTGTAAAGCCTCCAAATCTGGGTACTTGAAACCTGAACTCGGTGCTTCACGATACCATTTCTATGAGAGAAATAATACTAATAATAATAACAATAATATAAATATTAAACTTAATTTACATGATTATCAGAGTCTAGCTCCCAAGTACGTAACCTTTATTACATTCACTACATAGCATGTTAGATAATATATATCATTGTCTTAATAATATTACACTATTACATAAGATAACATTGCAATCATTCAATAACCTTTCCTTTTCTCTTGTTCTTAGCAGAGCCTTCAGGTTGTTCAGACTTAACTGAAAACATTTAAATTAAGCAAGGATGAGCATTAGAGTGCCTAACAAGTAACAACAATTATAAATATTAGCTGAAATGATTAAATGTTTTCTTTGTACTACCCTTCTACAACAAATCAATAGTTGTGAAGTAATCTAAATCGATAATAATAACGTAACAACTCTGTAACAAATTTTTGAAACTACGTATTGACTATATATATAGGGTTAAGGTGACATACTATGAACATTTTTTTCTATTTTCGAAAAGGTTAAACAGAACTTCATCTGCAAACTATCATAACTTACTAGCACGCGGGGGTGATCAATCGTTATGCCTCAGATTGATCAATACTACATGCAAGAACGATGGTATCGTTCACTCTGTCCGCCTTGGGCGCATAAAAGTTTTCCCATGTTCAGGATGTTCATACTTAGTCGGGAATCCGAACCAAAACAATTTGGTTGGATACAAAAAGGTTTTTATCGTATTCAACAATATTTCTAAATCTGTGTCTAGCTGATCAAATAACTTCGACGACTCTTTGTTATTGTATACATACTGGGGTCAATAGGTATATATATATATATATATATATATATATATATATATATATATATCAACATGTAATTAAATATAATGATTGTCGAAGTGGAGACACTTGAACAACCATATTTAGAAATTAACGAACAGAATATATATATTTGAATTATAATATAGTACCATGTTGATAATCAATGAGGTTAATAATCTGGTATAATAATAATATAATTCTGAATCTTCTTACTCATGTCCATTGCATAAAGAAAATGCAAAGGTAGGATACTTGCCTGGTACGCTGCTTACAATTCGCAACTTAGTTTTATCTTTTATATAACCACCTATCAGTAATAAGATCATTTTACTGATTAGAATAATATATCGTAACACATAATACTGCCTATTGCAGTAAGCACATAACCTAATCACCTTGTCACAATATCCAACAGTCATTGAATTAAAAACAAACAATACTACAGTCAAAATATCTAAGTCCAGATTAATTTCTGAAACATGTTGGTGTACCAACGACTTTATCGGGTAATTATTGAGTCTAAGACTCTATCCAGTAATTCCATAACTGTAAATATCAGTCATATTATTTTTAAATGACTTATAATAATTTTAAAACATTTATTATAATTTATCATGCATTTTCAAACACCGGAACCATAATTAAATGATTTAAATATCAAACAATTCTATTATCATTAATATTTAATTAATATTAAACTATGAATGAAACCATTGCCAAAAGTTTTAAAGTTATTTATAATAACTCAAAATATTTTAAAAACGTTTATATTACCCTTAAATAATTTTTAAAACATTTAAAATCATTTTTAAATAATTATCATTAATATTTAATTATTAATGTACCATTTATCAAAATATTAAAAGTCATTAAGTATAACTTAAAATATTTTTAATTCATTTATATCCTCTTTAAATGATTTTTAAATTAATAAAACCATTTTTAAAACTATTTATTTAATATAATTATTAAATAAATTTAATTTCATTACTATTAAATTAAAATCATTAATATTAAATTATTAATGAAATTATCCTTTAAATATTAAAAGTTATATTTTATAACTTAAAATATCTTTAAACACTTTATTTTCATTTAAAATAATTTTTATAATAATAAAATCATTTTTAAACTAAATTATTTAATACAATTATTAAATAACTTTAATATCATTAATAATAATTAATTAATGGAATTTACCTTTAAATATTGAAAGTTATATTTTAGAACTTAAAATATTTTTAAATACCTTATTATTATTTAAAATAATTTTTAATATAATAAAATTATTATTTATTTATTTATTTAATTCATTTAATAAATAACTTAATTATCATTAATATTAATTTATTAATGAATTTCATTAAAAAATATTAAAAGTCATTAAAAATAACTTAAAATATTTTCTTATACCATAATATAATTTTAAATAATTTTTCAAGTATTAAAATCATTTTAAAATAATTTATTTAATATAATAATTAAATAAATTAAATATTTTAATATTTCAAAATATTAATTATTTATGAAATATATTTAAAATTATTAAAAACTAATTTTCAGATTTTAAAATAATTTTTAGTAATTTAATTTGTATTTTTAATAATTTAAAACTAATTTTCTATAATTATTTAATAAAAATATAATTTTTATAAATAAGCGTCAAGCTAAAGACCACCTATAGCTTAGACAGAACCATCGCTATAGGTGTTCTTTATGTTCATAAAAATCCAGAACACCATGTCAGTTTCGAGCAAGCAACTTTGACCATGATCAATTCTTGACACAAAGTGTTTCTGGACAAACTATGACTTGGATCTTGTAGTAATAATACAAGACTACATGATACAACCACAAACATGGCCAACAAGCATAACATAAGAGAGATCTAGGTACCCAAAGTAGTTGTCAGAGGATGTTCTTCATTTCTTGGTTGCCTAGAAATGAAGAACAGTTCGAGCATACACTTATGGGCTTCCACTACATATTGATCGTGTAATGTTTTTGAAATTAAAAGTTGCTGTGTGTAGACAGCATGTAACTTAAGAGATCTATTACAAAACATCAACAGAATCAATAGATATGGACCGGTCAAAGCATGTCCGAAACTGTGTTCATAGGTTTTCTGGGTTACCCAGAAAACCGTTTTCGTGCTTGACCCTGCTAGTTTGACCGATCACTACATTAAATCTATTTGTTATCTAAATGATCTAAAAGCTTTAAACTGTAGTACACATACCATATTACAAATCTATTACAACAACAACAACAAAACAACAAACAGAAGCAAGATCAGAGACGTCAAAGGTCTTGTCAGACCGTTCTGGGCAAGATCTAGGTTACCCAGATTTTGTCTAGTCGTGGTCGGTCAACGACCTTTGACCGACAATATATTGCAACCTGTTCAAGCTATAACCTTGATTCAACTTCCAGAGTAAAGATCTCATATCACACTACAATATTCAACACTTAAAACACCAAATCAATAAACACACTGAGATCTAGAAGGTCTGACATTCATTGTTAGACATCAAAAGTAAAAATTTCCAGAGTTTGTAAAATGCTAGATCTGAGCCTATAGATGTTATGGATCTAACATCTATCAACCCAGATCATCATTATACACTATATCTAACATGTTTTAACATAAAAACACAACATCTAACACATTGATCAAGATCATATTTTCATGTTAGGGTTTATACCTTGATGATCAATCTCTGATTCTGGCTTCTAATTTTTGTTATATGTATTAGTGGGGCTGGCTTTTGGGATTGAAAAACTAAAGGAATTTCGTGGGTTTTGAGTTGAGAGAGTCTAGTTGAGTGTTTGTGCAAAAATGGCCTAACAAATGATCTTTCTCTCTCTCCAATCTATATATACTAAGTTAGATGCATCAATTAGCTGGCATAGGTAATTTCAGTCACATGGAGTGGTTAGATTTGGTGAACAACTCACCTAAGGTCAAAACCTACATATTAGCTTTAATAATGAACAAAAGGGTAAACATGTCATTTGGCTTATAATTTTAATGGCAACTTTGTAATATTGACAAACCCTTAGGGTTTAACCCTGTTTAATACATAGAATTTGTAGGATTTAGCAATTAGGGTTTGAAAAATATAAAATTTTAGTTTCTAAAATTTGTAATTAGGGTTCCTTAATTCGATTAGGTTTCTAATTAAATTATACAGGAATACTAGGGTTTAAAATCACTAATTATAATTAACCTTGCTAACTTTAGCAATTATGGTTTACAATTTTGATAATTAGAGTTACCAAATTACAATTAGGGTTTCTAATTATTAAATTCGGTTTCTAATATTAATTTTCTTTCATAGTCAAAACTATTTACACTTTGCTTTCATAGCCAAAAAGCTAATACATTACTATCGCGCGATTGACTTCTACAAAAATTGGGATTTACAAAAAGACTACCCCTTAATTATACAAAAGAGGGTTTTACGTCACTACACATATACAAAAAGATCTAATGATCTACTAACACTACCTTACGGCATTCTCATGTTTCTGATTTGCTAAAATTGAAACAATATCTCTACTAATCGTATGTCGAGTCTGCCCTGACTCAATAGAATAACAAGCAATTTTCAACTTGAAATCCTCGTGAGCACATTCATGGATGTACGACATCCTAGCAATCTTCTGGTCTTTTTCAACCAGTTTCTTTCGAAGCTCTACAGCCTCTTCCTTATAATCCCTCGCCTTATCCGTCATCAGCACTTTCTCATCGTACTTCGACTCAAAATCTGCCTCTGCAGACTCCTTTGCCTCATATAGGGCGGTAATTTCCTCGTTCTGTGTCTACACCACCGTGCGCAGATGCACATTCCTATCAAGCACAACCAGGTACAATGATCTCATTGCATCTAGAGGTGTTGACTCTTGAGTAGGTACCACCGTATTAATAGATGTTACCTCCATATCCTCCTCCACATCTATCATCATATTCAGCTATGATGCTATTCCCATTGTTTCCTCAGAGTAATCCTCCCAAGAAATTTACTCTTCTGGATCAGAATCTTCTAGAACCACTACCGGTACCTCTGCCACTAGCATGGGTACTATCTCCACTTGGTTCACTGACTCTTCACTCACCACGTGAATGTCTCTATACATCAAGCTATCTTTTGACATCTACAAAACACATAACATGTTGATTAGTACATAATACACAATAGTATAAGCACAAATCACATTTAATTTATTTAGGATTAATTTCCATCTTTTAAATCTTTTGGTACTGAGTTTTCTCAATACCTTATTAATTCATTCGACTCGATTTTTCTTTCTTCAGACTTAACCTTCCTTACGAGGTTATTAGCCTAAGGTTCTTCGCCCCTTAAGTTTTATAACCTAATGCTTTGATACCAACCTGTGACGCCCCAAAATTTGGGCATCTTCCAACCCGACATATGGTGCTACACGGTACTCATAACTATACAATCATCCAATTGAAAAAACAATATAATGAATGTAATTACTATCTTCTTATTACAATCAAAGTGAAATCCTTTCCCAAGTTCAGAAACCGATTACATCATTCGTTGTTCGTCAGTATATTACATACAATCATATTAATCTATTACAAGATGGTTAACTATCCATCTTAGCCTTGCCCTTATTTTTCGTAGCATTCTCTGTATGCTCGGCTTTAACTATAATCATATAATTCACACAAGAAGTGAGCACAAATTGTGACACCCCCAAATCTGGGTCTCTTCCAACCCGACAGATGGTGCTACACGGTACTACCATTCATTCATTCATTCAATTGAATAGTCTCAAAAGGACTAATATAACTTCTATATATCCAAAATAATATTACATTTCCTAGGTTCTTTGTAACCCATTCGTTTGTTCTTGTCATAATATCAAATATATTACAATCGTTCACCTATACTATTACATAAGTATTCTAAGGGTTCATCTTCGCCTTGCCCTTGTCCTTACCTGAGCCTTCGGTCCGCTCGATCTTGGCTGTGTTCATATGGTTCAAGCAAGAGTGAGCATGACTAGCTTAGCAAGTACTACAATTCTAATAAACAACATGCTTGAAACATAGAACTCATATATCTTTAGTAACTGAATCAATAGTTACGAAGTACTATCGACAATTCAAAATAGCACTTCTTTTCGTTCAAAACGTTTTCCAACAACAATATTCAGTAGAATATCAACTAAGGCTCGGAACTATGAGCAGTTCATAATTTCTTTTGAAAAGGTCAATCCGGCACTAAGTCCGTAAGTCCGGCATAGCTTACGAGCACTTCTGGGTGATCAGCCTATAGTACTCTATGTTGATCAACACTACATTCATTAAACGTGTATACATTTAAGTTGTGGCAACCTCACGTGCCTGTCGTTGAATGACAAAAACATTTTAGCATACTTGGTCTTCGATTGAAAACCATACCAATATAACTCGGTAAACATAAATCATGCTTGACAAAATCATAATATAAGTCTAGCCGAAAGAGTTGGCTTTAGACTTCATCATTCAAGACTTCATGTGAAAGAATACATGAATTACAAAACTTGTCCAGACTAAATTGAAACAAGGGTTAGAATACTTGCCTTCAGCGTCTGCTTACTGATTATCACATGTACACTTTTGGGTCTCTAAGTCTCTACAATACATGATCATATAACGTACCACATTAGGTTTTATATAATCAAGTAGGTATATTATTATATCTTACCCTTCATCTCAATCTAAATCCTGACTTAGATATGTTATTATGGTTTCCGGCTTTTCATTACGTCATTCACATTACGTTCACTTTCAATTGATTATTAACTCTTAATCAACATACATTAGTGTCTTACAATGCCTTAACAATGTTATATTAACACCTTAGTTCATTACCAAGAGTTTTCTTTCATTCTATACTTGTAAACATTCTTGTCCATCAAAATTCTAGGATGGCCAAGCATACCACACTTAACTCTGCATCTCGTAATTGCGATACTGAGTTAGCGGTATGCACAGTTCGCCCTCATTCGCATGCATGGTGTGGGCTTTAAGAGTTCGTGAGTCGCACAAGGCGCTGGACTCTGTGCCTCAAATAGTTTGCAAAATTTTGAAAATTTCACGAAACTCCCGGACGCATAACTTCTTCGTTATAAGTCTGAATTGGTCCGTTCAAAAGCCTACGGTTCACAAATTACATACTCTATGCATTAATGCAAGAATTTTATCTATTTGACTTCGTTTGCTAAAATTTCACCTATAAGTTCATTTTTAACGAAAGCGATAAACGTTTGTGAACGTTCAACGCTCGTTTCTTCGTTCTAAGTCAGAATTCGGTCATTTTTGAGTCTGCAACTCTATAATGCCAAATATGACTTGTCTCCATCGAAAACCAACATTTTCGACTTCAAACACAAAATACGACTTCTATTCTGAGAATTTCACGAATTCGACGATAATCGTCCAATCGTGTGAATTCCGGCAAAACTACATTCTTAATGATTCTAAATGGAATTCAACCAACATATGATCATCACAAGTTACTTATTACACCAACTTATAGGCAAAGTAGGTTTTGACTTATTCTTATAAGTTAATGACTTATTTAACTTATGAACTATAATTCATCATGCTTATGCCTTATTATGAACTTAAGTCCATTAATCAATATTCTTATGTTATATTCAACATACTAAATCATCATATGACAAACATATGATAAGTTCTTCATTATTCTAACAACTTATTAATGTTCAAGTTGCTTATCCAACTTATTCGGCTTAAGTTCATTCCTTATTAACTTATTACATGTTCTTAACATACAATCTCCCTTATCTATCAATCCTATCATAGAAGAGATGTAGATAAAAGAGATGAGTCTTACCCTTGAAGACTTCATTTCACTTTGGAAAACTAGCAAAGGTTGAAGTGGCTTATAAGTCTTAAGTGACTTATTCTCTCTACCAATTAAGTAGCTTATATTTGTGAGGAAAGTTGGATGAAAATAACAACCAACAAAATTTGAAATGAGGCTTGTATTTATAGGCCACCAAAGGTTAGGGCATTTTAGACTTTAAAACATCCCACCTCCTTATTCCACCTCCTCATTTCACCTCCTCATCCTCCACCTCCTTACTATTCATTCCTTGCTCATCACATCACTTGGTCACCACACAAAATCCTTGCCCATCAAGCTTACCCACTTCATACTTGGTTTTCCCCATGGATCAAGGCTTCTCATTGGACTTGTTAATTAAATCTAGCCACTTCCTTAATGGGCTTGTGCTAACATAGTTTGGACTCATGATATATCAAACTCTTGGGCTTGATTGTCACATTATATTGGACTTCTATTATTAGGCTAATAATCCTACAAGTCCATTAACTTTAATTAACCAACTTAACATTTCTCCCCCACGTATAATCTTCGTATGCTAACTCGTATATTAGTTCGTAATATATGTTATCTCATTCTTCATACATAATAGTACAATACGTCGTATTATACTTACATCCATTACTTCATACAATGTATACACATTATATAATCACAACTTATCTTCCTTTACGATTAATAAACCTAACGTTCCCAAATTAGGTCCACATGCGAAATATTATGTTTTCCATACTTAGATTATTATTACATAATCCATCTCACATTGATATTATAACGTTACGTATTTCTCGGAAATTCAAAAATAATTTTCGAGCAGAAATTGATGAATAGTGTTTTTTGAAAAATTTCTCGGAAAGCTTTTATTTTCGTCTTAGAAATTCAAACACCTTAATTAACTCACGTAGTTAAAATACTACGACATTCTGACGTTTCTAGGTTATAGAACGACATTCATCTTATCAACACGTAATAATAATAAATAATATTATTTTATTCATTATTAAAAGTATTTACAAAGGTTCGATTTTTCGGGGCGTTACACAAATAGCTTAGCAAGTTTAACAAAGAATAATATCAATACCACATTCGTGAATTATATGAAAATCTTCCATAACTGAACAAATAGTCATGAAGTATTACGAAACATTAATACTTAACAATTCATAACATCAATTCCCAAAGTATATAATAGTTTAGGAATTCTGAACCGGTCGAAAGACCATGAACAGTATCTTTCTATTTTCATACTTGAAAAGGACATCACAGCACTAAGGTTGTACATCTGGCATTTCTTACGAGCACTTCTAGGTGATCAGCCTGTAGTGCTCTATGTTGATCAACATTCATCCGTTAAACGTATTTACGTTTAAGTTTTGGCAAACTCGCGTGCCCATCGAATAATCGATGAAAAATACTTTTGTTTGTTCATAAACAAACCTTACCTTTGAATCCGTACCAAATACTTGGCATATGATAACGTTACCATTTCTATATAGAAAGATATGTATACAAATCAATCTATCTCTTACGAATAGTCTAGCCGAGTTAAAACTGGCATTGACCCTTTCTTTAAAATCATTCATGCAACTCAGTACAATGAATCACAGAAAACTCGACTAACACGAAGGTTAGACAAGCGTTAAGAAAACTTGCCTTCAAGCGTCTTCGAATAATTTATTTGACTATTTTTAGCCTTTACAGAATCTATATGATATATTCACATAGAACACTGTAATTAGCTACCAAACAATCAATCACATTGTTTCTACCAACTTCTTTCTCTTCTATGTCTTAGTTGACTTTATTTCATTAATAATGTCAATATGACTTATTACCTTTCATCCCGGCTTGTTAATGATCTTACATGATTAACTGGACTCAATCATCATTGGTGAAGTACCAATGTCGATTACAGTTCACAATTTATTTATTAACACTTTGTGTTCTTTGTTACCATACTAACAACTCGTGTTTTAATTCCTAAGTTTATCACTATATACACTAGTATATGTAACATAGGAATAGTTTTAGTATGTTCATTAAGTATATAAACTTAACTTATACAGTTCTTGAAACAATTGGAGTTCAAACTTAACTTGTCTAACAAATGCCGCCTCGTATACCGCAGGCATGGCCTCTATATTAACAACACGGCGCTGCGGTGCAGGTTTGCAGATACCTAAGCCCGGTCTCGGCTACGTATGCGAAACCTATACATGTGAATGGTGCTACGACGCCACTCTTCAGTAGGTCATTAAAGCGTGTACGCAGATCATGCGCACAAGCATAATAAGCTTTATTAATGCACTGTGGCACCAGACCTAAGACTCAGAAAAATTTTGACAGATAAAATTTTAATGAACTTTCCGGCTTTATAACTTCTTCGTTATAAGTCTAATTTGGTCTGTTCAAAAGCCTACAACTCCCATTTTACGTACTCTACGCGGTCATATAAGAATTTTATAATTCGTAATTTGTTAACTCAAAATTCACTTCTAAGTTCATTATCAGGCGTTCGTTAAACGCTTTCGAGCGTTCAATACTCGTTTTCTTCATTTTAAGTCAAAATCTGACGATTCTTGAGTCCGTGACTCTTAAATACCCTATCTCACGTGTTGACATTGAAAACAAACGTTTTCAAGTCTCACGAAAACTTTTGACTACTAATCCGAAATTTTTACGTTTTTGACGTTTAACGTCTAATTCCGTAAAATTCGCCATAACTTCGTTACTAGTGTTCTATATGCCAAATCAAATGGAACACTCCATTGATTTCATATATACATCCTAACCAAGCAAGATGCACATATCCTAATAGTGACGATGTTCAATTTGTCCATCAACAACCAAGTTCATTATTCCATATTCTCTACGGCTTATACTTACGTGAACCCTTACGATTTACATTTACACATGACTTATAAAGATTTTACATATTACAAGGCATCCTTATTCCTCCATAAGAGGCATGCTCCACCAATTTATGATTCTTTATAACCAAGAAATCAAAAGGATGGAAAACTAATACTAATGGAATATTACCTTTCCTATCTTTGTGTTCTTGCTAAAATCTCTAATGTTTTGCTTCAAAGTTAGATGATTTCTTGTTTCTAGCTCTTTCTCTCTCTCAATATAAGTTGGATGACTCTTGGAAAAATCACAAATGGCAAACTTAAGCCTTTTATTTATAGCCAATTCAAATGGAGGGATTTTTGGTCATTTCTCCCCACCTCTTTACTATTCACTACTTCATCACCAAGTAAAATATTTGGTGATCAAGTAGTTCACTTTACTTGGCCACCAAGTGGCTGGCCCACATGTCCATGGGTCATCCCCATGGGTTTCCCCATGGATTTTACCCATTTGGTGACCCATCGGTTCGGTTTCTTGGACCGGGCTTAATTACTCAATTACTTGGGCTTGATATAATCCAATCCAATTGGATTATACTAAGTCCTAAACTCTAAGTCCATTACACCAATCGTATTCTACACGTAACATTCATGTATTCTCTTCGTATAATACTCGTACGATAATCGTATTTGTTCTTCATATTAAATATTCATACTATACTCGTATACTTAATCGTATCACACTTGTATAACGTACGTATAATCATTATCGTAATTCATTATACGAATCTCACTACCTTCCCAGAAATCATTCTTCTCAACCCTTAGGTTTCAAGTCCGCAGGCAAAAACTTCATTTGCCATAAATGAAATATTATTAAATATTCCATCTCGTCTTCATATTCTATCATTACGCGTTTCTCGGAATTTCAAACTTAATTCCCGAGCAGAAACTGATAAATAGTGTTTTTACGAAAATTTCTCGGAAAACTTTTATTTTCGTCTTGAAAATTTAAAACAATTAATTTTAGCGCATAGCCAGAATACTAACCACATCCGCACATTCTAGGTCATAGAACGACCTTCACATAGCTTACTCACATAAATAATTAATTAAATTCATTTAATTCACATAATCAAATAAAAATTTAATTCTCATATAAATCCGATTTTCTCGGGCGTTACAATATATATATATATATATATATATATATACATTTACATTTCATGTCCTGTCTGGAGTTCACTTCGTGGTATATATATATATATATATATATATATATATATATATATATATATATAGCTTGTATATATAACTGTTTATCAGCTTACGGGTTAGATTTGTCTAAATCTGGCTATTTCTCACTTTCACCAATTCATGGTGACTAAACTGGAACCGATGAAGCTGAAATATTTTAGATATATTCAAATCTAGTTCTTGTTTTGTCTTTTGTACATATTGCTTTATCATGTGAGCCTAGGAATCATGTGATCACAGATTCAGTTCCTGAATCTAGATTCGGTTCCCGTGATGGACATTTTCAGCTGCAGCCAGCTTGTAAATTATTCGTGGTGTTTGAATTTCCTTAGATCGCTCTCATGCCCACAAGGAGTTCGGCGCCGCTATGTATCTTATTTTCTCGAAGATGCTTCGCATCTCAAAAATAATAAAAGTAAACAAGTCGAACACTTAATAAAATGGAAGTATCAAATGCCTCAATTACTATTGAGCATAAGGGGTTTGAAAACCTATTTTACAAATTATCACTGATATATCTTGTTAAAATTAAACTTTTATACAAAAGTCAAACCCTTTGTATATAGGTGCAAACGAGGCATAACACTACCTCTAGATAACTTCATATAGACCTACACACACATTCAGATAAAAGTTTAAATTGAAAAGTGGTGGTAACCGTGTCACCACAGAAGTCGGGGAGTGCCTAACACCTTCCCTCGTCTTAATCAAGCCCTCGGACCCTAACGAATTTCAATTTTGCAGACCAATTAAATAGTATCATATCACTAGGTCTTTGTGCAAATTGTGACGCCCCTAAAATATGTATACATCACCCATTCTGAGTCGCCAAATATATGGTACAGAATTAAAATACAAACTTAATTATACAACTGTCGTGTAAAATACTATAAAACATAGCTGATAGTTTTAACACGAATATTGTCTTCTAGACAATATCAAAACTCAAATGGAGTACTCATTTCAATTATTATCACACTATTTTATAAAATAGTGAGGACTACTACAACCACCATCTCACACCGTCACTCTATTCCCCGACTAGTTTCGGCTACGTTCTCATTTCCTAAAGAGAACAATGAAAGCAAAAAGGTGAGCTCAACTAGCCTAGTAAGAAATATTATGACTAAGATAATGCAGAATAAATTATCGTTAGCCTTCAACAATGTTAAACTGATAGAATACAATAAACAACAAGTTTAACTGCAACAGAACAAGCAATCCATTAGAAGAGTCAAGTAGAGCATGATATCTACTATATTCTATGATTTAAAAATTTTATCATTAATTTTATCGTTGAGACTCAGCTCAATAAATAATCCACATCACTGAATTATCTATGCACTACGGGCCAAGGATATTCGTGTTATCACCAATGGTCATGATCATACCAACAACTGTCCATCAATGTACTATGGGCCAATGAGGACTTTTACCACATCATTTGTAATATTAGAGGTCATGATTATACAAAATAATCATTGGTCATAATCATACCAATCAACAGTCCATCTATGCACTACGGGCCAAAGATGACTTTCATCACAATATAAGAATGAGGATAATGACATTGATATAAGAATTCAATTAAATGAGAACAAGGATAAAATTTTAAAGATTTATAATTTAATTTATCCAAAATTCAATAATGTCCAAATTGTCAACATGATACTGCTTTGTGGAGTAAAATTCAAGAATAATATTGTATCAAAAATAATTTGGACAGAAAAGAAATTAGTTTTTATCATGAATAGTACCCCGGGTGAATAGTATCCGAGTAAATAGTACCCTATGAATAGTACTTTATGAATAGTACCCTCTGAATAGTACTCCGGCATAAAAAAATTAAACTTTAACAAGAATGTTCAGAAAAATATCCTTGTGAAATGATACTAGATGAAGTGCAAATTTCAAGGATATTCTACTAATTTCAAGGAGTATAGAAGCAATACTTAACAAAATGAGTGTATAATTCAGAATTTGAAACGAAATAATATTACTTACATACTACAGAGTATGGAAGAAAATATTATTTCTTACGAATATTGAACAAAAATAATATCCCTTACCTTAAAAGGAGAGTATTTCTGACTGGTAGGGCGGGGATATTCTTGAAGAAAACTTATACTATTTTCTACACTCAAAGCTTCCTTAAACTCTAAAGAAATACGCTCAATATTATAGAAGAAGAATTTTTTAATTCTTGTGTAATTTTCAATTCTAAACTAAGCATCCTATTTATAGGAGAATGGAATGATACTATTTGAATTTAAAAAATCACAGACTGCACAGTAAACCAAATCAAGGGCGCAATTCAATTAGTTGAAAAAAAATTCTGATTTACTATGCAGCACTATACAAATACTATACAGACACTATGTAAACATTATGCATAATAAAATATAATATATTCTATTTTTCATAAAAAATAAAACTTATAATATATATATATATATATACATATATACGGTCCGGATCTTAAGCTCACCCCTTATCTAGCTCACCTTACTCACCCCCCTTTAGCGAAGAATTAAGGCCATGATTATCTTGGCTCGTCATATATATAGAACCATCGTCTTAGCTTTTAGCGATGGACAACATATAGTGACGGATAACATAAGGCAGCGGTTCTATATATAGCGACCGGACCGAATCATTGCTCTTATCTCGTCGCTAAAGGGGTGAGCAAGGTGAGCTAGATAATGGTGAGCTTAAGATCCTAATCATTATATATATATATATATATATATATATATATATATATATATATATATATATATAAACAAAATCGAGACAACTTCCTCCCGATGATTTTGAAAAATCGTAAAGTGGGGTCTAAGTAATAAGCTAAATTTACAACAAATACTTCATAAAAATGCCCTCTATTTATCTCAACTCACTTGGCTTCACAAAACACATTTTTAACAACCTTTATCATTAATATTATAACTCACAATATTAATAACTAGATCATTCCCAAGAAATAGAGCAGGCTTTCCGATAAATATTTCTCCCTATTGGAGCGCAATTAGGTGACCAAACCCCTTTTCTCGACAGAACTTTCTAGACATTGTCAATAATGTAAATAATAATATGAATAACTTTGTCATCTCAATTATTGATGTAATAACATAAAATATTGTGACAATAATTGAATCAATAACATTAGATACTATTTAGTAATTATTGTGGTAATAATTGAATAAAACTTAGTGACTTCTCTCGTAAGCATCAATAATCAATATTGTGTGCTACTATGCAACCACGCGTATTACTGTACTTTTATCACTGGGTATTTCAACAGTTAACGGTAAAACTTTCGCCGTTATTTTTAGAAAAAGACATTTCTATCATTTTCTAACTCCGACAGTAATTCTGTTATGGGGTCCACCAATGATTGTGCCGTCGTACAGATATTCCCTGTTAAAATGAATATTACCCGACCAATCAAATATTTTATAACAACTTGCTTACTTTGCAAAATTTATAAATATTACCCACAACTATAACATTATATCAAATCCACACCTGAATATTAAAAAAAATATATTTAGAGAAAATTATTTTTTATTCATAAAAGTTGGGGTCTTACACAAACTTTTCTCGGTTGAGTTGGTGCAACCATTTAAAATAACTAACTGGCGACTCTTATAGTCAAATCGTCGACAAATACATGTTAGACCTTTTCAAACTTTTTTTTTCAAACAAATCTCACCTAATATGAGAACACCAAAAGAAAAGAACAGAAAGGGACAATAAAAATCCCAACGTCCACACCGCTATCTCGTTAGGTTCTAATTCACTAATGTGGTTCGGGTCTTCCACATATTTACGTAACATAGATATCTAAAAAATGTTATGAACACGAGATATACTTGGCGGTAAGGCGAGTCTATAGGCCACAGTTCCTAGTCGATTGAGGATTTCAAATGGACCAATGAATCCAGGATTGAGCTTTCCTCTCTTTCTAAATCTCATAACTCCTTTCTATGGAGTAACACGTAATAATACATGATCACCAACATTGAATTCCACGTCCCTTCGATGAAGATCAGCATAACTCTTTTATCGATCTTGTGAGGTTTGTATACGTTGCCAGGTTATTTGAATCTTTTCGATTGTCATGTGTACCAATTTCGATCCCAACAACGTTGCTTCACCCTCCTCATCCCAGCATACTGGAGAACAAAACTTTCATCCATATAATGCCTCAAATGGAGCCATGTCTATACTTGCTTGATAACTGTTGTTAAAGGAAAACTCCACTAATGGTAAAAACTCGTCCCAACTTCCTTTAAAGTCAAGGACATAGAGTCTTAATAAATCTTCAAGAGTTTGAATAGTCCTCTCCGACTGCCCGTCTGTCTGAGGATGATATACAGAACTGAATAATAAATTTGTGCCCATAGCTTTTTGCAAACTAACCCAAAATCTTAAAGTGAATCTTGGATCTCGATCAGAAACTATGGATATTGGCATACCATGCAATCTTAAAATCTCATTTATGAACATACGAGAAAGACGTACAAGTGTATAAGTTTCTCTTTTCGGTAAGAAATGAGCAGACTTGGTCAATCTAACAACAATGAGCCAAATCGCATTTATGCCTTGAGAAACCTTGGGAAGACCAGTAACGAAATCGATGGTAATGTACACCCACTTCCATTCTGGAATTTCAAGTGGTTGCAATTGTAAGACCCCGAATTTTATGAAATAAAAGTATTCAATTTTTCTATTCAGTAAATGGTTAAATTGATAAATAGTAAAGTTAAGGGTGATATATATAAAATTTTCAAAATACGCAAGTGGTTATAAAATACTCATTTTTGTTGGGGAATATTCGTTTGGTCGTGGAATATTCTTGCTGTCGGGGAATATTTGTAAGACGGCGCAGCCACTTGTGGGCCCCATAACAGAATAACTGTCAAATGAAGAAAATGACAAGTTTGAGTTTTTATAAATAACGACGTAATCGTTACCGTTAACACTGTTGGAATACCCGGTGGTTAAAATACAGTAATATACGTGGTCAAGACAAGAGAAGACATGATATTGCATGATATTTTGAATTATTGATTCTTACGTATGAAGGCACTACTCAATAATTGTTACAGTAATTACTGTTCAATATTTTATTTTATTAATTCAATAATTGTTGCGTTGATATTTTATATTATTGTTGTTTCAATAATTGTTAGTGCACAATATTTCCCATTATCAGATCAATAATTCATATTATTTGAATAATATTATTAGATAGCATTATTGGCAATGTCTAGAAAAATCTGTCAAGGAGAGGTTTGGTCACCTAATTCATGGCGCACAATAAGGAAAATCCTTATCTAAGTCCCCTCTTTCCAGGAACCGCACTGGTTGTCATTATTGTGATTCTATAATATTATTTGTGAATAATTAATTATTGATTTATATGATAAGGAAATATTTATTTGATGTGGATATAAATGATTGATTTATTTATGTGGTTATAAATGAAGGAATTGATGTTGAGGTGTTTTATTAGTATTTTTTACGATATATTGCGTGAATTATAATTTTTAATTCGACTGTTGGATCGTTGTGATTTTTGGATATGTTATACATATATAAGTTGAGTATATGTCCACAAATTTTGAACCATTAAAAATGAACGTATGATTTGTTATGAATTTTAAGAGGTGACTGGTTCAGAAATGGTTGAAGTTTTGGAATTTATCATTTTGGTGGAAAATTCTAGAATGTGTGGGCCCCACCCATGGTTGGTGAAGAAATGTGCTGAAATTCTAATTTAAATGTGGTGGGTGGCAATAGTAGCAGGTAAAGCCATCGTAGTAGCGAGTCAAGTCCGCTTGGCGTCTTTAATATTTTCCTATAAATAGAGTGCTGAGTTAGAATTGAAAATCACACCAGAAATATAAGCTTTCTCTCTTTCTCTCTTTCTCTCTCTATATTATCAAGCGTATTTTGTGAGTATTTAGATACTTTAAGAGTTGTTATTCAGTGCAAGGTTCCTTCGGCTTTACATTCCGGTCAGAAGTACTGCTCTTTTGAGGTAAGGGATTGTAAGGGTTGTTATGTTTCTTTAGTTTCGTAATTTTTTTGATCTTAAAAAATTCTAGAAAAATTTGAAATGATAACTTGATGAGTTTTATTGATTGTGTCCAAAAATGGCGATTTTTGGATGTGTAGATTAGGAGTTATGGATTTTATGAGAAAAGACTATTTTAAAAGTAAACCCTTATAACTCCTTGTGGTTAACTCCAAAATTGATGAAATTTTTATTGGGAGTACATCTATATAATATCAGTATACCCTGTGAATTTCAAAATTTTTAGATAAAAGTACAATTTATGATAAATGTCTAAATATTAGAAAATTTTGGCCATATGAAAAATAGTAAATAAATTTTAAAAATTCTGAGAAAAATATATGTTCAATATGGGACTATATTATGCTAAATCCCAGAAAAGAAATATTTTTGGGACTGATTTGGTATTTTTCATGAAAATAGACTAGTTGTGAGTAAATGAATTAAATATGTTATGTGAAGTAACAAAATTGGAAAATAGGATTTTATGGTTTGGAAATCTTATATAAGGTATATGCAGACTTTTGATGAGAGTTTTGGTTATTGGTGATAAAATCTTATGAGTTTGGCATTTTAGGATGATTAAATGCATTAATTAGTAAAGTGTAAATAATTAAAATAAATTGTTTATATGTTCAAGAAATGTTATTCTTTCAATAACATTATACCAAAATATTAGTATGGATTTTATTGTGGAATCTCTACCTTTTTTTCATGTCGGGGTTACTATTCATGAATTATTATTCATGAGTTACTATTCACGAGTTACTATTCATGGGATACTATTCACGACAAAATTAGTTTCTTTTTCTGACCAAGTTATTGTTGATTTATGAATCTTACTCTTGAAATTAAATCCATGTTGTGATCATATTGTTTTTATTATCATATATAACATTTTTATAATCCTGGTGAAGAAATTTCTCTTTGACTTAAGTGTAAAAATGGGTAGATTATTGGTATGATCGTAACTATGGGTTCTCTTTGGCTAGTAGTGCAAAGATGAATTGTTGACTGGTATGATCATGACCATTGAATTTATAATTGAATATCTTTAGCTTAAGTGCAAAGGTGAATTGATCAACATGGTTATAATTATTGTTTATATAAATTCTGAAATGATTATATATTTCTTTGAGATATTAATATCTTTGGCTCGTAGTGCAAAGATGACATTTTGTTGAATATCTTTGGCCTGTAGTGCAAAGATGAAGTGTTGATGAATATCTTTGGCCTGTAGTGCAAAGATGACCTGTTGTTGAATATCTTTGGCTCGTAGTGCAAAGATGACATGTTGCTAAATATCTTTGGCATGTAGTGCAAAGATAAACTGTTAATGAATATCTTTGGCCCATAGTGCAAAGATGAACTTATTATATGATTATGAACAGGAACTGTGATTTGGTATAACTATGATCTTTGATGTTTTAGGTAAAGACAAGTGATGTAAATTATCTTCGTCTTGGATGAGAAAAGGAATTTGAAACCACAAATATGATTATGAGCTATTCATATGATTGTGGACAGGAAGTGTTGATTGATGTTACAGGGATAAAACATTGTTGGTGGACTTTTAACATAGAGAAGATAATAGACATTATGGTCTATTTGACTCTTTTAATGGATTGCTCGTTCCGCTGCAACTATGGTTGAAAAGTTTTATCATCTACCATATGTTCTAAATCTCTGATTTATTACTAATGAAGGCTATTGATAATTTAATTATCTTTAGTCACAATATTCTTTACTGAGCTAGTTGTGCTCACCCTTTTGCTTCACAATTCCTTTCAGGTAATAAGAGTGTTGCCGGGTCGAGCGTGGATAACAGGGGAATAGAATGGTGGTTTATAGTTGTTGAGGTTCTCCCTAAATAGTATGGAAATAATTTTATTGAGAACTTTAGATAAGTGTGTTGTATTGTATACGTCATTTGATATTTAATTTTGGTGAACCGAATAGGGTAAGGTGAACCCAACTGTAGAAGGGTGTTTTGCCACTATCATACAAGATGTCTAATGGCGTACGAGTTATCATAAGACAAGGTTGTGCACATCCACTTGCTGAGTATATCTACGAGCACTACCTATATGATCTTGGAGTTTGGTTGAAACATAATGTTCAATCGCAGACGGTGGAGATAGTTATATGTCAAGAGAAGATTCACCATTGGAAGGAACATGATAGTAATCTTCTCGTTTTTCTTTGGGGTCCATTGGATCAACCAAGGATAATTCTCTGGACACATGATATCTATCGTAACTTAGATTCATGGCCTCCTATGTACGAAGGTTTCCTTGAGCACTTCCCAAAGATTTTAATTTCTAAAATAGTTCTAGATTGTACCTTTATGTAAGGTATCACTATGAGGTATTGTCCATAGTTGGGACATGAGTCACAGTTGGTATTAAAACTCACGGTATATGTGTTGTTGTATTTTGCACGACAATTATAGTAATAAAGTTGTAGCTATTTTCTGTACCATGTATTTGGCGACTCAGAATAGGTTGGATGGATTGGACCTATTTTGGGGGCATCACAGCAATGGTCCATTTGGTACTTGATGCTCCGCCTTGACTCATTGACAAGATAAACACCTTTAAATAAACTCCACTATCATGATACATTTTGGTAGTCCTAGGATGGATTACAAACGGTGTATTGTGCGCCTCCATCATGATTTTATACTTCAAATTAAAGTCGTTAGGAACACAAAGTCTAGAGTTGACTCGAAGTATTCCTTCTTCAACGATTCTTGCTTCTGAAATAGCATATTCTTGTACTTTCTTCCTCGTACGCATAAGCTTCAGGTCTGTAGTTTGAGTAGCTTTAACTTTATCGATTAAAGTTGATTCTACTCGTATATTTGACATTATCACATGGGTCCTTGGACTCTTTAAATCTATCTCCATCCTTTGTAAATTATACAAAATGGGTTTTTGTGTTAACAATGTTGCACTCATAACCGCATACGATCTTCTACTCAACGCGTTAGCTTCCACGTTTGTTTTTCCAAGATGGTATCAAATGGTATGATCGTAATCTTTTAACAGTTCAAGCCAACGTCTTTGGCACATGTTACGTTGGTTCTAGGTGAAGAAATATTTGAGGGTTTTGTATCGAGTTCAAGGTCGATACAAAATTTGATTTTACATTCTAGGGGTAGGCCAGGAAGTTCTTCAGGGAATACATTAGGAAATTTGTTAACAATAGAAATATCATTCAAATATGTGATATTTTTGTTTAAATCCGTGATATGGGCTAAGAAATCTTGACATCCGTTTTTAATAAACGAATGACTTTATGGCTTGATATAACAGTGATTGACTTTTGTGGTTTGGTTGCTTGAATTCTCATGATAGGTTGGTTAGGAATATGAAAACTAACAACCTTACAAAAAAAATTAATTTTAACATGATGAGTAGTTAACCAATCAATCCCTAAAATCACATCAAATGCAAGTATTTTCAAAGAGATGAGATCAACAGGTAATGGGAGGGTTCTAATTTGAATCAAATAAGATTTATAAACAGTGGATGTAATGCCAATTTCTCCTAACGGAGTTTCAACAGATAAGTCAAAGTCTAATTTCTCAGGAGTCAAGTTCGAACGTTGAGCACAAGCAAGTAAAATAAAAGAATGGGTAGAACCGATATCGAATATGGTATATATTTCACAAGAATTTATGATTAGCTTACCCATGATAACTTCGTTCAAGTTCCTCGCTTTTTGTGAAGTCACGAAAAATGCTTTCCCTTAAACTACCAACTTTGACTTGTCTGGGACAGCCTTTGGTGTCGCCATCCTAGCTGGACTTGACTTCTCTGCATGACAAAATTGAGCTAAATGGCCTTCTTTTCCATAATTGAAACACACTTTGGGTTGCTGCGTATAGTTTGGACGGATGTGTCCCTCAAGCATACGACCGGTGGTCGTTCTCCTTCCTTGGAAATGGGTTTTGGTGCTGCTACTGACGTCTTGACGTTGTCATTATTGAATCTTCTCTTCTTAAAGTTGTTCCCACTTAGTTCACCTCTCCTATTATTTTGGCCATGATTACCACCGAAGTGGTTATCATTTCTGGCATGATAATTTCCTCTACGATGGTTATCATTGTTCCGAGGGTCGTTGCCATTGGTATGATTATTATCGTGTTATTGGTCATTGTCTTTTAGTTGGGCAGACTCATTATCGCGCTCCAATAACTGAGCCCTATTCATAACATCTGAATATAAAAAAAGTTTGTGAGAAATGAGGTATTGGTGTAATTTGAGTTTCAAACCTCACAGAAACATTCTTGTCATACGCTCCTCATTATCTACCAAATGGAATGCAAACCGGGATAACTCCATAAACTTTATCTCGTATTGCGATACGGTCATATTGTTTTATTCCAGCTTGATGAATTCCACCTCTTTCATGTGACAAATACTTTCAGGAAAGTACTTGTCGTTCAACAATGCTTTAAACTTCTCCCAAGACATCTTCAGTGCAGAAGGTTGAGTATGTTTTATAGATTCCCACTAATAATTTGCCTCTCCTCGCAACATGAAGGTGGCAAAGGGAACCTTTTGCTCCATGTAGCATCCCAATACATCAAATATATTAGTGATCTGCTTAATCCACATCCCTGCCTTAAGTAGTTTCAGCTTTCCCAAAAACTTCGGTGGTCCCATCTCCTTGAATTGCTTAGCAATGACCAGCCATGAGTTTTAATTGATTCCACCTGCATTTTGTACAGGAATCTCTCTTGTTTGGTGTTGCATGAATTGTAGAAAGCTTCTAAACATCCCATCGTTCATCATTTGGTCGACATTGTTCTTTACATGAGGATTATTGCCTTCCTGATGCACATTATCCTGGTTATTGATCGGCGGTGACTTAACGATCTCATATGCTCCATTGCTTATCTCAACATTTTCATATGTCATTTTCAAACACTGCCACAAAACAAGGGTTAATTGACATGCCACATTTTATCCCTATATTCTAACCGACCAATTAATTAACAAATAAGCTTAGGTAGGTCATACTAGCGAAGGATTTACCTATCTCTCCCCTCCTAGTTCTAGCCTCAAATCTCAGCCAGGGAACATATCCCTAAGCTTTAATACCAACTGAGACGCCCCCAAAATAGGTATACACAACAAATTCTGAGTCGCTAAATACATGGTACAGAATTCAAATACAAACTTAATTTATACAACTGTCGTGAAAAATACAAAAAACATAACCTGAGAGTTTTGACATGAATATTCTCTCGTAGACAATATCCAAGCCCAAATGGAGTCCTCATGACAATTATTATCACACTATTTTATAGAATAGTGAGGACTACTATAGCCACCATCTTGGAACATCACTCCATTCCCCGATTAGTCCTAACTATATTCTCATTTCCTGAAGAGAACAATGAAAGAAAAGGGTGAGCTCAACTAGCCCAGTAATAAATATTATGACTAAGATAATGTAGAATAAATTATCCTTAATCTTCAACAGTATAAAAACTGATAGAATACAATAGACAACAAGTTTAATTACAACGGAACAAGCAATCCATTAGAAGAGTCAAGTAGAGTATGATATCTACTATGTTCTATGATTTCAAAGTTCATCATCAATATTTTATCTTTGTAACATATCTCAATAAGTAATCCATATCACCGAATTATCCATGCAATACGGGCCAATGATATTCGTTAGTATCACATCCAAGAATTATCCATGCACTATGGGCCAAGGATATTCATTAGTATCATCAATAGTCATGATCATGTCAAACAACTGTCCATCAATGCACTACAGGCCAATGACGACTTTTACAACATCATTTTTAACATTACATGTCATGATTATACCGACACATAAGTCCTGGTCATAATCATACCAATCAACAGTCGATCTATGCACTACGGGCCAAAGATGACTTTCATCATAATATAAGCATGAAGATGATGACAATGATATAAGAATTCAATTAAGTGAGATCAATGATAAATTTTAAAGATTTATAATTCAATTTATCCAGAGTTTGAGAATGTTCAAATTGTCAACATGATAACTGCTTTGTGGAGTAAAATTCAAGAATAATATTCATGTATCAAAAATAATTTGGACAAAAAAGAAATCATTTTTTATCGTGAATAGTGTGACGCCCCCAAATCCGGGTTACCTGACTCCCGAATTTGGTGCTCACGATCCACAATATAAATAACATCTAACTTCTCATTTAATTATGAATAGAATTTTACACCACATTAACTGATATAGTTAATACATTCGTCCTAGGTTATCTAACCTTTATATTACAAACATACCCTTTAGGTATACAAAAAGGTTTTACAAATGCAACATAATAATAATGTTCATTATAACTACTCTAGCACTATGCCTTTGCCCTTGTCCTTCTTAGCCCCGCTGGCCCCTTCGTTCCTAGCTGAAATATTTTATTTAGCAAGGGTGAGCAATAAATTTGCCCCGGAAGTTAAGATATACAATGAATGTATAAGAATCAAGAATAATAGACTATCTATTTTGATAGAATAACACCAGAGTTCGGAGAACTTTGAATTAGCTGAATAAATCGTTAATTACTAACAAGTCTTCTCGCAACCTATGCAACCCAATAATTTGATAATGAAAAAGTACAACGCTTTCAAAGTTTCTACGATATTCAATTGAATAACAAGATGGAAATATTATCCAGAGTTTATACTGAGTGATCCCTAAGGATCTTGAACTTCTCTTCTCGAGTTACTATCAAAGATTTACTTTGATATACCCAGGTGTATCAGATAACCATAAAGATTAAATCATACCCCCAGCAAGAACTTAGAGCGACCAACTCCTTGTACTCTATATTATGCATAATACTTACACGCACGCAAAGGCCGAATATATGACAAACAATGTTCCCTTTGTATAAAAGGTTGTTCTTCTTAGTCTTGGAATCAAAATATTATTTAACAACGAAATATAATGATTTCAATATCTAATCACTTCTCTTCTCTTCTCGAACTTATCAAGTTTATTTTCACTATCTAGCTGAAACAATTGACATCAATCTATCAATAATAATTGAATTCTCTTATCTTCTATTCTCTTCTCGAACCTATCAAGTTCTAACAAATGTTTGTCTTGTCAGAACAATTGGCTAAGACATTTCTCAACACAATTCAGCAATAGACAGGAATTATCTGTATTAATTGTAATTAATAATAACTTCTAAGGATGTAATTATCCAATAACAATTATTCTCCAAATATATATTCTCAGAATCACTAATTCAATTTGAATTAATAAGCATGCACTAACTGCGAATAATCAATAATAACTTCTCAGACGTGGTCTAATTAACAATAATTAACCACCATAATATTTGAACAGATATAACTCAAGGTTGAGTTAGGAAACTTTCCTTCCACGTTGATTACTACTACACAATAAACTTATCTATGTTCGTAAGACCTATAATCAACAATATCGGTCTCACAATTAGCACAATATTTTATAACACGTATTACTGAAATTCGCAGTCAATCTTTCTCCTAAACACAATACCACATAGTCACATCAGTGTTTATATCCTATATAAACACTCATCAAGTCTAACTAGTTCGGTCTGGTTGGACTTCGGTCTATTCTCGATGTACTGGTCACCCTATCCGATAATTAACACTTGTATTTTCAACTAAACTATGTCTCAAAGCTTCAATATTATTTCAGGTAAGTTAGATATCGTTCATAATATTTTTTGGAAGTTTTTAATAATTTACAAACAATTATTATATTTTATAATAATTTTTTAAACACCAAAATCATTTTTAAATGATTTAATTACTGATTAATCCCATCATCATTAATATTTAATAATAATAAAATATTAATGACATACTTATCAAAATATTAAAGTTATTAATATTAACTTAAAATATGATTTTAAAATAATTAAAATTATTTTTAAACTATCACCATTAATATTTAAATATTAATGAAATTCTCATCTAAATATTAAAATTCATTAATTATAAATTAAAATATTTTTAGATTACTTTTCTCATTTTTAAATAATTTTTAAATCAATAAATTCATTTTTCCATCATTTATTTAATATAATAATCAAATAAATCTCATATCATTAATATTAATTTATTAATGATAATTCTCTAAAAATATTAAAAGTTACATTTTATAACTCAAAATATTTTCTAACACTTTATTCTCATTTAAAATGATTTTTATAATATTAATTTCATTTTTCTTTAATTTATTTAATATACTAATTAAATAAATTAAATACCATAAATATTCAAATAATTATAAATATTAGTGAAAAATATTCCAAATTCTCAAAAATTATTTTTCATAACTGAAAATAATTTTTAAAACCATTTTTTGTATTTTTTTTTAGAATTTATTTCTATATTTTAAGTATTTTTTGGAAATTCAAAAAATAAAAATATTAAATCTGTCGCTATAGTGTAAGACCCCAAATTTTATGAAATAAAAGTATTCAATTTTTCTTATAACTATTATTCAGTAAATGGTTAAATTGATAAAAGTTTAAAGTTAAGGGTGATATATGTAAAATTTTCAAAATACGCAAGTGGTTATAAAATACTCATTTCTATCGGAGAATATTCGTTTGGTCGTGGAATATTCTTGTTGTCCGGGAATATTCGTATGACGGCGCAATCATTTGTGGGCCCCATACAAAATAACTGTCGGATAAAAAAAACGACAAGTTTGAGTTTTTATAAATAACTACAGTAGTAATTACCTAATTAACACTATTGGAATACCCTTTGGTTAAAATACGAATGCATGGCATGGTTAGAAGTAGACACAATATTGCACAAAGATTTTTTGAATTATTGATTCTTACGTAAGAAGGCACTACTCAATAATTGTTACAGTAATTACTGTTCAATATTTTATTTTATTGATTCAATAATTATTGCGTTGATATTTTATATTATTGTTGTTTCAATAATTGTCACGACACAGTATTTTCCATTATCAGATCAATAATTCATATTATTTGAATAATATTATTGGCAATGTCTAGAAATTTCTGTCAAAGAGAGGTTTGGTCACCTAATTGTGCGCCAGTAAGGAGAAATCCTTATCGGAAAGCCCCCTCTTTCCTGGGAACGGCCTGGTTGTCATAATTGTGATTCTGTAATATTATTTGTGAATAATTAATTATTGATTTATATGATAATGAAATATTTATTTGATGCGGATATAAATGATGGATTTATTTATGTGGTTATAAATGAAGGAATTAATGTTGAGGTGTTTTATCAGTATTTTGTCGAAAAGGAGGTATTAAAAATCAAACCAGTGTTCTTGTGATATATTACGTGAGTTATAATTTTTAATCCGACCGTTGGATCGTTGTGATTTTTGGACAAATTTTAAGAGGTATGATTTTGAACCGTTAAAAAAGAACGTATGATTTGTTATGAATTTTAAGAGGTGACTGGTTCAGAAATTGTTGAAGTTTGGGAATTTATCATTTTGGTAGAAAATTCTAGAATTCGTGGGCCCCACCTATGGTTGGTGAAGAAATGTGCTGAAATTCTAATTCAAATGTGGTGGGTGGCAATAGTAGCAGGTAAAGCCATCAGGTAGCAGGTCAAGTCTGCTTCGGCGTGCTAATATTTTCCTATAAATAGAGGGCTAAGTTAGAATTGAAAATCACACCAGAAACATAAGCTTTCTCTCTCTATATTATCGAGCGTATTTTTGTGAGTATTTAGATACTTTAAGAGATACTGCTCTTTTGAAGTAAGGAATTTTAAGGGTTATTATGTTTTTCAGTTTCGAAATTTTTCTGAACCTTCAAAAATTCTGGAAAAATTTGAAATAATAATTTGATGAGTTTCCTTGATTGTGTCCAAAAATGGCGATTTTTGGATGTATAGATTATGAGTTATGAATTTTATGAGAAAAGACTATTTTGAAAGTAAACCCTTATAACTCCTTATGGTTAACTCCAAAATTGGTGAAATTTTTATTGGGAGTACATCTATATAATATCAGTATATCCTGTAAATTTTGGAATTTTTGGATAAAAGTACAATTTATGATAAATGTCTAAATATTCGGTAGTTTTGGCCATATGAAAAATAGTAAATGAAATTTAAAAATTCCGAGAAAAATGTATGTTCAATATGGGAAATGATCATGACCATTGGATTTACAATTGAATATTTTTAGCTTAAGTGCAAAGGTGAATTGATCAACATGATTATAATTATGGTTTATATAAATTCTGAAATGATTGTATATTTCTTTGAGATATGAATATCTTTGGCCTGTAAGTGCAAAGATGACCTATTGTTGAATATCTTTGGCCCGTAGCGCAAAGATGTCTTGTTGTTGAATATCTTTGGCATATAGTGCAAAGATAAACTATTGATGAATATCTTTGGCCCGTAGTGCAAAGATAAACTATTGATGAATATCTTTGGCCCGTAGTGCAAAGATGAATTTATTAGTATGATTATGAATAGGAACTGTGATTTGGTATAACCATGATCTTTGATGTTTCAGGTAAAGACATGTAATGAAAATTATCTTCGTCCTGGATGAGAAGAGAAATTTAGAATTACAAATATGATTATGAGTTATTCACATGAGTATGAACAGGATCTGTTGATTAATGTTACATGGTTAAAGCATTGTTGGTGGACTTTTAACATGGAGAAGTTAATAGACTTTATGGTCTATTTGACTCTTCTAATGGATTGCTCGTTCCGCTGCAACTATGGTTGAAATTTTTTATCATCTACCATATGTTCTAAATCTCTGATTTATTATCGATGAAGGCTATTGATAATTTAATTATCTTTAGTTATGATATTCTTTATTGGAAGCTAGTTGTGGTTTCACCCCTTTTGCTTCACAATTCCTTCGTGTAATAAAAGTGTAGTTTGGGTTGAATGGGGATAACAAAGGAATAGTGTGGTGGTCCCAGATTATCAAAGTTTCTCAACACATTATAAAACGACATGACATACAATATATAATTGTATTGAGGACCTAAGATGTGTGTGTCGTATATTATACGTCACTTAATAATTAATTTTGGTGAACAACAATAGGGTGAGGTGAACCCAACTTTGGAAGGGAGTTTTGCCACTATCATACAAGATGTCTAATGACATACAATCTCGTGTTATCATAAGAAAAGGTTGTGCACATCCACTTGCTGAGTATATATATGAGCACTACCTATATGATCTTGGAGTTGGGTTGAAACATAATGTTCAATCGCAGACGGTGGAGATAGTTATATGTCAAGAGAAGACTCACCATTGGAAGGAACATGATAGTAACCTTCTCGTTTTTCTTTGGGGTCTATTGGATCAACCAAAGATAATTCTCTGGACATATGATATCTATCATAACTTAGATTCATGGCCTCCTATGTACGAAGGTTTCCTTGAGCACCTCCCAAAGATTTTAATTTCTAAAACAGTTCTAGATTGTACCTTTATGTAAGGTATCATTGTGAGGTGTTGTCCATAGTTGGACATGCGTCACAGTTGGTATTCAAACTCACAGTATATGTGTTGTTGTATTTTGCACGACAATTATAGTAATAAAGTTGTAGTTGTTTTATGTACCATGTATTTGGCGACTCAGAATAGGTTGGATGGATTGGACCTATTTTGGGGGCGTCACAATAGGCTATAGCGACGTTGTGACGCCTCCAAAATATGTATACATCACCCATCTTGGGTCGCCACATACATGGTACTGAATACAAATACAAACTTAATTATACAACATTAGCTGAGAGTTTTTACATGAATATTATCTTCTAGACAATATCCAAACTCAAATGGAGTCCTCATTACATTTATTATCACACTATTTTATAGAATAGTGAGGACTACTATAACACCATCTCGAACCATCACTCTGTTCCCTGACTAGTTCTGGCTACGTTCTTATTTCCTGAAGAGAACAATGAAAGTAAAAGGGTGAGCTCAACTAGCCCAATAAGAAATATTATGACTAAGATAATGCAGAATAAGTTATCGTTAGCCTTCAACAATGTTAAACTGATAGAATATAATAGAAAACAAGCTTAACTGCAGCGGAACAAGCAATCCATTAGAAGAGTCAAGTAGAGCAAGATATCTACTATCTTTTATTATTTAAAATGTTTATCATTATCTTTATCACTGGGACTCAGCTTAATAAATAAATCACATCATAAAATCATCCCTGCACTATGGGCCAAGGATATTCATTAGTATCACGTCCACAAATTATTCATGCACTACGGGCCAAGAATATTCGTGTAATCATCAATGGTCATGATCATACCGAATTATCCCTGGTCATAATCATACCAATCAACAGTCCATCTATGCACGTAAGCCAAAGATGACTTTCATCACAATATAAGTATGAGGATGATGACAATGATATAAGAATTCAATTAAAAGAAAGCAAAGGATAAATTTTTAAAGATTTATAATTTAATTTATCCAGAATTTAATAATGTCCAAATTGTCAATATGATACTGCTTTGTGGATTAAAATTCAAGAATAATATCCATGTATCAAAAATAATTTGGACAGAAAAGAAAAAAAAATTCGGTGAATAGTACCCCGTGAATAGTACCATGTGAATAGTACTTCAGGAATAGTACCCCGTTATGAAAAGTGTCCCGAATATCCGAGTGAATAATATTTGAGTGAATAGTAATTGGGTGAATAGTAACCTGTGAATAATAACTCGTGAATAGTATTCCGGCATGAAAAGTGCCCCAAATACCCGAGTGAATAATATTCTAGTGAATAGTAACCAGGTGAATAGTAACCCATAAATAGTACACCGGGTGAAAATATTGATATTTAATAAGAAATTTCATATCAATATTCCAATGAAACGATACTGGATGAAGCGCAAAACTCAAGGATATTCCACTAATTTCAAGGATTATAGAAGCAATACTTACCACAGTAAGTTTAGACTTAAAAATATGAAAAGAAATAACATACTAAATCATGAATGAATTTTCACCGCCATACGATGTAATCCGCGTGAGACAAAGTTATTAGGACATATTAAAGGATGAATACGAAAAATAGTATTTCTTATGAATAAAAAGAAATAATACCCTTACCTTAGTAGAAAATTTGGATAACGTAATAGTAAAGTAAATGAATAATACTCTTCTTCTTGCTCTCTATAGTTTTTCTCTCTATAGTGTCTCTTGTGAATCTCAATGAATTGGTGAGAATGAAAGAAGAATTAAGCTTCTATTTATAGGAGAATGGACTAAATAGTAACTAATTCACGAATGGTCTAGATTGATTTACTATTATAACGGATGGTTCATATTGATTAATATTAAAACCACAACCGATGGTCCAGATTGATTTACTTTTAAAACCACCACCGACGGTCCAGATTGATTTACTTTTAAAACCACCACCAAAGGTCTAGATTGATTTACTATTAAAACCACCATTAATGGTCCAGATTGATTTACTATTAAAACCACTATCGATGATCCAGATTGATTAACTATTAAAACCACCATCGACGGTCCATAAAATTAGTAAATCTTCCCATGGAATACTAAGTCAAACTTACAACAAACGCCTCATAACAAATCCCTATATTTATATCAAAAATTAAATAAATATTTACCAAAAATCATTTATCTTTAATAAACACATTTTTAATCTATTAACAATTATTCATCATTAATATTATAACTCACAATATTTAACAACCAGATCATTCCAAGGAAAGACGGGGCTTTCCGATAAGGATTTCTCCCTATTGGCGTGCAATTAGATGACCAAACCTCTGCTCGACAGAACTTTCTAGACATCGTCAATATTGCAAATAATAATATGAATAAATTTGTCATCTCAATTATTGATTTAATAATATAAAATATTAATACTGTGACAATAATTGAATCAATAATATGAGAGATATTATGCAAGAATTACTGTAGCAATAATTGAGTATAACTGAGTGACTTCTCACGTAAGCATCAATAATCAATATCGTGTGCTACTATACAACCACACGTATTACTGTCCTTTTACCACTGGGTAGTTCAACAGTTTAACGATAAAACTTTCGCCGTTATTTTTATAAAAAGATATTTCTGTCGTTTTCTAACTACGATAATACTTACGTTGTGGGGTCTACCAATGATTGTGCCGTCGTACGAATATTCCCTGTTAAAAGGAATATTCCCCGACATAACGAATATTTTATATCAACTTGCTTACTTTGCAAAATTTTTAAATATTACCCATAACTATAACATTATATCATATCCACACCATAATATTCAAAAATATATTTCAAGAAAAATTATTCGTTATTCATAAAAGTTGGGGTCTTACAACCTCCCCTTCTTATGAAATTTCGTCCTCAAAATTAGGGTATGTACCTGATATCGGAGAGGTGAGGATACCTCTATTTCATTTCAGATTCTAACTCCCAGGTCATTTCCTCCACATAGTGGTTTCTCCATAAAATTTTGACTTGAGGTATAACCTTGGAGCGTAGAATATGATCCTTCTTATCCAAGATTTTAACAGGTACCTCTTCATACGTTAAATCTTTTGCTATCTCGTCCGGTTCTAATTCAATAATGTGGTTTGGGTCTTTCACATATTTATGTAACATAGATATGTGAAAAACGTTATGAACACGAGACATACTTAGCGGTAAGGCGAGTCTATATGCCACAGTTCCTACTCGATCGAGGATTACAAATGGGCCAATGAATCTAGGATTGAGCTTTCCTCTCTTTCCAAATCTCGTAACTCTTTTCTATGGAGCAACACGTAACAACACATGATCTGTAATATTGAATTCCACGTCCTTTCGATGAAGATCAACATAACTCTTTTGTCGATCTTGTGAGGTTTTTATACGTTGTCGGATCGTTTGAATCTTTTCTGTAGTCATACGTACCAACTCCGGTTCCAATAACGTTCCTTCACCCACCTCATCCCAGCATACTGGAGAACGACACTTTCTTCCATACAATACCTCAAATGGAGCCATGTCAATACTTGCTTGATAACTGTTGTTGTATAAAAACTCCACCAATGGTAAGAACTTGTCCCAACTTCCTTTGAAGTCAAGGACACAGAGTCTTAATAAATCCTCAAGAGTTTGAATAGTCCTGTCCGACTGCCCGTCCGTTTGAGGATGATATGCCGAACTGAATCGTAAATCTGTGCCCATAGCTTTTTGTAAACTAACCCAAATCTTAAAGTGAATCTTGGGTCTCGATCAAAAACTATGGATACTGGCATGCCATGCAGACTTACAATCTCATTTATGTACATACGAGCAAGACGTTCAAGTGTATATGTGAGACCCCGAATTTTATGAAATAAAAGTATTCAATATTTCTAATTTGGTGAATAGTTAAATTGATAAAAGTTTAAATTTAAGGGTGATATCTGAAAATTTTTCAAAGTAAGTGATGATGAAGTTTTGTTTTATTAGTATTATTAATGTAATAAAACAGAAAAGCATTTTATATAAAATAGAATACTTTTATAAAGTTATTCGTTTTATTAGGCTAATAGTAAAATCTTTTTATATAAAATAGAATACTTTTATAAAGTTATCATTTTATTAGACAATAATTAGAATATATTATATTTTATTATGCATAGTATTTGCATAGTGTCTATATACTGTTTTGCATAGTAAAATCTTTTTATATAAAACAAAATACTTTTATAAAGTTATTCATTTTATTAGATTATAAATAGAATATATTATATTTTATTTAAAAGATTTTAATTTAAATATGGACCATCCGATTAAAAGTAAATCAATCTGGACTGTTCATGAATTAGTTACTATGCAGTCCATTCTTCTATAAATAGAAGCTCATTCCTTCATTATTTCTTACGAATTCACTGAAACTCTAGAGAGAGAAACTATAGAAAGAGTTCTTCTTCTGTAATCTCGAGCGTATTTCTTTAGAGTTTAAGAAAGCTTTGAGCGTAGAAGATAGTGTAAGTTTTCTTCAAGTATATTTCCGCCCTACCGGTCGGAATACTCTTCTTTCAAAGGTAAGGGATATTATTTGTTGTACCTGTAAGGGTATTATTTCTTTTGTATTCATGAAGAGGACTTCTGTTATTCCATTCTTTATTATTCTGTTGGAATAACCTGTTTACGCGGTCTACCCTATACTTGGTGAAATTCTTCTATTATTCCATTCTTTATTATTCTGTTGGAACATCCTGTCGGTGCGAATTTAGCCTGACCTGGTTCCGTTCTTTATTATTCTGTTGGAATAACCTGTTTATGCGAAGTACCGCATACATGGTGAAATTCTGTTGTTATTCATTTCTTTATTATTCTGTTGGAATATCTTGTCGGTGCGAATTTCGCCTGACCTGGTTCCGTTCTTTATTATTCTGTTGGAATATCCTGTCGGTGCGGATTACGCCTGACCTGGTTCCGTTCTTTATTATTCTATTGAGAATAACCTATCTGTGCGATCTATCGCATGCATGGTGAATTCTTCTATTATTCCATTCTTTATTATTCTGTTGGAATAACCTGTCTATGTGGATTACCACATGCATAGTGAATGATCCTTTATATTCATTCCTTATTAAATTGTGGAAATGATCTATTTATGTTGATTATGATGAGAGTCATAATAAAAGCATTGGACTGATGAAAATAATCAGTATATGTAGTATTAGTAAGTGTTATGATGAGTTATGTTGGTTATTATGTGAAAACATGAAAAATCAGATTTTGGTGAAAATAGAACATGAAATTCAATTGACCATATCTCCTATTATATTTCGAATTTTTGAGTGTGGTCAAGTTCTAGAGTTAGATCTATGAGTTTCCTAACTTATCCAAGTGGAATCACTGGAAAATGTATTGTAGATTTTCGTGTGGGCTGATTTTAGCAAAGCACAAAAAAGTGAACAATGGGAAAATAGCTATTGCCAGAATTTTTAAAAGGGCATTTTCGTCCGCTTAATTTTTGAGAAAAATTCCGGCCTTTTGGGACATGAAAGTATATGATATAAAGTACTTCCTGTCCAAAAATGAGCTCATCCCGACTTAAAATGAGCAAGTTATGACCATTTCAATATTTAGGTTTTTCTGACGAAAAATGCTATAATCGGAGTTCTATAACTCCGATGACCATGAAATTTAAATTGGAAGATCATATTAACATGTGTAAGATCCTGCCAAGATTTGGAAATTTCTGGAGTTAAACTTGTGGTAGCTAATTTCTTAAGGAATTAATTAGAAATTGATTTTTGAAAAATAGTAAATGAATTTTAAAAATTTCGAGAAAAATATATGTTCATTATGGAACTATATCCTGCTAAATCCCAGAAAAGAAATATTTTTGGGACTGATTTGGTATTTTTCATTAAAATACACTAGTTATGAGTAAATGAGTTAAATATGTTATGTGAAGTAACAAAGTTGGAAAATAGGATTTTATGGCTTGGAAATCCTATATAGGGTATATGCATATTTTTGATAAGAGATTTAATCATTGGTGATGAAATCTTATGAGTATGGCATTTTTAAATGATTAAATGAATTATTTGGTAAAGTGTAAACAATTGAAATAAATTATTTATAAGTTTAAGAAGTGATTAAAATATTGTTATGATATTAATAATATTAGATTATGAGTTGTTGATAATATTTTGATAAATTTAAAGTCTTTAATATTTATCCTTATTTTTCGTTTAATTAATACTTATATCATTGTCATCATCCTCATGTATATATTATGTTGAAAGTCATCTGTGGCCTATAGTGCATAGATGGACTTGGTATAATTATGACCAGGGATTATTCGGTATAATCATGACCGTAATGTTATAAATGATGTGGAAAAAGTCCTCATTGGCCGTAGTGCATTGATGGACAATTTTTGGTATGATTATGGCTATGGATTCTCTTCGGCCAAGGGTGCAAAGATGAATTGTTTTATGGCATGATCAGGACCATTGATGAAAACACGATTATCTTTGGCCCGTAGTGCATGGATAATTCATGGTCGTGATACTAAAAGAATGTCCTTGGCCTATAGTGCAGGGATGAATTGATGATGTGGATTAATTATTGGTGAGTCTCAAAGAATGAAATATTAATTCATGGATGTGATAATAATGAATATCCTTGGTCGTAGTACATGGATAATTCATGGATGTGATATCAACGAATATCCTTGGCCGTAGTGCAGGGGTGATTCGATGATGTGGATTATTTATTAAGCTGAGTCTTAGCGATAAAATATTGATAATAAACTTTTAAATTCATAGAAGATAGTAGATATCATGCTCTACTTGACTCTTCTAAAATACAGTTGTATGTCTTTGACCTGTAGTGCAAAGATTGTTAATGAATATCTTTGGCCATAGTACAAAGATGAATTTATTAGTATGATTATGAGCAGGGATTGTGATTTGGTATAACCATGATTTTTGATGTTTCAGGTGAAGATATGTGATGAATATCTTTGTCCTGGGTACGAAAAGGAATTCAGAATCACAATTATGATTATAAGTTATTCATATGATTGTGGACAGGAATAGTTGATTGATGTTACAAGGGTAAAACATTATTGGTGGACTTTTAACATGGAGAAGATAATATACCTGATGGTCTATTTGACTCTTTTAATGGATTTCTCATTCCGCTGCAACTATGGTTGAAAAGTTTTATCAGCTACCATATGTTCTAAATCTCTGATTTATTATTGACGAAAGCTATTGATAATTTAATTATCTTTAGTTATGGTATTCTTTACTGGGCTAGTTGTCCTCACCCTTTTGCTTCATAACTTCTTTCAGGTAATAAGAGTGTTGCCGAGTCAAGGGTGGATAACAGGGGAATAGAACGGTGGTCTATAGCTGTTAAGGTTCTTTCTAAATAGTATGGAAATAATTTTATTGAGAACTTTAGATAAGTGTGTCGTATTGTATACGTTATTTGATATTTAGTTTTGGTGAACCGAATAGGGTGAGGCGAACCCAACTTTGGAAGGGTGTTTTGTCACTATCATACAAGATGTCTAATGACATACAACCTCGTGTTATCATAAGACATGGTTGTGCACATCCACTTGCTGAGTATATCTACGAGCACTACCTATATGATCTTGGAGTTTATTTGAAATATAATTTTCACTTAGAGACAGTGGAGATAGTTATATGTCAAGAGAAGACTCACCATTGGAAGGAACATGATAGTAATCTTCTCATTTTTCTTTGGGATCTATTGGGTCAACCAAGGATAATTCTCTGGATATATGATATATATCATAACTTAGATTCATGGCCTCCTATGTACGAAGGTTTCCTTGAGCACTTTCCAAAGATTTTAATTTCTAAAACAGTTTTTGACTGTACCTTTATGTAAGGTGCAATTGTGACATGAGTCAGAGTTGGTATATGTATTTATATTTAAACTCACAGTATACATGTCGTCGTATTTTGCACGATAGTTGTATAAATGAAGTTGTAAATGATTTTTATAGTGTGTTTTCTAGCGACTCAAGATGGGTGATGTATACCTGTTTTGGGGGCATCACAGTATAAGTTTCTCGTATCGATAAAAAATGAGCAGACTTGGTCAATCTATCAATAATGACCCAAATCGCATCTATGCCTTGAGAAACCTTGGGAGGACCACTAACAAAATCCTTGGTAATGTGCTCCCACTTCCATTCTGGAATTTCAAGTGGTTGCAATGGAGCTTTTGGCACTTGATGCTCCGCCTTAACTCGTTGAGAAGTTAGACACCTTGAGATAAACCCCGCTATCTCTCTCTTCATATTGCTCCAATAAAATGTATGTCGAAGATCACGATACATTTTGGTACTCCCAAGATGGATTGCAAACAGTGTGTTGTGCGCCTCCATCATGATTTTATACTTCAAGTCAGAATCGTTAGGAATATAAAGTCTGGAGTTGACTCAAAGTATTCCTTCTTCATCTATTCTTGCTTTCAGAATAACACCTTCTTACACTTTCTTCCTCATAGGTATCAGCTCCAAGTTTGTAGCTTAAGCAGCTTTAACTTTATCGATTAAAGTTGGTTCTACTCGTATATTCGCCATCATCACATGGGTCCCTAGAGTCTTTAACTCTATCTCCATCCTTTATAAGTCATACAAAATGGGCCTTTGTGTTGACAATATCGCACTCGTATCCGCATATGATCTTCTACTCAATGCGTCAACTACTACTTTCATTTTTCCAAGATGGTATTGAATGGTATGATCGTAATCTTTCAACAACTCAAGCCATCGTCGTTGTCGTATATTGAGTTCCTTTTGAGTGAAGAAATATTTGACGCTTTTATGATCCGTATAGATCTCCACCTTCTCTCCATACAAGTAATGCCTCCAAATCTTAAGTGCAAAAATGACAGCTGCCAACTCTAGATTATGAGTAGCATAATTCCTCTCATATTTTTTGAGTTGTCATGAGGCATAGGCTATTACTTTCCCATGTTACATGAGAACACATCTTAAACCTTTGCCTGAAGCATCACTATAGATGACAAATCCCTCCGAACCAGATGGTATTGTCAGAACAGGTGCTGAAATGAGTCTCCTCTTGAGTTCTTGAAAACTCATCTTGTAAGACCCCAAATTTTATGAAATAAAAGTATTCAATTTTTCTTATAATTACTATTCAGTAAATGGTTAAATTGATAAAAGATTAAAGTTTATGGTGATATATGTAAATATTTTAAATAAGCAAGTGGTTATAAAATACTCATTGTTGTCGGGGAATATTCATTTGGTCGTGGAATATTCTTGCTGTCAGAGAATATTCATACAACGGCGCAGCCATTTGTGGGCCCTAGAATAGAATAACTGTCGGATGAAGAAAACGACAAGTATGAGTTTTTTATATAAATAACGGTGTAGTTGTTACCGTTAAAACTGTTGGAATACTCGGTGGGTAAAGTAAAGTAATATGCGTTATTGCACAGTATCACACGTTATTGCACAGTAATTTTGGATTATTGATTCTTACGTAAGAAGGCACTACTCAATAATTGTTACAGTAATTACTGTTCAATTTTTTATTTTATTGATTAATAATTTCTACGTTGATATTTTATATTATTGTTGTTTCAATAATTATTACTGCACAGTATTTCTATTATCAGATCAATAATTCATATTATTTGAATAATATTATTAGATAGCATTATTGGCAATGTCTAAGGAAGTTCTGTCTAGTAAAGGGGTTTGTTCATCTAATTGTGCGCCAGTGAGGAGAAATCCTTATCGGAAAGCCCCCTCTTTCCTGGGAACGACCCGGTTGTTATAATTGTGATTCTGTAATATTATTTGTGAATAATTAATTATTTATTTATATGATAAGGAAATATTTATTTTAATAGGGATATAAATGGAGGAATTTTTAAAAAAGAGACAATTGTTAAATATTAATATTTTATCTTTTCTCATAAAATAATTGATTCAAATATATTATTATATTACATTATAAATGTATAATGTGGTTATATAATAATATAATAATGGTGATATCTTTACACAAAATTCACGGTGCATGAATCAAATGAGAGAAATCTAAAAATCAAAAGAAGAACAATATATGGAGATTTTTCAGAAAAATCAGTTTATTATTTGATTTTGTAAAATCTATAACTCTTTGTGTATAATGAGTTAGGAGATGAGCCATATATCAAAAGAAATCCTTGAAAGTAAGCTAAACGCAGAAATTTGAATAACCCAAAAATCCTTTGTAGATTTTTTGTGGTGACTGTTTGAATGAAACTGGTCCAAAGAACTCATAGTCCGAAAAAATTAGTGTTCTTAAGCTATATTGCATGAGTTATAATTTTTAATCCAACCGTTGGATCGTTGTGATTTTTGGATATGATATGCATATATAAGTTAAGTATATATCCAAAAAAATTTAACCGTTAAAAATTAACGTATGATTTGTTATGAATTTTAAGAGGTGACTAATTTAGAAATTGTTTTTATAAATGATTTTGGTGGAGATTTCTAGAAGGTGGGACCCACTTGTCCTTTTATCTCTTGAATTTTCTGAATTTCAAAGTTTGATTTCAAGTATGGCGTGCATGAGAATTGGTTATTAAAAATTAATATTTTATTAATTTAGTCTGCTTTGACGTTCTAGCATTTCCTATAAATAGGGTGCTTAGTTAGAAATGAAAATCACACCAGAATCTAAAGTTTTCTCTATATTATCAATGGTAATCTTGTGAGTATTTAGGTACTTTGAGAGTTACTATTCAGTACAAGTTTCCTTCAGCATTACATCTGATATTCCAGTCAGAAGTACTGTTCTTTTGAGGTAAGGGATGTTATTTTCTTCATAAATGATATTATTTCTTTTGATATCATTATACCGAAATATTGATATGAATTTTATTGTAAAATTTTTACCTTTTTGTGTTGGGATTACTATTCACGTATACTGCACTATTCACGTATACGGCACTATTTACGTATATGACATTATTTACGTATACGGTACTATGTACGAATATGGAGTACTATTCATGAGTTACTATTCACGTGTTACTATTCATGGGGTACTATTCACGACAAAATTGGTTTCTTTTTTTGACCAAATTATCATTAATTTATGAATATTGCTCTTGAAATTAAATCCATGTTTTGATCAAATTGTTTTTATTATCATATATAATATTTTTATAACCCTTGTGATGGAATTTCTTTTTCACATTAGTGTAAAGATGGCTAGATTATTGGTATGATCGTGACTATGGGTTCTCTTTGGCCAGTAGTGCAAAGATGAATTGTTGACTGGTATGATCATGACCATTGAATTTATAAACGATTATCTTTAGCTTAAGTGCAAAGGTGAATTGATTAATATGGTCATAATTATTGTTTATATAAATTCTGAAATGATTATTTATTTCTTTGAGATATTAATATCTTTGGCCCGTAGTGCAAAGATGATATGTTGTTGAATATCTTTGGCCTATAGTGCAAAGATGACCTATTATTGAATATCTTTGGCCTGTAGTGCAAAGATGAACTGTTGATGAATATCTTTGGTCTGTAGTGCAAAGATGAAATGTTGATGTATATCTTTGGCCCGTAGTGTAAAGATGAATTTATTAGTATGATTATGAACAGGAACTGTGATTTGGTATAACCATGATCTTTGATGTTTCATGTAAAGACATGTGATAAAAATTATCTTCGTCTTGAATAAGAAGAGGAATTTATAACTAAAATTATGATTATGAGTTATATACGTGATTGTGGACAGAAATTGTTGATTGATGTTACAGGGATAAAACATTGTTGTTGGACTTTTAACATGGAGAAGATAATATACTTTATGGTCTATTTGACTCTTCTAATGGATTGTTCGTTCCGCTGCAACTATGGTTGAAATGTTTTATCATATACCATATGTTTTAAATCTCTGATTTATTACTGATGAAGGCTATTGATAATTTAATTATCTTTAGTCATGATATTATTTACTGGGCTAGTTGTGTGCACCCTTTTGTTTCACAATTCCTTTCAGGTAATAAGTGTGTAGATGGGTCGAGCGGGGGTAACAAGGGAATAGAACGGTGGTATATAGCTATTGAGGTTCTCCCTAAACAATATGGAAATAATTTTATTAAGAATTTGAGATAAGTGTGTCGTATTTTATACGTCATTTAACCGTTGATTTTGGTGAACCGAATAGGGTGAGGTGAACCCAACTTTGGAAGGGTGTTTTGCCACTATCATACAAGATGTCTAATGACCTACGACTTCGTGTTATCATAAAATTGGGTTGTGGACATCTATTTACTAATTATATCTACGAGCACTACCTATATAATCTTGGAGTTTGGTTGAAATATAGTTCTCAATTAGAGACAATGGAGATAATTATATGTCAAGAGAAGACTCACCATTGAAAAGAACATGATAGAAATCTTCTCATTTTTCTTTGGGGTCTATTGGGTCAACCAAGGATAATTCTCGAGTCATATGATATATATTATAACTTAGATGCATGGTCTCTCATGTACGAAGGTTTCCTTGAGCATTTTCCAAAGATTTTAATTTCTAAAACAGTTATTGACTGTACCTTTATATAATGTATCAATGTGAGGTGCTATCCAAGTAAAGGGATAAGAGTCACAATTGGTATTAAAACTCACAGTTTATGTGTTGTCGTATTTTGCACGACAATTGTAATAATGAAGTTGTAGTTGTTTTCTGTACTATGTATTTGGCAACTCAGAATGGGTTGGGTGGATTGGACCTATTTTAGGGGTGTCACAGTTGGTATCAGCGCTTAGGGATATGATTTCTGGCGGAGATCAGGGAATAGAACTAGGAGGGGAGAGACGAGTAATATCCTTCGCTAGTGTGTGTCCTACCTAAACTAAATTTTCTTACTTAAGTTGACAAATTTTGATATGTCAATTAACCTTTGTTTTGAAGCTGTATTCTAGAATGATATCTGAAATACAGGAGATGACCAATGGAGAAATCATGATGACCGAGGAGATAGAATCTGAAATGAAAGCAAGGTATTCTCAACTCTTTGAAGTACAAGGTACGTAAATTTCAAGGACGAAATTTCATAAGGAGGGGAGATTTTAAGACCCCGATATTTTATGAAAGAAAAGTATTTAATTTTTCTTATAATTACTATTCAGTAAATGGTTAAATTGATAAAAGGTTAAAGTTAAGGGTGATATATGTAAATATTTTAAATAAGCAAGTGGTTATAAAACACTCATTGTTGTCGGGGAATATTCATTTGGTCGTGGAATATTCTTGTTGTCGGAGAATATTCGTACGACGGCGTAGTCATTTGTGGGCCCTATAATAGAATAATTGTCGGATGAAGAAAATGATAAGTGTGAGTTTTTTTTATAAATAACGGTATAGTTGTTACCGTTAAAACTGTTGAAAACACCGGTGGGTAAAGTAAAATGTCTAGCGTTGTTGCAGACAAGAAAGACACCAGGTATTACAAGATATTTTGTATTATTGATTCTTACGTAAGAAAGCACTACTCAATAATTGTTACAGTAATTACTGTTCAATTTTTTATTTTATTAAGTAAATAATTGTTGCGTTGATATTTTATATTATTGTTGTTTCAATAATTGTCACTGCACAGTATTTCCATTATCGGATCAATAATTCATAATATTTGAATAATATTGTTAGATAGCATTATTGGCAATGTCTAAGGAAGTTCTGTCTAGGAAAGGGGTTTGGTCATCTAATTGCGCGCCAGTAAGTAAAAATCCTTATCGGAAAGACTCCTCTTTCCTGAAAACGACCTGGTTGTCATAATTATGTTTCTGTAATATTATTTATGAATAATTAATTATTGATCTATATGATAAGGAAATATTTATTTTAATGGAGATATAAACGGAGGAATTTTTAGAAAAGTGACAATTGTTAAAAATTGATATTTTATATTTTCTGATAAAATAATTTATTCAAATATATTATTATATTATATTATAAATGTATAATGTGGTTATATAATAATATATTAATGGTGATATCTTTACACTAAATTCACGGTGCATGAATCAAATGAGAGAAATCTAAAAATCAAAAGAAGAACAAAATATGAAGATTTTTCAGAAAAATCAGTTTATTACTTGATTTTTTAAAATCTATAACTTTTTGTGTATAATGAGTTAGGAGATGAGCCATATATCAAAAAAAATCCTGAAAGTAAGCTAAACGCAGTAATTTGAATAACCCAAAAATCTTTTGTAGATTTTTTGTGGTGACTGTTTGAATGAAACTGGTCCAAATGACTCATAGTCCGAAAAAATCAGTGTTCTTAAGCTATATTGCGTGAGTTATAATTTTTAATCCGATTGTTGGATCGTTGTGATTTTTGGATATGTTATACATATATCAGTTGAGTATATGTCCATAAATTTTAAACGGTAAAATTTAATGTATTATTTGTTATGAATTTTAAGAGGTGACTGATTCAGAAATTATTTTTATAAATAATTTTGGTAGAGATTTCTAGAAGGTGGGACCCACTTGTCCTTTTATTTCTTGAATTTGCTGAATTTCAAAGTTTGATTTCAAGTATGGCGTGCGTGAGAATTGGTAATAAAAAATTAATATTTTATTAATTTAGTCTACTTTGGCGTTCTAGCATTTTCCTATAAATAGGGTTCTTAGTTAGAAATGAAAATCACACCAGAATCTGAATTTTTCTTTGTCTATATTATTGAGCGTATTCTTATGAGTATTTAGATACTTTGAGAGTTGTTATTCAGTGCAAGTTTTCTTCAGCATTACATCCGATATTCCAGTCAGAAGTACTGTTCTTTTGAGGTCAGGGATGGTAAGGGATGTTATTTTCTTCGTAAATGATATTATTTCTTTTGATATCATTATACCGAAATATTGATATGAATTTTATTATGAAATTTTTACCTTTTTATGTCGGATTTACTATTCACGTATACGGCACTATTCACGTATATGGTATTATTCATGTATATGATACTATTTACGTATATAACATTATTTACGTATACGGTACTATGTACGAATACAAAGTACTATTCACGAGTTACTATTCACGAGTTAATATTCACGGAGTACTATTCACGACAAAATTGGTTTTTTTTTCTAACCAAATTATCGTTGATTTATGAATATTGCTCTTGAAATTAAATCCATGTTTTGATCATCTTGTTTATTATCATATATAACATTTTTATAACCCTGGTGATGGAATTTATTTTTCACTTGAGTGTAAAGCTGGGTAGATTATTGGTATGATCGTGACTATGAGTTCTCTTTGGCCAGTAGTGCAAAGATGAATTGTTGACTGGTATGATCATGACCATTGAATTTATAAACGATTATCTTTAGCTTAAGTGCAAAGGTGAATTGATCAACATGGTTATAATTATTGTTTATATAAATTTTGAAATGATTATATATTTCTTTGAGATATTAATATCTTTGGCTCATAGTGCAAAGATTATCTGTTAATGAATATCTTTGGCCCATAGTGAAAAGATGAATTTATTAGTATGATTATGAACAAGAACTGTGATTTGGTATAACCATGATCTTTGATGTTTCAAGTAAAGACATGTAATGAAAATTATCTTCGTCCTGCATGAGAAGAGGAATTTAGAACTACAATTATGATTATAAGTTATATACGTGATTGTGGATAGAAACGGTTGATTGATGTTACAGGGATAAAACATTGTTGGTGGACTTTTAACATGGAGAAGATAATAGACCTTATAGTCTATTTGACTCTTCTAATGGATTGCTCGCTCCGCTGCAACTATGGTTGAAAAGTTTTATCATCTACCATATGCTCTAAATCTCAAATTTATTACTGATGAAGGCTATTGATAATTTAATTATCTTTAGTCATTATATTCTTTACTGGGCTAGTTGTGCTCACCCTTTTGTTTCACAATTCCTTTCAGGTAATAAGAGTGTAGCTGGGTCGAGCGGGGGTAACAGGGGAATAGAACGGTGGTCTATAGCTATTGAGGTTTGTTGGTCATTTTACCGATAAATATATGTGTGCAAGTATACACGGTCAACAAGTAGTAAAGAGTAAGTAAAGTATCGTTCCCACGGAGAATTAACTAATAAAGTTCACCAAGCACTAGCCCATAACCATTTCAGACTTATTTAAATGAATGATTTGATATTTTATATTTAAATTGTGAAATTAAATAAACCTAACTATTTCTAGAGTGAGATTAGATAATGAAGAGCTGAGATCATAATTGTATGTATTGACTTATTTAAATCAACACACTCCCTGTTAAACCAAACTAATTGCACCAGATTGTTAGTCGAGAACACGAAAGTAAAGTATAGCCATCTCTCAATGTACCATACCCATATCAAATATAATCCACAGTTGATAGAATACACATGAACACCCACATTATCTAAACCACTATATGTCTATGTAATTTACAAATAATTAGGGTTTAAGCCTAAGTTCTCAATTAACTACAAATGGTGCTTTGATATATGTCTATCCTAAGCACAAATCATACATCCTATCATAATGTAGAATATACAACCATACGCTAATAAGATTAGATCTAAACACATACTTCGTCTCTCAAGTCCATATGGATTATCACAGTAATTGATGGCCAATCAACTAAGCAAATAACATGAATCTAATTAGATAGTCCCATAGCAATCAATAAGGCTAGCAATGAAATATATCTGAATAAACTACTCCATAGAATTCATTGCAATCTAAAAATAGAGTTTAAATCATAACTGAATCAAATCTATCATCCACATACCGCATAAACATCATAAGATACAATTATGAATCAATGAGAAAATAAGAATAGAGAATTTTAGTGTAAATCTGTTTTCCTGATCCAAGATTGACTTTTTAATGCTTTCCAATTGCTTTAAGTCTTCGATCTAATCAGATCTAAAAATTAACTACACTAATCTACTCTAATTTATTGGAAGAAAAGAAAGTAACTATATCTCGTTGATCCCCTTAGATGGAATACCCTTACATACTGATAATAAGTCTAATTTAATAGGAGTCTCAGTCGTAACATCCTTTTCCAAGCAATAAGCTTATTTGATAGCTCAATTAAAAGTTAACTGCAGAATTAAGATGGGCAATAAATTTACCATGATAAGCCTTGGATAGAAGCGCATTGCTATTGGCTTTGGATCTCGGGCAAATCTGATGGGCGCATAATTACGCCATGCCATAGGTTAAGATAAGCGCAATTGCTGCCGTGCATCATTGGGCTCGGCTTGTTTTGCTGCAATCTTCTGTTGCATTGTCAGCTTAAGGTACATTACTCCAAATCTTCATTCCAACATCTAGCAATATGCTCAGCTCCATTTTTCTTTCCATCATCAATCCATCATAGCTACAAGCACAGCTTAGCTCAAATAACACCGAGAGAGTTCCCAATACTAATACTACAAAATAAAGCACAAAACCATAAAAATCTATACAAATAACATGAGTTTAAACAACAAATTAAGTCAGTTAATATCCAAATAAGTGGTTATAAAACCACTTATCAAGGTTCTCCCTAAACAGTATGGAAATAATTTTATTAAGAATTTGAGATAAGTGTGTCGTATTTTATACGTCATTTAACCGGTGATTTTGGTAAATTGAATAGGGTGAGGTGAACCCAACTTTGAAAGGGTGTTTTTCCACTATCATACAAGATGTCTAATGACCTACGACTTTGTTTTATCATAAGACAGGGTTGTGCACATCCACTTACTGATTATATCTACGAGCACTACTTATATAATCTTGGAGTTTGGTTGAAATATAATTCTCAATTGGAGACATTGGAGATAATTATATGTCAAGAGAAGACTCACCATTGGAAAGAACATGATAGAAATCTTCTCATTTTTCTTTGGGGTCTATTGCGTTAACCAAGGATAAGTCATATGATATCTATTATAACTTAGATGCATGGCCTCCCATGTATGAAGGTTTCCTTGAGCATTTTCCAAAGATTTTAATTTCTAAAACAGTTATTGACTGTACCTTTATGTAATCTATCAATGTGAGGTGTTATCCAAGTAAAGGGATAAGAGTCACAGTTGGTATTAAAACTCACAGTATATGTTTTGTCGTATTTTGTACGACAATTGTAATAATGAAGTTGTAGTTATTTTCTGTACCATGTATTTGGCGACTCAGAATGGGTTGGGTGGATTGGACCTATTTTGGGGGCGTTACAGTTGGTATCAGAGCTTAGGGATATGATCTCTGGCGGAGATCAGGGAATAGAACTAGGAGGGAAGAGACGAGTAATAACCTTTGCTAGTGTGTGTCCTACCTAAGCTGAATTTTCATACTTAAGTTAACAAATTTTGATATGTCAATTAACCTTTGTTTTGAAGCTGTATTCTAGAATGATATCTGAAATACAAGAGATGAGCAATGAACAAATCATGATTACCGGGGAGATAGAATCTGAAATGAAAGCAAGGTATTCTCAATTCTTTGAAATACCAAGTACGTAAATTTCAGGGACGAAATTTCATAAGGAGGGGAGATTGTAAGACCCCGAATTTTATGAAATAAAAATATTCAATTTTTTTCTAATTACTATTCAGTAAATGGTTAAATTGACAAAAGGTTAAAGTTAAGGGTGATATATGTAAATATTTTAAATAAGCAAGTGGTTATAAAATACTCATTGTTGTCGGGGAATATTCGTTTGGTCGTGGAATATTCTTATTGTCGGAGAATATTCGTACGATGGCGCAGCCATTTATGGGCCCCATAATAGAATAACTATCGGATGAAGAAAATGACAAGTATGAGTTTTTTTTATAAATAACGGTGTAGTTGTTACCGTTAAAACTATTGGAATACCCGGTGGGTAAAGTAAAGTAATACGCGTTAATGCATAGTAGCACACGGTATTGCACATTATTTTTGGATTATTGATTCTTACGTATGAAGGCACTACTCAATAATTGCTACGTTGATATTTTATATTATTATTGTTTCAATAATTGTCACTGCACAGTTTTTCCATTATCAAATCAATAATTCATATTATTTGAATAATATTGTTAGATAGCATTATTGGCAATGTCTAAGGAAGTTCTGTTTAGGAAAGGGGGTTGATCATCTAACTGCGCGCCAGTAAGGAGAAATCCTTATCGGAAAGCCCCCTCTTTTCTAGGAACGACCTGGTTCTCATAATTTTGATTCTATAATATTATTTGTGAATAATTAATTATTGATGTATATGATAAGAAAATATTTATTTTAATGGGGATATAAATGGAGGAATTTTTAGAAAAGTGACAATTGTTAAAAATTGATATTTTATCTTTTCTGATAAAATAATTTATTCAAATATATTATTATATAACATTATAAATGTATAATGTGGTTATATAATAATATAATAATGGTGATATCTTTACACTAAATTCACGGTACATAAATCAAATGAGAGAAATCTAAAAATAAAAAGAAGAACAAAATATGGAGATTTTTTAGAAAAATCAGTTTATTACTTGATTTTGTAAAATCTATAACTCTTTGTGTATAATGAGTTAGGAGATGATCCATATATCAAAAGAAAGCCCTGAAAGTAAGCTAAACGCAAAAATTTGAATAACCCAAAAATCCTTTGTAGATTTTTCGTGGTGACTGTTTGAATAAAACTTGTCCAAAGGACTCATAGTCCGAAAAAATCAGTGTTCTTAAGCTATATTGCGTGATTTATAATTTTTAATCCGACCGTTGGATCGTTGTGATTTTTGGATATGTTATACATATATAAGTTAAGTATATGTCCAAAAATTTTGAACCGTTAAAAATTAACGTATGATTTGTTATGAATTTTAAGAGGTGACTGATTTAGAAATTGTTTTTGTAAATGATTTTGGTGGAGATTTCTAGAAGGCTGGACCCACTTGTCCTTTTATCTCTTGAATTTGCTGAATTTCAAAGTTTGATTTCAAGTATGGCGTGCGTGAGAATTAGTAATAAAAAATTAATATTTTATTAATTTAGTCTGCTTTGGCGTTCTAGCATTTTCCTATAAATAGGGTGCTTAGTTAGAAATGAAAATCACACCAGAATCTGAAGTTTTCTCTCTCTATATTAACGAGCGTATTCTTGTGAGTATTTAGATACTTTGAGAGTTGCTATTCAGTGCAAGTTTTCTTCAGTATTACATCCGATATTTCAGTCAGAAGTACTGCTCTTTTGAGGTAAGGGAGGATAAGGGATGTTATTTTCTTCGTAAATGATATTATTTCTTTTGATATCATTATACCGAAATATTGATATGAATTTTATTGTGAAATTTTTACCTTTTCATGTCGGGGTTACTATTCACGTATACGGCACTATTCACGTATATGGCACTATTCATGTATATGACAATATTTACGTATATGATATTATTTACGTATATGGTAATATATACGAATACGGAGTACTATTCACTAGTTACTATTCATGAGTTTCTATTCACGAGTTACTATTCACGGGGTACTATTCACAATAAAATTGGTTTCTTTTTCTGACCAAATTATCGTTGATTTATGAATATTGCTCTTGAAATTAAATCCATGTTTTGATCATATTATTTTTATTATCATATATAACATTTTTATAACCCTGGTGATGGAATTTCTTTTTCACATTAGTGTAAAGATGGGTAGATTATTGGTATGATCGTGACTATGGGTTCTCTTTGGCCAGTAGTGCAAAGATGAATTGTTGACTGGTATGATCATAACCATTGAATTTATAAATGATTATCTTTAGCTTAAGTGCAAAGGTGAATTGATCAACATGGTTATAATTATTGTTTTTATAAATTCTGAAATGATTATATATTTCTTTGAGATATTAATATCTTTGGCCCGTAGTGCAAATATGATCTGTTGTTGAATATCTTTGGTCCGTAGTGCAAAGATGACCTATTATTGAATATCTTTGGCATGTAGTGCACAGATGAACTGTTGATGAATATCTTTGGTCTGTAGTGCAAAGATGAACTGTTGATGAATATCTTTGGCCCGTAGTGCGAAGATGAATTTATTAGTATGATTATGAACAGGAACTGTGATTTGTTATAACAATGATCTTTGATGTTTCAGGTAAAGACATGTGATGAAAATTATCTTCGTCCTGGATGAGAAGAGGAATTTAGAACTACAATTATGATTATGATTTATATACGTGATTGTGGACAGAAACTGTTGATTGATGTTACATGGATAAAATATTGTTGGTGGACTTTTAACATAGAGAAGATAATAGACTTTGTGGTCTATTTGACTCTTCTAATGTATTGCTCGTTCCGCTGTAACTATGGTTGAAAAGTTTTATCATCTACCATATGTTCTAAATCTCTGATTTATTACTGATGAAGACTATTGATAATTTAATTATCTTTAGTTATGATATTCTTTACTGGGCTAGTTGTGGTCACCCTTTTATTTTACAATTCCTTTCAGGTAATAAGAGTGTAGCTGGGTCGAGCGGGGGTAACAGGGGAATAGAACGGTGGTCTATAGCTATTGAGGTTCTCCCTAAACAGTATGGAAATAATTTTATTAAGAATTTGAGATAAGTGTGTCGTATTTTATACGTCATTTAACCGTTGATTTTGGTGAACCAAATAGGGTGAGGTGAACCCAACTTTGGAAAGGTGTTTTGCCACTATCATACAAGATGTCTAATGACCTACAACTTCGTGTTATCATAAGACAGAGTTGTGCACATCCACTTCCTGATTATACATGTGACGCCCCCAAAATAGGTATACATCATCTATTCTGAGTCGCCAAATACATGGTACAGAAATAACTACAACTTTATTAATACAATTATCATGCAAAATACTACAACACATAAACTGTGAGTTTAAATACAAATATTGTCTTCTAGACAATATCCACACTCAAATAAGTTCTCATTACAATTATTGATACATTATTTTACAAAAATAGTGAGGACTATTAAAACAACTTTTTAGAACCATTATTCCATACCCCGACTAGTACTCGCTACATTCTCGCCTCCTGAGAAAAAAAATGGAACAAAAAGGAAAATGGTGAGCTCAACTAGCCCAGTAAAGAACGTTATGACTAAGATAATATAGAACAAATTATCGTTAGTCCTCAACAGGAAAAATCTGATAGAATATAATAGACAACAAGTTTTTAATTAATATTCATAGCGAAAATAATAATTCATTAGAAGAGTTAAGCAGAGAATGAAATCTATTATCTTCTATGATTTAAAAGTTCATCATCAATATTTTATCTCTGTAACATCAATCAATATACATCAAATATTTATCTTTGCACTACAGGCCAAAGATATTCATCAGTTGGTAATGTTCATCAAAACACTTGTTCATCTTTGCACTACAGGCCAAAGATAGTCAGTTATATCATCATTTAGGACTGAGGATGATGAAAAATATTTTAAAGAAAACGAATCCAGTGAGACAAAAGAACAAATATTAAGGATTCGTACTTCGGTTTATCCATTTTCAAAAACATCCCATAATATACTATGGTAGAGTAAAATTCAAGAATAATGATCAAAACATGGATACAATCAAAGATAGTAACAAAAATAGACATCTGGGACAAAGAACGAAAATTTAATTTTTCTGTGAATAGTGTCGTATTCATGAATAGTGTCATATACGTGAATAGTGTCGTATACGTGAATAGTAACCCCGACACAAAAAGATAAAAATTTCACAAGAAAAATCTTACCAATATTCTGGTATAATGATATTGAAAGAAATAATATCATTTTAAAAAATAAAAATAAAAATAACATCTCTTACCTCAAAAAGACATTACTTCTGACTGGAATACTGGATATAGTGCTGAAAAAACTTGCACTGTATAGAAATCAAAGTATCAAAATACTCACAAGAATACGCTCGATAATATAGAGAGAGAAAACTTCAGTGTCTTGTGTGATTTTCAATTCTAACCTAAGCACCCTATTTATAGGAAATTGCATAGAACACCAAAGCAGAAATTTTAATAAAATATTATTATTTTTAATAAAATTCCTACGCACACCATCGACATCTGATTTCAGCTCATTTACCACACATGTGGGGCCCACCAAAATAAAAAAACATTTTTCTTTTGAAAAATATTTAAAACTTCAAAAATCAATTATTCCAAAACTTCAATAATTCATAATAAATAGTCATTTTATCAGAAAAATTCAAATCTTATGTCCACTCCATAGGAAATTCAATTATCTACAACTTTGTAAGTTTAAGTTTTTCCAAATTCCAAGCAGAAATTGACCGAAATCCACATACGGATGATTTTGCAAGCTATAATCAAATTTCAGTCAAAATGGGGCCCACCAACATGTTTTTAACATTTATTGTAACAAAAATGCTTTTTTCCCTCATTTATTCATATATCACACATTCATTGTAAAAATATCACCATTATTATATTATTAAAATATAATAATATATTTAAATGAATTATTTTATCAGAAAAGATAAAATATCAATTTTTAATAATTGTCACTTTTTTAAAAATTCCTCTATTTATATCCACATAAATAAATATTTTCCTTATCATATAAATCAATAATTAATTATTCACAAATAATATTACAGAATTACAATAATGACAACCAGGTCGTTCCCAGGAAAGAGGGGGCTTTTCAATAAGGATTTCTCCTTACTGGCGTGCAATTAGGTGACCAAACCTCTCCTTAGACAGAACTTCCTTAAACATTGCCAATAATGCTATCTAATAATATTATTCAAATAATATGAATTATTGATCTGACAATAGGAAATATTGTGCAGTGGCAATTATTGAAACAACAATAATATAAAATATCAACGTAGCAATTATTGAATCAATAAAATATTGAACAATAAATACTATAACAATTATTGAGTAGTGCCTTCTTACGTAAGAATCAATAATTGGTGAATACTGAAGTAAACTCTTTTTGTGCAACAACGCGCGTATTATTGTGTTTTTAACCACGGGTATTCCAACAAAGGTTAATCGGTAATAACTTCTATTTGTTATTTATAAAAAAAACTTATACTTGTCGTTTTCTTCATCCAATTGCTTTCCGTTATGGGGCCCACACAATGTTGCGCCGTTGTACGAATATTCCCCGACAGTAAGAATATTCCACGACCAAACGAATATTCTCCGACAATAATGAATATTTTATAACCACTTGCTTATTTAAGATATTTGCGCATTTTACCCATAACTAACCACACTACTCAAATCAACCCTTACTATTTCAAAATAATAAATAGAGAAAATTCAATTTCATTTATAATAAGTTGGGGTCTTACAACCTCCCCTCCTTATGAAATTTCGTCCTCGAAATTGACGTACGTACCTGGTGTTTTGAAAAGGTGAGGATACCTCGCTTTCATTTCCATTTCTAACTCCCAGGTCATTTCCTCAATAGCATGGTTCCTCCACAAAACTTTGACTTGTGGTATGACCTTTGTGCGTAGGACATGCTCCTTCCTATCCAAGATCTTGACAAGCACCTCCTCGTACGTTAAATCTTCGGCTATTTTGTCTGGTTCTAACTCAATAACGTGGTTCGGGTCTTTCACATATTTACGAAGAACAAATATGTGAAAAACATTATGAACATGAAACATACTTGGAGGTAACGCGAGTCTATAGGCCACATTTCCTACTCGGTCAAGAATCTGAAATAGACCAATAAATCGTGGATTGAGCTTTCCTCTTTTCCCAAATCTTGTAACTCCCTTCCATGGAGCAACACGAAACAATACATGATCCCCAATACTAAATTCTATGTCCTTTCGATGAAGATCCGCATAACTCTTTTGTCGATCCTGTGTCGTTTGTATACGTTGTCGAATCATTTGGATCTTTTCTGTAGTAATGTGTACCAACTCTGGTCCCAACAATGTTACTTCACCCACCTCTGTTAGGTTTGTAATATTCATGAACGCAATCAAATTGCAAAAATAAGCAGAAACGTGGAAAATCAGAGTTTTAAAATTTTACAAACCATATACCCGGATCATCCTTTATGCGCAATTATTAATTAAACGAAAAGATAAAGAACAAGAATCATACCCTTGAAGATCCGAGCTTCCTCAGGTACAAGTTCACCTCCAATCCTTTTCGTGTTCAACTTGAATCCACCGGGTTTGGTTCCTTTCTTTGATTAACATTAGCCACCCAAGTGTTTGGTCTCTAGAGGTGATCCACCAAAGAAGAAGAAAGATTCAAGAAGATGGGTGTTTGACAAAACCCTAGTTTTCTATCTCTCATAGAAAATGTGTACTCTTTCAACTATTGGAATTACGTATGTGGTGAAAAAGTCAACAACCACATCACCCATAATAAGATTCCTCTTATTTATAGATGTGGGCAACCCTCCTTAACAATTAAGGAATTTAGTTTTATTTTAATTAATTAAAATCCTTTAATTAATTAAGCTCTCTAATCTTATTAGGAATAATTAATTAAACTCTTTTAATTAATTAGCCTCCTAATCTTATTAGGATATATGAGAGTACTATTATTAATTAATTCCCAAACTCCTTTAGAAATTAAATAATAATAGTAATAATAATAATAAGACTCCTCTTATTAATTTATATTTAATATTTCCAAAATATTAATTAATAAATATTAAGCTATTTAATTTATTCTATCACCATAGATTAAATTAAATATACTTAACTTATTATTATGATTATGCCATTGACTTTTTAAATAATTATTCTTCCTTTTATAGTGTGACCCTTTAGGTTCTCCATATTAAACCGGTTGTGAATAAATCAATTAGAACAATTCTAATCTTATTTAAATAAATAAATAATATTTATTTTACAATAGGGATAAGCCTCCCTAGCGATTAACGACTTTTCAGATAATATAGATTTCAACATTAATCATAAAAGAACCTTTGAGTAAATAGTTACTGTAAAATTTAATCCTTCCACCATACAATGTCCCAATTAAATATAAAACATGAAATTACTGTCAAGTCTTATTTTATTTAATTATATGTATTTTGACTCTTAAATGCACAACTTCAAATAATGCAAATTAGAAACTCCTTTCTAATTTTATTTTGTCTTGGCCAAGGACTACTGGGTTGTCATTTATCGAACCACATAGGACATTTCTTTTCTTTTACTAGAAGTGGTAGATTCTTTATTGATCATACATTATTTCCATGTACAACTTATTATACCCAAGCATACCCTTTGATATACCCTAAGGGTCTTAAGGAATAAGTCAAAGTATAACTCATCATACACAAGATACTATGATGATCTCAAGTCCAAGGATCATGGTACTACTATCACTACTACAATTCCTATTGGACAGTATATAAAACTCCATTAGGTATTCCTTAGCGAGCCACGTTTAGTGAACTTATTCTCTAATAAGCACCTACATACTTGCTTTAGTGTCTCCACACAAATGATCATGAGATCAATCATCCTCATCCAATGAGCAAGCAACGTATGTACCAATATATCCGGATTTACTAATCCCCAATTTAGTAATCCAACGATTGGAAACTATTTTAGTTTTAAGCTTTCTAAGAATTTAGATCTCATTAAAATGATTATCATCATTATTCTAAAAGCATTGCTTAAAACTATGGGTTTATCACATATTATAAAATAGCATCACGTTGATAATTAAAAGCCTTTAATAAATAAATATTTTTTATTAATAAATGAATAAGATTGTTACAAAGTATATGCTTTATTATCAAACATGATTGACTTGTGTGCATACTACTTTCAATCGCCTACTTGCACTAAAGCCAATCATCATGGTATCTCATACTCTTCTTCTCTAAGTGACGATTATCCTGCTGTTGGATAAGCTTCAGTAAATGGATATGTAATGTTGTTCTTGAGAGTCCACTATCTCTATAGTGATTTCCCATCTTTCAATGATTCCATAATCAAATGAAAGTGCCACAACACATGTTTAGATCCAAGATGGGACTTAGGAACTATTCCTAGTTCTGTAATGAACTTTTCATCTAAACAATCAACTTGAAGCTTCATTTACAGCTATATACTTTGTCGTTATCACTAAACCAGCAACTCTTTGTTGTTTGGAACCTTTCCAATTTATTGCACCACTGTTCAAGGTAACACTTTACCTTAAAGTGGATTTTCTGTCATCTTGGTCTGTCTAAAAAAACTTGAGTCTATTAAGCCCTTTAGTTTTAATTTAGACCCACCATAAACATGATCACATTCTTAGTGCCAGTTAAGTACTTTAAGATGTTTTTCACTGACTCACAATGAACTTCTCCAGAATATGACTGATCAACATCAGGTCTCGTATATTTCATTACATACATGATAGTTACTCATGCGATCTCTCTTTTATGAGTCTATGGGGACTATTAAGAGAGATACACTCCAGGGCTCATCAACATGAGACATCCCATGAAGTTTGCCATGCTAAACGACTTTAGCATCAAATGAATATACATTTCTTGGGTTAAGTCGAGCATCCTCTTAAATCTATCTATATAGATTTGTATCCCCAATAACGATACTCTTCCCAAATCATTCGTGCAGGAATGTTTAGACAACTTTATCTTTATTAATTGTAGCGTTGGTATGCCATTCCTTATCCGTAGGATATCAACATATAATACTAGAAATGTCACGACGCTCCCACTGACCCTTTTGTACACTCTAGGTTCATTTTTATTTTTGATAAAATCAAACTCTTTTGATTATTTCATCAAAACGAATGTTCCATTTTTGAGAAACTTGATTCAATCCATTTCTCTGAGTGTCTACAACTCTTACCTCATCGTATGTAATTGGATCATCATCTTCTATGATGTGTACCTCATCATCATCATCTATGATGAATCCATACCTCCTAGGTATTTTCGGTACTATTCCAGATTTACGATTCGGTTGTGGTACAATAGGTCTATCTACAGGTTCCTCTTATTTGACTTGTAGTATTTTGTGGTTCTTGAACTCTTCAAGATCTATAATCCTCCCACTATCCCCTTCAATGATAAACATCTTTATCTTAGAAGACAACATATTTTACAACAAACACCTTTTGCTAAGTAGGATCATATAACATATACCCTAAACTTACTTTAGGATGTCCCACAAATCTGTACTTGTCAAATTTTGTCCCAAGTTTATCCTTTGAAACCTATTCACATAAGTTGGACAACCCTTTATCTTAACATCTTAAGATTAGGAATCCTCCATGTCCATAACTTTTAACGAGTCTTGGAGCTGGATTTTGAGGTTACCTTTTCATAGATATGCAGCCATTTCTAGGATATTACCCCAGAAGGATACTGGAATGTCGGTAAAATCATTATGGACCATACCATGTCCAATAAGATATGATTTTTTCTTTCAGATACATCAATCAATTATTGTGTATCAGGAGGCGTCCATTCTGAGAAAACCATTTGAGATGATCTAGAAACTTATTGCACAAGTATTTATTCCTTGATCTAATCAAAGAATCTTAATACTTTGCCAATTTATTTCACTTCTGAATTCTTTGAACCTTTCAAATAATTCACACTTGTATTTCAGCAAATACACACATTCAACTCTTTGAATGATCATCTCATTTCTTATAATAATTTGTTCAGTATGTAAAATTATTTTCACGTAAGTCAAGTATACAAAATCGATTAAGTAATATTTCAGTTCTATACAAAACATTATTATTATTATAAATAGAACAACAATTATTCTTAAATATAATACCAAAGATTTCATTGTCCAACAATAAAATGGAAATAATGTTTCCAACGAGAACTAGAATATAATAACAACTTATTGACTTAATAGACATGTCCGTAGGTTGTGCTAAACTATAAGTTCCTATGGCTGATGCAACAACCTTTGCTTCATTTACACACATAGGATTACTTGTCTCTTGTTTATATTTCTACTTCTACTTGATCCTTTTATAAATATATATTTATGATAACCAAAGTCGGTATCCAATACCCAAGTAGAACCTTGACCTAAAGAAAATTTTATTATTTATGAATAAAAACTATATTTGTAACCGAAGCTTTACTAAGCTTCTTCTAGTTAGCCTCTACAAGATACTTCTCGCGGTTTTCTTTCCAGTGTCCAGGCTTATTGCAGTGGAAGCAAACTCCTTTGCTATCCATATCAGCTTTGTTCTTATTATCCTTTATTTTTGTCTTTCCATTTACCTTCTTAGAATCATTCTTCTTTTCAGAAGATCCTTTGGCCCCTACAAGTAAGACTTGGTCTTTCTTGGTGGAAAGTGACTCAACATTTTCAACATGTTAAGCAAATCAGCGAGGCTGATATCTAGCTTGTTCATATGAAAAATCACAACAATTGTGAAAGGAGTCCGGGAGTGAGTTCAAGATTGAATCTTGGTTCAACTCTCCATCCATGACAAAACCCATTGTCCTAATTGTTCAATCAAATTGATCATGTTTAGGACATGTGTCTGTACTGTAGTGTCATTGGTCATTCTAGATCGGAAGAGATCTGATATCTATTAGTCCTACTTTTCTCACCATCAATTATTTGACGTGCATGAGTATAGTAGGAGTATTCATAGTTTCAAGCTGACACTAAAGCTTGTTACTCATGGATACGAGCATGATGCATTGAGCCAACTGTGCATCATCTTGCCACTTTCTAAAAGTAGCAATCTCTTCCTCAGGGGCATTGTCTGCAACCATTGCAGAGATAGGCGTATTACTGACATAAGATAGCTTTTCAGGCGTGAGAACTATTCTCAATTTCCTTAACCAATCTGTTTAATTCGATCTGGTCAAATAGCATCTAATATGCTTTGCAGTGATAGTAATTTAGACATTGTAAAATTCTATAAATAAATTTGTAATTAACAACATTTTAGCATTCATTCTTTTATTAATTACCAAAATAAATTAGGTCTTGTTTTAAATTGGTATCTCTCACTATTTTTTTCAAACTATATTACCCTCAATTATATAGTTCGGCAAAATCTAATTAAAGATTTGCTAGTGAGAATAAGGATCACATTTCAAATGTATATAGCCTTGCGTGTGCACAACAAACTATATATAAATAAATAGGTAGACAACTCTTGTCAATTACATCAACTATGTAACTCCTTATATTTTACCTCTTAGATCATAATGGTCAAGTGTGTGCACATCCGAACTAAAATGATCTAAGTTAAGTCATACCTAGCACTTCCATATATTCGAAAGAAAAACACTGTCCTTGTGTGTGCACAACAAAACAGCATTGTTCAGTCTATTTATAAGCATTAAATGTGATAAAATAACATCTTAAATTTTTAATACTTGCCTTGTGTGTGCACAACAAACTCATATTAAATATTTAATACTCTATTGTTTTACCATGCTAAAAGGCGACGTTCGATATTCCAAATATCTTTGAATGTTACAATTTAATATAAAATATTTGAGGGGTTTATTATTAATTTGTTTCATCTTGTTTAGTGTGCACACACACACACACACACACACACACACACACACACACACACACACACACACACACACACACACACATATATATATATATATATATATATATATATATATATATATATATATCTGCGTCATATTAATTAACATACGAAGCATGTTTGCATAATATATAATATATATAATATAAGCATGCACATATAGAATACTATATTCTACCTGGATTGATTATGGATTTTTATTCTAGTTTGGTTCACTAGAGCCACCAAGTGAACCAAAAGGTCAAACCCTAGGGGTGCAAGAATTAATATTTAAATATAACTATTACATTTAAACTTAGGGCTCCATTACAAACGGGTCTTCAAGCGCCTTGCTCCTTGATTTGAATTCTTCAAAATTAATTCTAATTATTCCTATTACAAAACTATTTAAAATAAATAGAAACCTTGATCAGCACGTCAAGGGGAAGTACATAGGAGGGAGATAGAATTTACATTAAGAAAAATTAGAGAAGACGATGTATGCAAACCTCATTTAATAAAACCCATACATTCAAGCATCCAACTAAAATAAAATCCAATCACATTGGTCAATAGTCCATAATCAATCCCATTTATTATCGTACACATCACCATATGCATCAATAAATAAATTCATCTCATGAATAATAAACATTCAATATATATATTGATATCATTTAATGGAAAAATTTAGTTAGTATAAAATCTAATTTTGAATCAAAATAAACTTCTTTATTTTAATTCAAATTTAAATCAAAATAAATCTCTTTTATTTTAATTTATCCTATTTTGAATAAAATAAACTATTTTATTTTAATCAAAATAAACTCATTTATTTTAATTAATTATGGAATCTAATTCCAAGTAAAAAAAAATTACTTTGTTAAAGGAAACACGGATTCTCTTTCCTATTCACAAATAAACTCTTTTATTTTGAATAATATGAAATCTTATTCCATATCTAAATAAACTTCTTTATTTAAGGAAATTATGATTCTCTTTCCTATTCACAAATAAACTCTTTTATTTTGAATAATATGAAATCTTATTTCATATCTAAATAAACTCTTTTATTTAAGGAAACATGGAATCTAATTTCAACTCCAATTAGTTATCATGGAATCCAATTTCAACTCTAATTAGTTAGCATGAAATTCAATTTTAAAATTAAAATAAACTCTTTTATTTTAATATTAAAATAAACCTTTTATTTTAAGATTAAAATAATTGAGAATATATATATATATATATATATATATATATATATATATATATATATATATATATATATATAAAACCGTTAATTAGATTATATATATAAGTACATGAATCCTACCAGCGAATTCGGTAATATCATACATATTACCGTGAAGCTTGATCCTTTATATATGTTTTAATCAAGTAATCATTTATATATGAATCCTACCTGATCCTTTTAAAAAAAAATCACCTCTAACTTTTTTTTTATAAAAAAAATCACCTGTAACTCTTTTAAAAGGAATCACTTGGATGCACCATCATGATCGCGAAATCACGGAAATAATATGACATATATAAACCGAATTAAACTGATTCGCCTGATATTGATTTCCGTTTTTTTTTTTAAATTTTATACAACAAAATTATGCCAAATTAAATTATTCTAAACACATATCAATATACATTTTAAATTAAAATAATTAATAATTCGTATATAGGTTTGGCTCTGATACCACTGTTATGTTTGTAATATTCATGAACGCAATCAAATTACAAAAATAAGCGGAAACAAACCATATACTCGGATCATTCTTTATGTGCAATTATTAATTAAACGAAAAGATAAAGAACAAGAATCATACCCTTGAATATCCGAGCTTCCTCAGGTACAAGTTCACCTCCAATCCTTTTCGTGTTCAACTTGAATTCACCGGGTTTGGTTCATTCCTTTGATCAACGTTAGTCATCCAAGTGTTTGGCCTCTAGAGGTGATCCACCAAAAAAGAAGAAAGATTCAAGAAGATGGGTGTTTGGCAAAACCCTAGTTTTTTTTATCTCTCATAGAAAATGTGTACTCTCCCAACTATTGAAATTACGTATGTTATGAAAAAGCCAACAACCACATCACACATAATAAGACTCTTCTTATTTATAGATGTGGGCAACCCTCCTTAACAATTAAGAAACTTGGTTTTATTTTAATTAATTAAAATTCTTTAATTAATTAAGCTCCCTAATCTTATTAGAAATAATTAATTAAACTCTTTTAATTAATAGCCTCCTAATCTTATTAGGATAAATGAGAGTACTTTTATTAATTAATTCCCAAACACCTTTAGGAATTAAATAATAATAATAAGACTCCTCTTATTAATTTATATTTAATATTTCCAAAATATTAATTAATAAATATTAAGCTATTTAATTTATTCTATCACCATTGATTAAATTAAATATACTTACTTATTATTATTACGATTATGCCATTAACTTCTTAAATAATTATTCTTCCTTTTATGGTGTGTCCTTTTAGGTTCTCCATATTAAACCAGTTGTGAATAAATCAATTAGAACAATTCTAATCTTATTTAAATAAATAAATAAATTTATTTAAATAAATAATATTTATTCTACAATAGAGATAAGCATCCCTAGCGATTAACGACTTTCCAGATAATAAAGATTTCAACATTAATCATAAAAAAAGAACCTTTGAGTAAATATTCTGCATACAATTCAATCCTTCCACCATACAATGTCCCAATTAAATATAAGACATGGAATTACTGTCAAGTCTTGTTTTATTTAATTATATGTATTTCGACTCTTAAATGCACAACTCCAAATAATACAAATTAGAAACTCATTTCTAATTTCATTCTGCCTTGGCCAAGGACTACTGGGTTGTCATTTATCGAATCACATAAAATATTTCTCTTCTTTTACTAGAAGTGGTAGATTATTTATTGATCATACATTATCTCCATGTATAACTTATTATACTCAAGCATACCCTTTGATATACCCTAAGGGTCTTAAGGAATAAGTCAAAGTATAACTCATTATACACAAGATACTATGATGACCTCAAGGCCAAGGATCACTTGTACTACTATCACTACATGAATTTATATTGACAGGCAAGTAAAATTCCATTAGGTATTCCTTAGCGAGCCATGTTCAGTGAACTTATTCTCTAATAAGCACCTACATACTTGCTTTAGTGTCTCCACACAAATGATCATGAGATCAATCATCCTCATCCAATGAGCAAGCAACGTATGTACCAATTTATCCGGATTTACTAATCCCCAATTTAGTAATCCAACGATTGGGAACTATTTTAGTTTTAAGCTTTCTAAGAATTTAGATCTCATTAGAATTATCATCATCATCATTCTAAAAGCATTGCTTAAAACTATGAGTTTATCACATATTATAAAACAGCATCATGTAGATAATTAAAAGTCTTTAATAAATAAATACTTTTTTATTAATAAATGAATAAGATTGTTACAAAGTATATGTTTTATCATCAAACATGATTGGCTTGTGTGCATACTACTTTCAACCTCATCCCAACATACTGGAGAGCGACACTTTCATCCAAACAATGCTTCGAATGGAGCCACACCTATACTTTCCTGGTAACTGTTGTTGTAGGAGAATTCCACCAATGGTAAATACTTATCCCAATTCCCTTTGAAGTCTAGGACATAGAGTCTTAATAGATCTTCAAGAGTTTGAATAGTCCTCTCTGATTGTCCGTCCGTTTGAGGATGGTATTCCGAACTGAATCATAAATCCGTGCCCATAGCTTTTTGCAAGCTAACCCAAAATCGTGAAGTGAATCTTGGGTCACGATCCGAAACTATGGATACTGGCATGCCATGCAATCTCACAATCTCATTTACGTACATACGAGCAAGACGTTCTAGGGAATAAGTCTCTCGTATCGGCAAGAAATGAGCAGACTTAGTTAATCTATCAACAATAACCCAAATCGCATTTATGCCTTGAGAAACCGTGGGAAGACCCTTAACGAATTCCATGGTAATGTGTTCCCACTTCCATTTTAGAATCTCAAGTGGTTGCAATGGGCCCTTAGGCACTTGATGCTCCGCCTTTACACGTTGACAAGTTAAACACCTCAAGATAAACTTCGCGATCTCTCTCTTCATATTTTTCCACCAAAATGTATGTCGAAGATCACGATATATTTTGGTACTTTTAGGATGGATTGCAAACGGTGTATTGTGTGCCTCCATCATGATCTTTTACTTCAAATCAGAGTCGTTAGGAACACAAAGTCTGGAGTTGACTCAAAGTATTCATTCTTCATCGATTCTTGCTTCTGGGATAACACCTTCTTTAACTTTCTCCTTCATACGCATCAGCTCCGGGTCTGTGGCTTGAGCAACTTTAATTTTATCGATTAAAGTTGGTTCTATACGTATACTTGACATCATCGCATGGGTCCCCGGAGTCTGGAATTCTATCTTCATCTTTTGTAAATCATACAAAATGGGCCTTTATGTTGACAATATCGCACTCGTTCCTGCATATGATCTTCTACTCAACGCGTCAGCTATCACATTTGCTTTTCCAGGATGGTATTGAATGGTGTGGTCGTACTCTTTCAACAGCTCGAGCCAACGTCGTTGCCGCATGTTGAGTTCCTTTTGGGTGAAGAAATATTTGAGGCTTTTATGGTCAGAATATATCTCCACTTTCTCCCCATATAGATAGTGCCTTTAGATCTTTAGCGCAAAACGATCGGGCCGCTAACTCTAGATCATGAGTAGGATAATTCCTCTCATATTCTTTAAGTTGTCGCGAGGCATAGGCTATGACTTTCCCATGTTGCATGAGAACACATCCTAACCCTTTGCACGAAGAATCATCACTGTGAGATAACAAATCCATCCGAACCAGATGGTATTGTCAAAACAGGTGCCGAAATAAGTCTCCTCTTAAGCTCTTGAAAACTCTTCTTGCATTCCTCGCTCCATACAAATTTTATATCTTTCCGAGTCAGTTGAGTTAACAGAGTAGCGATTCAAGAAAATCCTTCCACTAATCTCCGATAATAACCAGCTAAGCCCAGAAAGCTATGTACTTCGGTCACCGACTTCGGTTGCTCCCAACTTTGTATTGCTTCAATCTTCGCTGGGTCAACAGATACTCCATGTTTTGACACTACGTTCCAAAGGAATGCTACTTCCTCAAGCCAGAACTAGCATTTCTTCAACTTGGCATATAGCTTATTTTCACGAATCCTTTGGAGTACCAGCTTCAAATGGTGCTCATGATCTTCACGACTTTTAGAATATATGAGGATGTCATCAATAAAGACAACAACGAACTGATCCAAATATTCCTTGAATACTCGATTCATTATATCCATGAAAGCTGCAGGAGCATTAGTCAATCCAAAAGATATAACTAAGAATTCATAATGCCCGTACCGAGTTCTAAAGGCTGTCTTCGGAATATCCTCAGTTCTAATCTTTAATTGATGATATCCAGAATGAAGATTGATCTTTGAAAAGAATTATGCTCCTTGAAACTGGTCAAACAGGTCATCAATGCGAGGTAGCGGATACCTATTCTTGATGGTTACATGGTTCAATTCTCGATAGTCAATACAAAGTCGCATATTCCCGTCTTTCTTCTTTACAAATAAAATAGGAGCACCCCAAGGAGATGTACTAGGACGAATGAAACCGATGCCTAAAAACTCCTGTAGTTGGACCTTTAACTCCTGAAGTTCAATAGAAGCCATTCGATATGGGGTTTTAGAAATGGGTTTTGTACCAGGTTCAAGGTCAATTAAGAATTCAACTTCACGTTCTAGGGGTAGACCAAGAAGTTCTTCAGGAAATACATCAGGAAATTTACTAACAACAGAAATATTATTCAAATCTGACGTGTCTTTATTCAAATCCATAACATGGGCTAAGAAAGCTTGACATCCATTTTTCAATAAACGAATGGCTTTATGGCTTGATATAACAGTGATTGATTTTAGTGGTTTAGTTGCTTTAATTCGCATAATAGGTTGGTTAGGAATATGAAAACTAACAACCTTACAAAAATAATCAATTTTGGCATGATGAGTAGTTAACCAATCAATCCCTAAAATCACGTCAAATGTAAGTATCTTTAAAGAGATAAGGTCAACGGGTAATGTGATGGTGCCAACTTGGATCAAACAAGATTTATAAACAGTGGATGTAATGAAAGTTTCTCCTAATTGAGTCTCCACAGATAAGTCAAAGTCTAATTTCTTCGGAGTCAAGTTTAAACGTTGAGCACACGCAGGAGAGATAAATGAATGGGTAGAACAGGTACTAGTAAGGTATAAACTTCGCAAGAATTTATGATTAGCTTACCCGTGATCACCTCGTTTGGGTTCCTTGCATTTTGACCAGTTACGACAAACGCTCTTCCAGGAACCGCTAACTTTGACTTTTCTAGGACAACCTTTTGAGTCACCATCCCCGCTGGACTTGGTTTCGTTAAAGTACAATCTCGAGCGATATGTCCTTCCTTTCCACAATTATAACATACCTTGAACTGTTGTGGACAGTTTGGGCTGATGTGTCCCTCTTTTCCATATTTATAGCATACGATCGGTGGTCGTTCTCCTCCCTTAGAAATAGTTGATGCTAATGTTGACGTCTTCACATTTTAATTGTTGAATCTCCTCTTTTTGAAACTTCCACTTGACTCGTCTCTCCTATTATCATGACCACGATTACCACTAGAGTGGTTACCGCTTTTGTCTAAATTTTTCCCTCCCTGCTGGTTATCATTGCTCCGATGACTGCTGTCACTGGTATGACCCTATTTGTGGTCCCTCGGTTGAATGTACTCATTATCTCGCTCTAATAATTGAGCCCTGTTGACAACATCTGAATATAGAGAAAATTTGTGAGAAATGAGATATTGACGTATGTCGGGTTTCAAACCTCTCAGAAACATCCGCGTCATATGCTCCTCATTCTCCACCAAATGAGGTGCAAACGTAGATAACTCCGTGAACTTCGCCTCGTACTGGGACACAGTCATGTTGTTCTGTTCTAGTCTAATAAACTTCACCTCCTTCATATGACGAATACTTTCAGGAAAGTACTTGTCATTAAACATTTTCTGAAATGTCTCCCAAGACATGTTGAGTGCGGCTGGATGGGTATGCTTCACAGATTCCCACCAGTAATCTGCCTCACTACGGAACATAAAAGTGGCAAATGGAACCTTCTATTCCTCCGTGCATCCCAAGACATCAAATATCTTGGTAATTTCCTTGACCCACATTTCTACCTTAATCAGATCCGGCTTTCTCCAGAATTCTGGTGGTCCCAACTCTTTGAACTGTCTGGCTGTGACCAGCTGTGCGTTGCCATTGTTTCTACCTGTATTTTGAATAGGAGTCTCCCTCGTCTGGTTTTGCATGAACCGCAAAAAGCTTCTAAACATCTCATCGTTCATCGTCTGTTCATTGGTGTTATTTACAGGAGGAACATTGCCAGCCTGTTGAACGTTCTCCTCGTTGGTGATTAATGGTGTCTCCACGGTCTCATTTACTCCATCGTTAATATTTTCAGTTGCCATTCTTAAATACTGCCACAAAACAAGGGTTAATTAAAGAAATTGACATGCAACATAATAACCCTATACTCTGACCAACCAACAAATAAGCTTAGGTAGGACATATTAGCGAAGGATTTACTCGTCTCTCCCCTCCTAGTTCTATTCCCCGATCTACGCAAGAGACCATATCCCTAAGCTCTGATACCAACTGTGACGTCCACAAAATAGGTATACATCACCCATTCTGACTTGCCAAATACATGGTACAGAAACAACTACAACTTCATTAATACAATTGTCGTGTAAAATACGACAACACATAAAATGTGAGTTTAAATACAAATATTGTCTTTTAGACAATATCCACACTCAAATAAGTCCTCATTACAATTATTGATACATTATTTTACAAAAATAGTAAGGACTATTAAAACAAATTTCTAGAACCATCATTCCATACCCTGACTAGTACTTGCTACATTCTTGCCTCCTGAGAAGAAAAATGGAACAAAAAGGAAAAGGGTGAGCTCAACTAGCCCAGTAAAGAACGTTATGACTAAGATAATATAGAACAAATTATTGTTAGTCCTCAATAGGGAAAAATCTGATAGAATATAATAGACAACAAGTTTTAAATCAATATTCGCAGCGGAAATAATAATTCATTAGAAGAGTTAAGTAGAGAATGAAATCAACTATCTTCTATGATTTAAAAGTTCATCATCAATATTTTATCCCTGTAACATCAATCAATATACATCAAATATTTATCTTTGCACTACAGGCCAAAGATATTCATCAGTTGGTCATGTTCATCTCAACACCTGTTCATCTTTGCACTACGGGCCAAAGATATTCATACAGGCCAAAGATATTCTGTTATATCATCATTTAGGACTGAGTATGATGAAAAATATTTAAAACAAAACGAATTCAGTGAGACAAAATAACAAATATTAAGGATTCGTACTTCGATTTATCCATGTTCAAAAACACCCCATAATATACTATGGTGGAGTAAAATTCAAGAATAATGATCAAAACATGGATACAATCAAAGATAGTAACAAAAATAGACATTTGGGACAAAGAACAAAAATTTATTTTTTCTGTGAATAGTGCCGTATTCGTGAATAGTGCCATATACGTGAATAGTAACCCAGACACAAAAAGACAAGATTACCAATATTCCGGCATAATGATATTGAAAGAAATAATATAATTTAAAAAAAAAGTAACATCCCTTACCTCAAAAAGACAGTACTTCTGACTAGAATACTGGATATAGTGCTGAAGGAACTTGCACCGTATAACAACATTCAAAGTATCAAAATACTCACAAGAATTTGCTCGATAATATAGAGAGAGAAAACTTCAGTTTCTGGTGTGATTTTCAATTCTAACCTAAGCACTCTATTTATAGGAAATTGCTTAGAACACCAAAGCAGAAAATTTAATAAAATATTATTATTTTTAATAAAATTCCTACGCACACCATAGACATCTGATTTGAGCTCATTTACCACATGTGGGGCCCACCAAAATGAAAAAAAACATTTTTCTTTTAAAAAATATTTAGAACTTCAAAAATTAATTATTCCGGAACTTCAATAATTCAAAATAAATAGCCCTTTTATTAGAAAAATTCAAATCTTATGTCCATTCCATAGGAAATTCAATTCTCTACAACTTTGTAAGTTTAAGTTTTTCCAAATTCCAAGCAGAAATTGACTGAAATCCACATACGAACGATTTTTAAGGCTATAATAAAATTTCAGTCAAAAATGGGTCCCACCAATATGTTTAACATGTTTTTAACATTTATTGTAACAAAAATACTCTTTCTCCTCATTTATTCATATATTACACATTCATTGTAAAAATATCACCATTATTATATTATTAAAATATAATAATATATTTAAATGAATTATTTTATCATAAAAGATAAAATATCAATTTTCAACAATTGTCACTTTTCTAAAAATTCCTCCATTTATATCCACATAAATAAATATTTTCCTTATCATATAAATCAATAATTAATTATTCACAAATAATATTACAGAATCACAATAATGACAACCAGGTCGTTCATATGAAAGAGGGGGCTTGCCAATAAGGATTTCTCTTTACTGGCGCGCAATTAGGTGACAAAACCTCTCTTTAGATAGAACTTCCTTAAACATTGCCAATAATGCTATCTAATATTATTATTCAAATAATATGAATTATTGATCTGACAATATGAAATATTGTGCAATGACAATTATTGAAACAACAATAATATAAAATATCAACGTAGCAATTATTGATTCAATAAATTATTGAACAGTAATTACTGTAACAATTATTGAGTAGTGCCTTCTTACGTAAGAATCAATAATTGGTGAATAGCATGTGCTACTGTGCAACAACGCGTATTACTGTGTTTTAACCACCGGGTATTCCAAGTGTTAACGGTAATAACTACTGATTATTATTTATAAAAACTTATACTTGTCGTTTTCTTCATTCAATCGCTTTTTCGTTATGGGGCCCAAACAAATTTCAAGGCCAGTAAATGCGAATATTCCCCGACGGTAAGAATATTCCACGACCAAACGAATATTCCCCGACAACAATGAATATTTTATAACCACTTGCTTATTTAAGATATTTGCGCATTTTACCCATAACTAACCACATTAATCAAATCAACCCTTACTATTTCAAAATAATAAATAGAGAAAATTCAATTTCATTTATAATAAGTTGGGGTTTTACAATATCTACGAGCACTACATATATAATCTTGGAGTTTGGTTGAAATATAATTCTCAATTGGAGACAATGGAGATAATTATATGTCAAGAGAAGACTCACCATTGGAAAGAACATGATAACAATCTTCTCATTTTTCTTTGGGGTCTATTGTGTCAACCAAGGATAATTCTAGAGTCATATGATATCTATTATAACTTAGATGCATGGCCTCCCTTGTACGAAGGTTTCCTTGAGCATTTTCCAAAGATTTTAATTTCTAAAACAGTTATTGACTGTACCTTTATGTAATGTATCAATGTGAGGTGTTATCCAAGTAAAGGGATGAGAGTCACGGTTGGTATTAAAACTCACAGTATATGTGTTGTCGTATTTTTCACGACAATTATAATAATGAAGTTGTAGTTGTTTTCTGTACCATGTATTTGGCGACTCAGAATGGGTTGGGTGGATTGGACCTATTTTAGGGGCGTCACATTTCTCACATTCCTCTCTCCAATCGAATTTTGTATCTTTCCAAGTCAGCTGAGTTAATGGAGTAGCGATTCGAGAAAACCCTTCTATGAATCTCTGATAATAATCAGCTAAGCCGAGAAAGCTACGTACTTCGGTCACTGACTTTGGTTGCTCCCAGCTTTGAATTGCTTCAATCTTTGTCGGGTCAATAAATATTCCATGATTTGATATCACGTGTCCAAGGAATGCTACTTCCTCAAGCCAGAACTTGTATTTCTTCAACTTGGCATTTGACGCCCCCAAAATAGGTATACATCACCCATCCTGAGTCACCAAATACATGGTACAAAATTTAAATACAACTTAATTATACAACTGTCGTGTAAAATACGACAAAACATAATCTAAGAGTTTTAATAAGAATATTGTCATCTAGACAATATCCACACTCAATGGAGTCCTCATTACATTTATTGTCACACTACTTAACAGAATAGTGAGGACTACTAATGCTATCATCTAGACTGTCACTCCATTCCCCGACTAGTCCCGGGTAAGTTTTCCATTTCTCAAGAGAATAGTGAAAGAAAGGGTGAGCTCAACTAGCCTAGTAAGAAATATTATGACTAAGATAATGCGAATAAATTATCATTAGTCTTCAACAATGTTAAAGCGATAAAATACAATAGACATCAAGTTTAGCTGCGTGAGAGAATAAGCAATCCATTAGAAGAGTCAAGTAGAGCATGATATCTACTATCTTCTATGATTTAAAATGTTTTCATCAATTTTTATCATTTGAGACAAATTTTAATAAATAAACCACATCATCGAGTCATCCTTACACTATGGGCCAAGGATATTCATTAAATCATCAATGGTCATGACTATACCGAATAATCCATGGTTATAATCATACCAAAAATTATCCATCAATGCACTTCTGAGCTCACCGAGGACTTTTACCACATCATTTATAACATTACAGGTCATGATTATACCGAATAATCCCTGGTCATAATCATACCAAGTCCATCTATGCACGTAAGCCAAAGATGACTTTCATCACAATATAAGCATGAAGATGATGACAATGACATAATAATTCAATAAAACAAGTTCAAGAATAAATTTTAAAAATTTATAAGTTAATTTATCTTGAAATCAATTACGTCCAAATTGTCAACATGATACTGCTTTGTGGATTAAAATTTAAGAATGCTCAGAAGAATATTTCCATGAAAAGATACCGGATGAAGCGCAAATATCCAGGATATTCTACTAATTTCATGGAGTATAGAAGCCAAAACTTTAACCAAATGAGTATCATAGAATATATGAAACTACAAATGGATTTTCACCCGCCTTGCGGTAATCCACGTAGACAGATCATTTCTGCAATTTAATAAGGAATGAATACGAAGGATCATTCACCATGCATGTGATAATCCACATAGACATGTTATTCCAACAGAATAATAAAGAATGGAATCAGGTCATGCGTAATCTGCACAAACAAGATATTCCAACAGAATAATAAAGAATGGAATAACAGAAGAATTCACCATGCATACGATAGACCGCTTGCAGACGGAGTTATTCCAATGTAATAATAAAGAATGGAACCGTGTCTAAGCGTAATCCGCATAGACAGGATAGTCCAATAGAATAATAAAGAATAGAATAATAAAGAATTCACCATGCATGCGATAGACCGCATGCATGTGTTTTTCCAATGAATAATAAAGAATGGAACCAGGTCTAGCGTAAACCGCATGCACGAGGATATTCCAATGAATAATAAAGAATGGAATAACAACAGATTTCTCCAGGCATGTGATAGATCGCACAGACAGGTTATTCCAACAGAATAATAAAGAATGGAATAATGAGAAGAATTTCAAAGATGTATGCGGTACTTAGCGATAGACAAAGTTATTCCAACATAATAATAAAGAATGGAATAATAGAAGCTCTCTTCATGAATACGAAAGAAATAATACCCTTTACCTTAGAAAGAAACTGGATACTGGAGTAGAGAGGTAGCATACTTCTCTTATTCTTTCTCTCTATAATTTCTCTCTATAATAATTGCTCTATAGCTTTAGTGAATTGGTGAGAAATGAAGGAAGAATGAGCTTCTATTTATAGAAAAATATAGTTTCTATAATTGTACGTTTTTGTGCTCGAAATATTATAGTACAATACCTTCAACTATTCTTTCATTTTAAATTTAGTCCTACAAGTATTATCAAACTTGCACCACCTCCCCTAATAGTAAATAATGTGAATCAATAGTTCAATCATGTGAATCAATAGTTATAATCATGTGAAAATACGAATTATAGTATAGTACCTCCATCTATACCTCCATTTTTAACTTAGTCATGCAAGTATTATCAATCTTGCACCAACTCCCCTAATAGTACAAGAATGTGAATCAATCGTACACACATGTGAACAAATAGTTATAATCATGTGAATTAATAGCAATTAATTGCTCATTTATCCGGTTAATTACCCGACTGGTCAGTATAACTTCCAAACATCAATTAATATAGAAATAAATATCGATTTCCACTAACACTAATAATTCCAACACAATGGAACTATCAATTTCATCTTTAATAAACACAAACTTATTCATCATTAATATTATAGCTCACAATATTTAACAACCAGGTCGTTCCCAGGAAAGAGGGGGCTTTCCGATAAGGATTTCTCCTTATTAGCTCGCAATTAGATGACCAAACCTCTCCTTGATAGAACTTCTAGACATTGTAAATATTACAATTTAATAATATGAATAACTTTGTCGTCTCAATTATTGATTTAATAATATATCAAATAATGCAGATGATACTGTGACAATAATCAAATCAATAATATGAGAGATATGATGCAATAATTACTGTAGCAATAATTGAGTATAACTGAGTGACTTCTCACGTAAGCATCAATAATCAATATTGTGTGCTACTATACAACCACGCGTATTACTGTTCTTTTATTACCGGGTAGTTCAACAGTTTAACGGTAAAACTTCCGTCTTTATTTTTATAAAAAGATAATTATGTCGTTTTCTAACTACGACAATACTTCCGTTGTGGGGTCCACCAATGATTGTGCCGTCTTACGAATATTCTCTGTTAAAATAAATATTCCCCGACCAATCGAATATTATATAACCACTTTCTTACTTTGCAAAATTTGTAAATAATACCCACAACTATAACATTATATCAAATCTACACCATAATATTCAAAAATATATTTTGAGAAAATTATTCTTTATTCATAAAAGTTGGGGTCTTACATGGTATATAGCTTGTTTTCACGAAACTTTTGAAGTATCAGTCTCAAGTTATGCTCATGATCTTCACGACTTTCGGAGTAAATGAGGATGTCATCAATAAAGACGACCAAAAACTGATCCAAATATTCCTTGAATACTCGGTTCATCATATCCATGAAGGCAACATGAGCATTAGTCAATCCAAAAGACATGACTAGGAATTCGTAATGCCCGTACCGAGTTCTGAAAGCAGTCTTTGGGATGTCATCGGTTTTAATCTTTAACTGATGATATCCGGAACGAAGATCGATCTTTGAAAAGAATTTAGTGCCTTGCAACTGGTCAAACAGGTCATCAAAATTGGGTTTTGTACCGGATTCAAGGTTGATACAAAATTCAGTTTCACGCTCTGGGGGTAGGCCAGGAAGTTCTTCAGGGAATATGTCAGGAAATTTATTAACAATAGAAATATCATTCAAGACTGACGTATTTTTGTTTAAATCTGTGACATGGGCTAAGAAAGCTTGACATCCATTTTTCAATAAACAAATAGCTTTATGGCTTGATATAAAAATGATTGACTTTAGTGGTTTGGTTACTTGAATTCGCATAATAGGTTGGTTAGGAATATGAAAGCTAACAACCTTATGAAAACTATCAATTTTAGCATTATGAGTAGTTAACAAATGAATCCCTAAAATCACATAAAATACAAGTATTTTCAATGAGATAAGATCGACAGGTAATGTGTGGTTACCGACTTTAATCAAACAAGACTTATAAACAGTGGATGTAATGAAGGTTTCTCCCAACGGAGTTTCAACAGATAAATCAAAGTCTAATTTCTCTGGAGTTAAATTTAAAAGTTAAGCACAAGTAGGGGAAATAAAAGAATGGGTAGAACCGGTATCAAATAAGGTATAGACTTCGCTAGAGTTTATGATTAGCTTACCCGTGATCACCTCATTCAGATTCCTTACTTTTTGGGAGGTTACGACAAACGCTTTCCCTTAAACTATCGGTTTTGTCTTGTTTGGGACGGACTTTGATTCCTTCATCCCTGCTGGACTTGACTTTGGTGCATGATAAAATTTGGCTAGGTGACCTTCTCTTCCACAATTGTAACATGCTTTGGACTGCTGTGTACATTTTGGACTGATGTGTCCCTCCCCTCCGCATTTGTAACATACGAACGGCGGTCGTTCTCCTTCCTTAACATTAGGTGCTGGTGCTGACGTCTTTCCATCATTATTGAATCTCCTATTCCTGAAATTTCCACTTCTATTATTTTGGCCATGATTACTACAGAAGTGGTTACCATTTTCGGTATGTTGATTCCCTCCACGTTTGTTGTCACCGCTTCGATGACTGCTACCACTGGTATTATCGACTTGCCGGCTGCTCTCTCCTTGTTGGGCTGATTCATTATTGCGCTCCAATAACTGAACCATTTTTACAACATCTGAATGCAAACACAGTTTGTGAGAAATGAGGTATTGACATATTTTGGGTCTTAAACCTCGTTGAAACAATCACGTCATTCTCTCCTCATTATCAACCAAGTGGGATGCGAATCGAAACAACTCGGCAAACTTAGCCTCGTACTGCGACATGGTCATATTATTTTTCTCCAACTTGATAAACTCCACCTCCTTCATGTGATAAATACTTTCGAGAAAGTACTTGTCATTGAACAGTTCTTGGAACTTTTCCCAAGACATTCTGAATGCGGCAGGCTGAGTACGTTTTACTGATTCTCACTAGTAATATGCCTCTCCTCTCAACATGAAGGTGGCAAAGGGAACCTTTTGCTCCTCGGAGCATCCCAAGACATAAAATATCTTGGTGATCTGCTTTATCCACGTCTCCGCCTTAACTGGTTTTGGCTCTCCTAAAAACTCTGGTGGTCCTAGCTCCTTGAACTGCTTAGCAGTGACCATCCGAGAGTTGCCAGTGTTTCCACCTGCATTTTGAATAGGAGCCGCTCTCACCTGATGTTTCATAAATTGCATAAAGCCTCTGAACATCCCATCGTTCATCATTTGATTGGTGTTGTTGTTTACCTGAGGATTATTGTCTTCCTGTTGCACATTATCCTGGATATTAATCGTTGGTGACTCAATGGTCTCATGTGCTTCATTGCTTATCTCAACATTTTCAGATGCCATTTTCAAACACTTCCACAAAACAAGGGTTAATTGATACCAAATAAACTTAGGTAGGTCATACTAGCGAAGGAATTCCCCGTCTCTCCCCTCCTAGTTCTTGTCTCACATCTCAGCCAGGGATCATATCCCTAGCTTTGATACCAACTGTGACGCCCCCAAAATAGGTATACATCATCCATCTTGGGTCGCCAAATACATGGTACTGAATACAAATACAAACTTAATTATACAATATGAGCTGAGAGTTTTTACACAAATATTGTCTTCTAGACAATATCCAAACTCAAATGGAGTCCTCATTACATTTATTATCAAACTATTTTATAGAATAGTGAGGACTACTATAACACCATCTCGGACCATCACTCCGTTCCCCGACAAGTTCCAGCTACGTTCTCATTTCCTAATGAGAACAATGAAAGTAAAAGGGTGAGCTTAACTAGTCCAATAAGAAATATTATAACTAAGATATGTAGAATAAGTTATCGTTAGCCTTCAACAATGTTAAACTGATAGAATATAAAGGACAACAAGTTTAACTGCAAGCGGAACAAGCAATCCATTAGAAGAGTTAAGTAGAGCATGATATCTACTATATTCTATGATTTAAAAAGTTTATCATTAACTTTATCTCTGGGACTCAGCTTATTAAATAAATCCCATCATCGAATCATCCCTGCACTACGGGCCAAAGATATTCATTAGTATCACATCCACAAATTATTCCTGCATTACGGGCCAAGAATATTTGTGTAATCATCAATGGTCATGATCATACCGAATTATCCCTGGTCATAATCATACCAATCAACAGTCCATCTATGCACGTAAGCCGAAGATGACTTTCATCACAATATAAGTATGAGGATGATGACAATGATATAAGAATTCAATAATATCCATGTATCAAAAATAATTTGGACAGAAAAGAAATAAATTTTTGAGTGAATAGTACCTTGTGAATAATACTTCGGGAATAGTACCCCATGAATAGTACGCCGATATGAAAAGTGCCCCGAATACCCGAGTGAATAATATTTGAGTGAATAGTAATTGGGTGAATAGTAACCTATGAATAGTAAATCGTGAATAGTACCCCGAATACCCGAGTGAATAATATTCTAGTGAATAGTAACTGGGTGAATAGTACCCTAGGTGAAAATATTGATATTTAATAAGAAAGTTCAGATCAATATTCCAATGAAACGATACTAGATGAAACGCAAAACTCAAGGATATTCCACTAATTTCAAGGATTATAGAAGCAATACTTACCATAGTAAGTTTAGATTTAAAAATATGAAAAGAAATAACATACGAAACTGCAAATGGATTTTCACCTATTATACGGTACGTAATCCGCGTAGACAGGTTATTTCGATATATTAAAGGATGAATACAAAAATAGTATTCCTTATGAATACGAAAGAAATAATACCCCTTACCTTAGTAGAAAGCTGGATACTGCAATAGTGAAGTAACAAAATACTCTTCTTCTTGCTCTCTATAGTTTCTCTCTCTATAGTGTCTCTTGTGAATCTTAGTGAATTGGTGAGAATGAAAGAAGAATTAAGCTTCTATTTATAGGAGAATGGACTAAATAGTAATTGATTCACGAATGGTCCATATTGATTTACTATTAGAATGGACGGTTCATATTTATTAATATTAAAACCACAACCGACGGTTTAGATTGATTTAATTTTAAAACCACCACCGACGGTCCATATTGATTTACTTTTAAAACCACCACCGACAGTCTAGATTGATTTACTATTAAAACCACCACCGACGGTCCAGATTGATTTACTATTAAAACCACCATCGATGATCCAGATTGATTTACTATTAAAACCACCATCGATGGTCCATAAAATTAGTAAATCTTCCCAAGGAATACTAAGTCAAACTTATAACAAACGCCTCATAACAAATCCCTATATTTATATCAAAAATTGAATAAATATTTACCAAAAATCATTTATCTTTAATAAACACATTTTTAATCTATTAACAATTATTCATCATTAATATTACAACTCACAATATTTAATAACCAGATCATTCCCAGGAAAGAGGGGGCTTTCCGATAAGGATTTCTCTCTATTGGCGCGCAATTAGGTGACCAAACCTCTCCTCGACACAACTTTCTAGACATCGTCAATATTGCAAATAATAATATGAATAACTTTGTCGTCTCAATTATTGATTTAATAATATAAAATATTAATACTGTGACAATAATTGAATCAATAATATGAGAGATATTATGCAGCAATTACTGTAGCAATAATTGAGTATAACTGAGTGACTTCTCACGTAAGCATCAATAATCAATACCGTGTGCTACTATGCAACCACGCATATTACTATACTTTTACCACCAGGTAGTTCAACAGTTTAATGGTAAAACTTTCGTCGTTATTTTTGTAAAAAGATATTTATGTCATTTTCTAACTATGACAATACTTTCATTGTGGGGTCCACCAATGATTGTGCCGTCGTACGAATATTCCCTCTTAAAACGAATATTCTCCGACCAATCGAATATTCCCCGACACAACGAATATTTTATATCAACTTGCTTACTTTGCAAAATTTTCAAATATTACCCATAAATAAAACATTATATCATATCCACACCATAATATTAAAAAATATATTTCGAGAAAAATTATTCTTTATTCATAAAAGTTGGGGTCTTACAGACACTTTCTATCGTTGTAGGTGTTCTTGGGGCTCAAGTACACTGAGAGCCAGTGTTCAAGGGTATAGGTTTGACTCAATTTGATTCTCAGCTCAGGAATGATGTGTGCTAACTAGAACATTGATTTTGTAGTAGGAATGTAATACTACAATTATCAACCCTTATCTTGATCATACATTAACACACTAAGAAGATCTAAGCCTTCAAAGTCGCTGTCAGAATGATTCTAGGTTTTCTGGGTAACCGAGAAACCCAGGCAGTTTGAGTAGGCATTTTTTAGCTCGAATTAATCTAGGTTCTGGTCTTTATTTTTTGTTCTTATGGTTCAAGTCTGTAGTCCTTATGGCAAGGAACACATATATAACATTATTTCAGTCTGAGTACATCATGCTCTCCAGATTATTCCCAATCAAACCTTGTCAGAAGGTTCGTTCATACCTTTTCTGGAAATTCCAGAAAACAGATATCCTGGTCGAGTAAGCTAGTTTGACAAGCCACTCCATTCGACATGTTGATGGTTTGAAGGATCTAAGGACATATATCTAGATTAGATCTATCAGGCTACAACTTGGTTACAAACACATCATCAAAACACATAAAACCTGACAGTTCTTGGCGTTTGAAATCCTTGTCAAACACTGATCATGAGTTTCTGGGACCCAGAAACTCCTTGGTCATGCTCAGTCAATGGAGTTTGACCATGAATAAATTATAATCTGGACATGGAATGGCTATGATTCCACTTCCAGATCACAGTCCTCATGTTAGACTATGGATCTAAACTATAAAACAATACAAAATATTAACAGGGAAAGATTGTGGCCTCTGACATTAGCTTGTCAGAACACTTTTAGTGTTCATGGACAGTTTTTGAAAACTTTGATTTTGACCCACTTTGATGCTATAGATCTATGATAGATCATCATAAAACCTCTACTAATAAATAGATAAACACATAAACAACACTTTGGTTTAAGCATACAAGATCAAAAGGGGACTTAGGGTTTATACCTTCTAGTTCCAATCTTTGATCTACTATAATGATCTTGATGTTTGAGAGGCTGAACTAGTGACTGAAACACTTAAGATTTTCGGAGGTTTGGAGAGAGAGATAGTTTGTTGCGAGCTAGATAGAAAATAACCAAAATACATGAACTTTCTCTCTCTTTATCTCTTATATTCACTCGATGCAATGTATGTTGCTGATATAGCTATCAATGAGAGGTTGATTTGGTGAGATATAAGTCAAATACTAAGTCAAAGTTGGTGAACAACTAAATTTTAGGCAATATATAGAAGTTACATATTAAAGAATGTGAAAAGGGTATTTTGGTCTTTAAACTTGCAATTTTAATGGCATTCTAGATATTTGTCCAAACCCTCAGGGTTTAACCCTAAGGTTCTAACCCTTAGGTTTTACAACTTTAATTCCTAGGATTTTTTAATTAGGGTTTTAAAATAGAAAATTAAGATTTCTAAAATATAATTAGTGTTTTCTAATTATATTAAACTTCCCTAATCACATTAAGGCTTTCAAATTATGATTAAGGTTTCCTGATTAGGGTTTAGCGTTCCCGAATTTAAAATTAGTGTTTCTTGACATTCAATTAGGGTTCCTAACTGTGCGTTAGGGTTTCTAAATTTGAGATTAGGGTTTCTAATCCCTTATTAGGGTTTAATAAATTTATACCCTATCCGATCAATCATTGATCATAAACTCTATTCAGTACAAACACATACTCATAGTTACTTTTATTATAATTGTGGTTTCTATCGAATCCCTACCCGGACATAGGGTTAGGCTTTCAATTCTCTATTAAGCATAACTCTACTCTTATTTCTCAGTCATTACACAAATTGACCATATCTCTAAACTCGTATCACATATACTCGATACAATATTGATTGTTAATATTAATATTAAATAAAATAAAAAATAATTTTATTCGTAAAATTTGGATTATTCAAAATCCTGGGTTATCATATTCTCCCCTCCTTATAAGGATTCCGTCCTCGGAATCACCACTTTCTTATTCTCTAAAATATTTTAAAGTTGTATCATCAATTCATTCTTATCAACACAATATTAATTTGTGTCTCATATTCTAACCTATGATTTATATTCGTAAAAGAAAACAGTTCACAAAGATATCTATCCAATATTATTCGCATAATTTAAGTATTAAGTGAAATCGTTATCTGTCGCCACCTCTTGAGCAGCCACTATATCTTGTGCCATCATATTAAATGTACGGGTCGTTAGTCTTCCTGGCTGTGCAGGTCCTCGAATCGCCAAGGTTCCGCTACTAGGTCCCTTGTTGACACTTCCCTTCTCCAAATTTCTCTTCGAACAATTCCAAACCAGATCATCGGTCGATCCACACGCAAAACAACCTTGTATCTTTTTTAGACTGGGACAATTGGGCGACATGTGTCCCTCTTGACCACAATTATAATAGACTCCCTTCTTCTTCAAAGAAACTCCCGAATGGTTCTTTTCATAAGTCACACACGGCTCCCCGCCTTTCTTATTCCCTTCTGTCTTATTACCCAACTGGGTATTCTCGCTCCACTTTCTCTTCCTCGAATTACTACCACCACTACTACCTCCATCATTTGTCTTCTTCTTCTTCTTCTTCTTCTTCTTCTTCTTCTTCTTCTTCTTCTTCTTCTTCTTCTTCTTCTCTTGATTATAACAGGATACAGCTTCACTTTCCCCTTCAGCAATTATTGCGTTCTCCAACAAAGTTGTGAACGTATTAATCTGCAATACAACTACTTTGTTGTATATACCTGGCTTCAATCCATTCTCAAACCTTCTCGCCTTTCGTAGCTCCGTATCCACCTGATGAGGTGCAAATCTCGCTAACTCATTGAATTTTACAGCATACTCAGAAACCGAAATATTCTCTTACTTCAATTCTAGAAACTTAACCTCCATCCGAGCTTGCATACTTGGCGAAAAGTAGTTCTCAAAGAACAACTCCTTGAATCTTATCAAAGTCACCAAAGTTATATCAGCTCTCGCCTGATTAGTCTCCCACCAGTAACTGGCTTCTCCCTTCATCAAGTATGTTGCAAAAGGTGTCTTTTGCTCTTCATCTACTCTCGTAATAATGAATGCTTTCTCCATCTCCTTCACCCAAGTTTGGGATTCAATCGTATCAGTGGTTCCCTTGAATTTTGGCGGTCCTACCGCTTTCAAGTCTTTGAAATTCGTCAATCTATTAGCTGGCTAATTTCTCACTCTTGCTGCTGGAGCTCTATTTCCCATAGCTTGGGCTAATATATCCACAAAGTTCTACATCGGGTCCGCTTGACCTCCTTCATTATTCACTGATTACTCTTCTCTTTGATTTCGATTCTGTCATCTAGGCGGCATGATCTGATTTAAATAAAAATCATACATTAATTCTCTTTCTCTACATAAATTCTTATTAACAACACAATAAGAATTTAACACAAAATTTCTCATATATTCGCATATTTATTCAAATAGCACATAGTACATTTAATACTTAACACATACAACTATCCCTTTTTAAATAATATCAAGATTAGCAACACAACTTTACACAAAAAGTTGTAATTCTCCATTCATACATAGCTATTCCTAGTTCGTCAAACTTACCACACTTATGAGTTCAGGAACTTGCCACAATTATATGAGTTTATGAACTTATCCTAGTCAGACCATTGGCGTTCATTCGCTGAGGGGTTCAGAAATATTTCATATAATTATGAGTCACGAACTTACCATAAGTATGAGTTTTAAGAACTCACAACTTAATCTTATATTCATATAAAAAAAAATAAAGAATTCATTCATATAGACATATATATTTACATATGTTCATACAGTATTCTCGATATTACAACCTTTAATATCATAACCTACTACCAAAGGATACTATCGCTTATATGTAAGTTGTCTACTGTCCACTCCCTTCACCAGTCTTCTTTTTGCTGGGACACTTATTGAATCTGTGACCCGTACTCTCACATGAAAAAAACTTCCTCAAATTCGGCTTAGGACAATATAAAAAAATATGTCCTTCTTGCTTACAATTGAAGCACACGTTCTTCCACATCATGCATTCTCCCACGTGAGTCTTTCCACACTTGCCACATACTTTCTTCTTCTTCAGGTTTGAATTTTCAGAATTATCACTGTTTTTATCCCTCTTTCTCTTATTCTTGCCCTTTTACTTAATTGTTCCTTCAGATGATCCACCACCTTCAGTCTTCATCCTTTCTACCTGTGCCTTCAACTCATTCCTTTCTTCAGTCATCTCGCGTAACGCTCACTCCATCTTCCATAACTCCAAGAGAAATACTTTACTCAGGAGTTTTTGAACTTATACAGATACTTGATCTTTCTCTCCAACTTGGGTCTTATTCTTTTTCTCCACCTTAGCTTCTTCAGACTCTGACTCCTCATCACCACTCAGATACATTTTGGGGTAATCATTATGATCACTCCCCAGATTGACCATAGGTTCATCTTTTTCCAATTCTTCAACTGACTCGCTTTGCACTGGCACCTCGGTTACTGGCACTGGTGCAACAGCCGTTGGCATCTCCGAACTCATTTCATCTTCTCTTGACATCTTACAGTCAGTTAAATAGCTCTATTAGTACTTTAGTAGTACAAAATTCTCACACTATGAGTCCACATATCTCACTATTGATACACTTCGGCCATACCTCACTTAGTACTCTAAATGAGTATTCTATATCTCACTTATGGTTATAATCCTAGGGTTTCCCCCCCCCCCCCCCCACTTAAAGTTTATAACCTACAACTTTGATACCAACCTGTGATGCCCCCAAATTCGAATTACTTGACTCTCGAGTTTAGTGCTCACGATCCATAATATAAATAACTTCTAACTACCCATTTAATTATGAATAGAATTTTACACCACATTAACTGATATAGTTAATACATTCATCCTAGGTTATCTAACCTTTATATTACAAACATACCCTTTAGGTATACAAAAAGGGTTTACAAATACAACATAATAATAATGTTCATTACAACTACTCCAGCACTATGCCTTTGCCCTTGTCCTTCTTAGCCCCGCTGGCCTATTCGTTCCTAGTTGAAATATTTTATTTAGCAAAGGTGAACAACAAATTAGCCCTGCAAGTTAAGACATACAATGAATGTATAAGAATCAAGAATAACATACTATCTATTTTGATAGAATGACACCAGAGTTCGGGGAACTTTGAATTAGCTAAATAAATCGTTAATTACTAATAAGTCTTCTCGCAACCTATGCAACCCAGTAATTTGATAATGAAAAAGTACAACACTTTCAAAGTTTCTATGATATTTAATAGAATAACAAGATGGAAATATTATCCAGAGTTTATATTGAGTGATCCCTAAGGATCTTGAACTTCTCTTCTCGAGTAACTATCAAATATTTACTTTGATATACCCAGGTGTATCAGATAACCATAAATATTAAATCATACCCCACAGCAAGTACTTAGAGCGGCGAACTCTGTGTACCCTATATTATGCATACTGCTTACACACGCGCAAAGGCCGAATATACGACCAACAATGTTCCCTTTGTATAAAAGGTTATTCTTCTCAGTCTTAGAATCAAAATGTGATTTAACAACGAAATACAATGATTTCAATATCTAATCACTTCTCTTCTCTTCTCTTCTCGAACTTATCAAGTTTATTTTCACGATCTAGCCGAAATAATTGACATCGATCTATCAATAATAATTGAATTCTCTTATCTTATCTTCTCTTCTCTTCTTGAATCTATCAAGTTCTAATAAATGTTTGTCTTGCCATAACAATTGGCTAAGATATTTCTCAACACGATTCAACAATAGACAAGAATTATCTGTACTAATTGCAATCAGTAATAACTTTTGCGGATGTAATTATCCAATAACAATTATTCTCCAAGTATATATTCTCAGAATCACTAATTCAATTTGAATTAATAAGCACACACTAACTACGAATAATCAACAATAACTTCTCAGACGTGGTCTAATTAACAATAATTAACCACCATAATATTTGAACAGATATAACTCAAGGTTGAGTTAGGAAACTTGCCTTCCGCATTGATTACTGCTACACAATAAACTTATCTGCGTTTTTAAGACCTATAATCAACAATATCGGTCTCACAATTAGCACAATAATTTATAACACGTATTACTGAAATTCACAGTCAATCTTTCTCCTAGACACAATACGGCATAGTCACATTAATGTTTATAACCTATATAAACACTCAGCAAGTCTAACTAGTTCGGTCTGGTTGGACTTTGGTCTATTCTCAGTGTACTGGTCACCCTATCCGACAATTAACACTTGTATTGTCAACTAAACTCTGTCTCAAAGCTTTAATATTATTTCAGGTAAGTCAGATATCGTTCATAATATTTTTCGGAAGCTTTTAATAATTTTCAAACAATTATTATATTTTATAATAATTTTTCAAACACTAGAATCATTTTTAAATGATTTAATTACTGATTAATCCCATCATCATTAATATTTAATAGTATTAAAATATTAATGACATACTTATCAAAATATTAAAGTTATTAATATTAACTTAAAATATTTTTAAATCACCAATATTCTACTTAAATGATTTTTAAAATAATTAAAATTATTTTTTAAACCACCATTAATATTTAAATATTAATGAAATTCTCATCAAAATATTAAAAGTCATTAATTATAACTTAAAATATTTTTACATTACTTTTCTCATTTTTAAATGATTTTAAATCAATAAAATCATTTTTCCATCATTTATTTAATATAATAATTAAATAAATCTAATATCCTTAATATTAATTTATTAATGAAAATTCTCCAAAAATTTTAAAAGTTATATTTTATAACTCAAAATATTTTCTAAAACTTTATTCTCATTTAAAATAATTTTTTTATAATATTAATTTCATTTTCTCTAATTTATTTAATATACTAATTAAATAAATTAAACACCATAAATATTCAAATAATTATAAATATTAATGAAAAATATTCTAAATTCTCAAAAATTATTTTTCATAACTGAAAATAATTTTTAAAACCATTTTTGTAACTTTTTAGAATTTATTTCTATTTTTTAAGTATTTTCCAGAAATTCAGAAAATAAAAATATTAAAACCGTCGCTATAGGCTATAGTGACACTTTTTGTCGCTGTAGGTGTTCTTGGGGCTTAACAACACTGACAGCCAGTGTTCAAGGGTCTAGGTTTAACTCGATTTGATTCTCAGCTCAGGCATGATCTGGGCTAACTAGAACATTGATGTTGTAGTAGGAATGTAATACTACAATTATCAACCCTTATCTTGGTCATACAACAACACACTAAGAAGATTTGAGCCTTCAAAGTCACTGTCAGAACGATTCTGGGTTCTAGGTAACCCAGAAACGCAGGCAGTTCGAGTAGGCATTTTCTAGCTCGATTTAATCTAGGTTCTGGTCATTATTTTGTTGTTCTTATGTTTCAAGTCTGTAGTCCTTATGGCAAGGAACACATATATAACATTATTTCAGTCCGAGTACATCATACTCTCCAGATTAATCCCGGTCAAACCTTGTTAGAAGGTTCGTTCATACCTTTTCTGGAAATTCCAGAAAACAGATATCCTAGTCGAGTAAGCTAGTTTGACCAGCCACTCCATTCAATATGTTGATGGTTTGGAGGATCTAAGGACATATATCTAGAGTAGATCTATCGGACTACAACTTGATTACAAACACGTCATCAAAACACATAAAACCTGACAGTTCTTGGTGTTTGAAATCCTTGTCAGACACTGATCATGAGTTTCTGGGTTACCAAAAATCTCCTTGGTCATGCTCAGTCAACGAGGTTTGACCATGAATAAGTTACAATCTGGACATGGAATGGCTATGATTCCACTTCCAGATCACAATCCTCAAGTCAAACTATGGATCTAAACCATAAAATAACATAAAACATTAACAGGGGAAGATTTGTGGCCACTAACATTAACTTGTCAGAACACTTTTAGTGTTCATGGACAGTTTTTGAAAACTTCGATTTTTACCCACTTTGATGTTATAGATCTATGATAGATCATCATAGATCATCATAAAACCTCTACTAACAGATAGATAAACACATAAACAATACTTTAGTTTAAGCATACAAGATCAAAAGGGGACTTAGGGTTTATACCTTCTAGTTCCAATCTTTGATCTTTGATCAACTATAATGATCTTGATGTTTGAGAGGCTAAACTAGTAACTGAAACACTTAAGATTTTCGGAGGTTTGGTGAGAGAGACAATTTGTTGAGAGCTAGATAACAAATAAGCAAAATATATGAACTTTCTCTCTCTTTATCTCTTATATTCACTTGATGCAATGTATGTTGCTGATATAACTTTCAATGAAAGGCTGATTTGCTGAGATATAAGTCAAATACTAAGTCAAAGTTGGTGAAAAACTAAAGTTTTGGCAATATATACAAGTTACATATTAAAGAATGTGAAAAGGATATTTTGTTCTTTAAACTTGTAATTTTAATGGCATTCTAAACATTTGTCCAAACCCTTAGGGTTTAACTATAAGGTTCTAACCCTTAGGTTTTACAACTTTAATTTCTAGGATTTTCTAATTAGGGTTTTAAAATAGAAAATTAAGATTTCTAAAATATAATTAGCGTTTCCTAATTATATTAAAGTTCCCTAATCACATTAAGGCCTTCCAATTAGGATTATGGTTTCCTAATTAGGGTTTAGGGTTCCCGAATTTAAAATAAAGATTTCTCGACATTCGATATTAGGGTTCCTAACTGTGCGCTAGAGTTTCTAAATCTGAGATTAGGGTTTCTAATCCTTTATTAGGGTTTACTAAATTTATACCCTATCCGATCAATCATTGATCATAAATTCTATACAGTACATACACGTACTCACAATTACTTTTATTATAAATGTGATTTCTATCGAATCCCTACCCGGACTTAGGGTTAGGGTTTCAATTCTCTGTTAAGCACAACTCTACTCTTATATCTCAGTCAATACACAAATTGACCATATCTCTAGACTCATATCACAGATACTCGATACAATATTGATGGTCAATATCAATATTAAATAAATAAAAAATTTATTCGTAAAATTTGGATTATTCGAAATCTTGGGTTATCACAAATAGTACCCCGGGTGAATAGTACCTGAGTAAATAGTACCCCATTTGTAATATCCTGAAAAAATAATAATAAAATAATATTAAATTTATATTCTTAAAACATATTGTATGGAACTTGTCATTTATTTGGGTCAAACTAGTTATTTAAATTATGTGGGCTAATAAATATTAATAAGTGATAGATAATATTATGTGGTTAAAATTTGGGCCTTAATATTAATTTAACCCAAATAGAAGTTTATTAGGGCAAACCTAATTAATAAATAACTAAACCTAATATTACTTCATTATACAAACTGAATAAGAAGAGGTGACTACTTTGGAGATAAAGGAACAAACTACAAAGGGGCTCGGTAAAAGAAAAAGACTAGAGATTTTGATCACTAGTGGGGAAATTTCATCGAGAATACGTAAGTATATTATATATTATATAAAGTGGGGTTAATCACGTGGTTCCATATTAAATTATTAAATTTAGTATGTTGTTTTTTTTTCATCATGAGCAAGTACTTTTGTAATTCAAGAACTAAGAGCGATCTTTAAAGATGAGAGAGTTTATTTATTAATGTAATACTTATGCGGATGTACTTATTATTATTATCACTTTATTGAATCAGATTGAGCGGAGGAGTAGATGCTGTGATTGATTTTGGAGATCCTAAAATAATAAATTGATGATTTTTTTTAAATAAAAATATATATATATAAAGTAGTAATTAAAGTTTACTTAAAACTTGCATAATTTGCAAGAGATGTTATACAAATAAATATGTAAGATTATATGGAATGAATTAAATTTTAATATTATAAGTAATTATATTTTATAGTCGTACCAAATAGAAGTGTTCATATTTTTATAAATGTACTTACATTTAGTATTATTAATTTGTGTAATTAGTTAGTTGACGGAAGGAACTTAAAGAGTTATATTTGGAATATAAATTTTGGAGTATTAATAATTGATATATAAGGCGATGATTAAAGGCATATTAAATAGATTATGAATTATTTTGGAATTATTGAATTGGATTATATTTAATTTGAGGTGAATATGTTTAGGTGATGAATAACGTTTCGTATTTGATATCGTTGGCATTTGAGGGTAAGATTTTGTGGAGTGTGCTATAAATGGTTTGGAAGTATCAGGTACGGATTGCGTACTCTTTCAGCGACACTCTTTTGTTTTTAAATTTGTTCGTTTGCTTAGTATTTGAATTTCATTATGATTTCACATAATTGTTTCTGTGAAATAAATATATTAGTTTCATTTTAGAGTTGATACATATGACTAGTATTTGTACTCTTTGAATTAGGTATTCATGTTTAGTACTATTTATTTCGATAATTATAGAGCGGTACATGTTGCTACCTTCTTTTTGAAACCTTGTGATTATAATTTGATTTGGTTCAACATGTATATATAGAACCCTTTTGTTGGTATTTTGTCGCATGTGTTGTGACATGATATTTTTGTTAGAATATACCGTAGGGTATACCTGAGCTATAACCACCTGTGGGGGTACCACAGGCATGTCGTCTTGGCACGAGAGATATGACACTTTCCGTGGCGGTGTGATTAGTCCACGGCGTCTCCGTTTTGGGCTCTGGAGGAAGTGGGCCATTTGGTGTTTTGTTGTGGGAGGCGTATGGGTTAACCCTAGTTTTCTGTTCTGCGGATGTGTGATGTTGTGCCAAACACACCTATCCGATTTGCATACATTTGGATTCGCGGTCCAATGTGTGATTTACGTGTGGCATTATTTTGGTTACTGTGGCATTATTTTAACTTGCACTGTGTGTGGCAATGTGTATTCTGAGCTCATTCGGTATAAAATAACTCCGACCATTTGTTTTGACCTATTATTTTATTGGATTAGTTTTGTTGGTTTCTGTTCAGTTCAAGTCATTGAGTTAGTTACTTCAGTTCGTTATTTCTTTATTCTTTTATTGGTTTCGTCAATTACGTTGATTCAGATATATTCATTACGTTGATTCAGATATATTTCATTCAAATCTTTGGATATTATATTTTCGTTCGTATTTGCACTTGAGGCTTTGTTCAGTATTTTGTCTCAGTTATTTTCGTATATCAGTTGTATATCTTTTGTATATCTGTATCCGTACTGGGCAATTGGCTCATGCTGTGTTTTTTCTTCCAAGCGAGTTCATAGGGTGATTCAGGGCTAGTGTGATGAGATTTTTGCCTTTGACCATTTAGGTTGATTCGAATTTTAAGTTTTGATTATTTTGACTCAGTTTGAGAATTGTACTTATTACTTTATTAATGAATCACCACTATTAATATTTTGAGGTTGTTAGTGCTCTGTTTATTTATTTTGAGGTTTGTTGTGCTTTGCACGTGACCTCCCTTTCCTTTTTGGGAAGGGGGTGTTACGGAGAATTAATAATACTAAAAGTAAGTACATTTATAAAAATATGAACACTTCTATTTGGTACGACTATAAAATATAATTACTTATAATATTAAAATTTAATTCATTCCATATAATCTTACATATTTATTTGTATAACATCTCTTGCAAATTATGCAAGTTTTCGTAAACTTTAATTACTCTTGCTATATATATATTTTTATTTAAAAAAAATCATCAATTTATTATTTTAGGATCTCCAAAATCAATCATGACTACTCCCTCAGATTCAATCGATTTGAATAAAGTGATAATAATAATAAGTACATCCGCATAAGTATTACATTAATAAATAAACTCTCTCATCTTTAAAGATCGCTCTTAGTTCTTGAATTACAAAAGTACTTGCTCATGATGAAAAAAAACAACATACTAAATTTAATAATTTAATATGGAACCACGTGATTAACCCCACTTTATATAATATATAATATACTTACTTGTTATCTTGATGAAATTTCCCCACTAGTGATCAAAATCTCTAGTCTTTTCTTCACCCGAGCCCCTTTGTAGTCGCATTCCTTTATCTCCAAAGTAGTCACCTCTTCTTATTCAGTTTGTATAATGAAGTAATATTAGGTTTAGCTATTTATTAATTAGGTTTGCCCTAATAAACTTCTATTTGGGTTAAATTAATATTAAGGCCCAAATTTTAACCACATAATATTATCTATCACTTATTAATATTTATTAGCCCACATAATTTAAATAACTAGTTTGACCCAAATAAATGACAAGTTCCAAACAATATGTTTTAAGAATATAAATTTAATATTATTTTATTATTATTTTTTCAGGATATTACATTACCTCCCCCTTAAAAAGGATTAGTCCCAGGAATCAAAAGAATGAAAATACCTAATTATCAAAAAAGATGGATATACTCGCTCGAATAGACTCCTCTATCTCCCAAGTAGCTTTCCCCATAGAATAATTTTACCACAAGACTTTAACAAAAGGAATTATCTTCCTCAAATTTTAATTTAATCAGTTATTTAATTATCTACTAAAAGAATTTAATTTTCCAAACAAAACAAGGAAGAAAAGAAGGAAACAAAATCATTTACCTTTTCCCATTTAAACACAATTGTATAAGATAAAATTAATTAATATTTAATTATATAAAAAAATAGGTTATTACACCATTATTAGTACTTCGTGAATAGTATCCCGTGAATAGTATCCTGTGAATAGTACCGTATGTATGAATAATGTTGTATGTATGAATAGTACCCATGAATAGTACTCTGACATGAAAAGATTAAAATTTAACAAGAATGTCCAGAAAAATATTTTAATGAAACGATACTAAATAAAATGCAAATTTCAAGGATATTCTACTAATTTGAAGGAGTATAGAAGAAATACTTATCAAAATAAGTGTGGATTTAGGAATATGAAACAAAATAATATTACTTACATACTATAGAGTATGGAAGAAACACTACTACAAAACAATAAATAGATAACGCAAAAAAAATGTTGTGGTTTCTGTTAGAAAAACGTTGTGGTTAAGGGTGTCATCTATTTGACACCCTTACACAACGTTTTTAAAACGTTGTAGTTAGACACATTATACAACGTTTTTAAGAAAAAAATATTGTAGATTTGTTTTCTATAAATTAGTAGATGCTTGAAAACGTTGTAGAAGGTATGATTCCACAACGTTTTCTGACTAAAAATGTTGTAGTTTAATATATCAGACAACTTTTTAAAATGCTGTAGATAAAAAAAGAAAAAAAAAAGGTTGTGATTCACCTATATTACCAATGCACCTGGAATATGCTAATGCCATGATATATAGCTAAAAGGTCTAAATTCTCATTTAAATTTAAAGCCAAAATGTATCACCATTCAAAATACATCCCAATAATACCATTCGTTTACAGTTTCAAATTACTATATCCACAAAATATATACCAAACTATCCATATATACATCTCAAATTCACTTTTCAATATAAATTACTACTATGTTCACCAAGAAAATGTTCTTCAAGGGGAGTAGTTATAGCTCCAGTTACCACGCCTGCAGTTGAACAGTTCATACATTTAACACTACATGCAGGGAGAAAAAGAAAGAAACAAATGATCAGCTGAATCAGAACCAGCAGTACGAGGCCATGCCTGGAACTTTTTGTCAGTCTCTGCTGCCCATTCTTTGTTTGTAATAGTACTAGGAGTAGTACCTGATTTTAAAAGGTATTTAGAATGGTGAAGTCAGCCAAGGTCCACAACATTAAGGAAACAAGAAATAAGGCAGGACCTCAAAAAACAAAAAAAGAAAAAAAAGAACGAACTTGCCTCCAAATATTTTCCGCTCAGCAATATAATAGTCACATGTAAATGCAATTACAATGAAGCTGCAACACTACCAATGAGCTTGGCTGCCGACATGTTCAAACTGCAATAATGAGGTAAATAACCCAATGTCAGGTATGAATTATATCCATATATAGGTGAGGCATACCATTTGCAAAGAAAAATGATATACAGGTGAGGCATACAATTTGCAATGATTTAGTAATCAAATCTACAAAATGGAGGTTGGGAGTAACACATACAAGATAATAAAACGCTAAAAAAGAAATAAAGGGTGTTATTTCATCTACCAGAACTAGCTGCAATTCCCCAATTTAATGGAAGACCAAATAGACGTGACTAATTTACAATATCAAATTGGTATCGTAAATCAACAAAACAAGAACAGAAGCCAAACAGCCAGTATCTTGCAATACAGGGATCACATCCAAGCCATAAGAGAAACAGATGTTATTAGTAATAATCAGCTGAATATCATTCTCTTTAGATCAGAGATATAAGCAGTAAAGTAAAAAGAAGACAGAAAAAGAAAATCAAAATTATAACATATGCCTGTGGAGGCTTCAGGTATGAATAACTTCAACTGGTATGGTGATAGGTCGGGATACACACATGATTTTCCATCAGGGTTAATAACTTCAACTGGTTCCGGCTCAAACTTTTGTTCACAGTACACAGAAAACATGGTCACCTGTAGAAGCAAAGATAAACATACAAACATTATCTAGCAGTTTGTGAAGGCTATATGAATAACCAATATAATGCAATAGAATTCTTAAAAGCTTGCCATTGTGTTCAAAAAAAATTTGGCCTTTGTCAAATCAGTGGATGTGCATTCAACGAACACATTCTTCGTCTTTAAAGTAATGGCTGAATGTGCACCATTAATAATTGGTGGCAAAGACAAAACAGTTTTGCAACTACGGATAATATGCAAGGGAGCTGCAAAAAATTCAAATTTACAAACATAATCCATTTAATGAAATAACATCTTGAGCAAACCAAAATAATCAGCTGTGCCTGAAGCTCAGTCTCAATCTGCTGCAACTCTTCCCTCTGTTGCAAAACGAGTGCACAGTTGGCCTTGGAGACTCAATATGGCATGAATCAGGACTCCTTGGCTCAGTTTGCTACAAAATTTTTCACAAAAACTAAAGAACAGTTTTTTACGTAACATAAACTTTTCACAAAAACTAAAGAACAGTTCTTTTCTTTTTTACGTAAAAAGTCTAAGATCTCTCCTTAAGAAAGGAGGATAGTTATTTACCAAAAAAGTAGAGAAGTCAAAGTTTCAGTCTTTTATGTCATTAAGCTTATCAAATCCCCATTGTCAAAGAAAAATCTAGACATCAAGATATTTAATATTTTGAACGGATGGAAGATGACATAATAAAGTAAAGGTCAAAAATAAAGAAACAATGTGTAACCAATTCATCTTGATAACACAAATTTTCTGATACTAAAGTGAAAAATCAAAAGTACATTAGGAAAAGTTATTACCATACTGTGAGCATCAGATACACCACAAGTAACTTGAGGTTTCGCTATACTTAGAGGAGACAATTTCTGCCAAAAGCAAACAATCAATACATGTAACTTTGAATGCTTCAGATGGGGCATGTACAAGAAACATTAATCTAAAAAGCTGACCATTCACATGCACTAATGGAATTTTCAACCAGATCAACCTGAAGGTTTTGGAAGGCCAAAACTTATACAGATCAAATACAAGAACTCTCTGATAATCTGGTTAGTTAAAATTAAAAGTAAAGTTTATTATGAAAGATAAATCAATCAACTACCAAAATAACAGTATAAAAAGACCAGTTCCAGATTCTAAAGGTAGATCATGCACATGCTATAGGTAAACCTATATTATCATGTGGCCAATTATAGTGCATAAGGTCAATTGTATCTTTTATTTCTGTAGATCGGGAAATGTTGTATGCATTTAATAATAAGAGGTCTCACCTTAGCAAAGTATTCTTCACGAGAAGGCTTCATGACATAAGCTACCATCACACTATCCTTGCCTATTGCCTGTTAGTAAAAGAAATGAAAAAGGTAGATGAAACAAATTAAATTAGAAACTCCTAATTGTATTGCAGATATTATTTTCCTAGTGATGACAAATTATCTGGTAATGGATTCAATTTAAAGAATATACAAGTGTTGATGCTTAAGGTCTTATGAGGTGTAAAGAGGGTAAGTGAACATGAAGCAACGATCAGTGGCCAAAGGTCTTATGTTCCTAGTGCACAAAATATAGAATAACCAGACGAAATAACACTCAACGGATACAAAATCAAAAGAAAAAAGCCTAGTAAAATTTCCAAATCCCCCTAATATAGAATTTTCAAAACTTATACTTTCATGACCACAGACTCACCTGTTGTGGGGTATGCTGAAAAAGACAAGCCACAGCTTTATTCACGTCAACATGACCAAATTATCAGACAGGAGAACCTAGACAAACAAGACAACCACTAGAACTATCCCAAAATTTAGAATACATGACATAAATTTCTCAATTCACAGTATGCAACCATGTACATATGTGATCAAATGCAATGCAATGGTATATGATCAAATGTAATCCCAAAATTGTATGATGCATCACTAGAATAAAATAGAGCAAATAACAAACAACGGAAATATAAAGGTTATATTCACCTCAAAATCAGTACTACAAACACAGAGCTCATACATAACACATATATATAATGAGCAGCTAGTTTAGTAAGAACTCACCAGCTTGTACTGCTAACTATGAGTGCTGGTCTATTCTGATTCAAGACTATATCAGTGCCAACCTTGGTTGTAAATAAAGTAGCATTTAAATCATGTCTATCTGTACCTGTCATTTATACAAATCACAAATGTGTGTAAATATCCAATTAAGACTCTCTGCTCTTGCACAACTTCACCAGACATAGCACCACTTCGAATACTCCATACATCATATACAATAAAAACATCCCGTAAACATTTACAAATGAAAATCAAATAAGACCGAAATAAAGGCCCTAAATACCTAAATACTAAATTCAAACTCATTGTTCCTTACAGAATCAACTGGAGAGGCAGGAAGCATTCGGAAAGGCATAAAATCTGACCAAACAAAACCACAAAAAACCACAAATTTTATAAAAACATATTTTTTTAAACAAAAAAAACTAACAAAAACATGTCCACCACAAATAGTAATCTAAAAACCTCAAACTTTAAGAGAAAAAAAAAGTGAACATACCTGGCCACAAACATCTTCACAAAAATGGAGCACTTGAGAAAAGTTGGGGCTCTGGGCCCAAACGGAGCCGTCCTGACCCAAAATAGCAGCAAAAGTGAGCTGATTGCCTTCTTCGGTTTGGTACAACAAGTGATTGTCAACGTAAACTTGTTCAGGATTCCTTTGATGATATCAATGAATTCTAAGAGAGTAGTATAGTTGGTTGAATGCTTTATATTAGTATGAATAAAGAAGCATTCAAAGTTTGTATTATAACTAGTATCTTGTAAGATAGTAGTATGTTTAACTATTAAGTTGTTGTGAACGACCGTTGTGATATATAAATAAGAAATATGTTTGTTATTAAAATAATTCTTATGTGAATTTTGTTGTTGTTTTGTTTAGAATCATGCCAGCAACCAGAAGACCCCAAAGAGAAATGAATGATGATAATTCTACCTAGCAGTTAGTAGACCTTATGCTAGGAGTTATAAATAGACTTGTGAACCAAAACACATCTTTCAAAGATTTTAAATTAGTTGGACCACCTGAGTTTAAAGGTACATCAGAACCTGTAGATGCACAAATTTGGATTTCTGAAATAGAGAAATTTTTCCTAGTAACCAATGTCAATAATAACCAAAAGATAACTTTTGCAACCTTTTTCTTGAAAGGTGAGGCTAATTATTGGTGGGAATCAACCAAACGTCGGGTAGAAACTAAAATTGTTCCTTGGGATAGGTTCAAAGAGTTGTTCTTTGAAAACTATTTTTCCTAATCCCTGAAAGATCGTATGGAAATAAAATTTCTGGATTTAAAACAAGGAGACCTGACTGTAACCCAGTATACAACCAAGTTTAATGAACTGACTAAGTTTGCTCCTCATCAGGTAACTACTAAACTTAGAAAGACTCGTAGGTTTCAGGAGGGTTTAAAACCTCAGATTCGGAGTAAGTTGTCAGTACTCCAAATAAAGACTTTCTCTGAAATACTTGAGAAAGCTACTATAGCTGAAAGTGAAAATGAAAGTCTTGCTAAGTTTCACCAGGACAAGAAAAGTAAAAATGAGAAAGAGAAAATTAGGACAGAACCCAGTTCAGGTGGGTTTAATAACAAACGAAAATGGGATAATACTCTTTCTAACAACCCGGGGAAAAAGATAGGAAATACTAATAACAACATTAGTAATAATATCATTAAACCTTGTCCTACTTGTGGTAAGAAACATAAAGGAGAATGCTTTCGTAACAAATGTTATAATTGTGGACAATTGGGACATTTTTCTCCACAATATCCTCTTCCAAATAAAAATAGATGTTTTAATTGTGGTTTGTTGGACCATTTTTCTAAGAATTGTCCTAAACCCAAGAACCAAGGAGGAAAGGGGAAGAGAGTACCAGAGAATAATCAATCAACCGTAGCTACAGTTGGGGTTCAGAATCGACCTACCGCGAGAACATATAATATGTCGGTGAGGGGTGATGTTGCTTCACAGGACGTGGTGACAGGTATCATCCCTATCAACACTTTAAATGCATATGTGTTATTCGATTCTGGTGCTACATGTTCTTTTGTGTCTAAACGTTTTTCTACAAACTTGAATATACCTTGTGAAAATTTAGACAAACTATTTTGTGTAGAAATTGTTAATAATGAAAGAATTCCGGTTAAAACCATATACAAGAATTGTAGTGTGGTAATAAAAGGACATAACTTTGCGGTAGATCTTTTACCAATCCAGTTGGGAGAATTTGATGTAATTTTAGGAATGGATTGGTTAGTTAACCATAACGCGATGATTGATTGTCATCAAAAGCGTATAAACCTTTTGACTGCTTCGAAGTCAAAGGTAGTGTTCAACAGTAGTTGTTCACCTAAGCAATCTCGATGTTTGACTATAGTTTAGGCAAAAAGATTACTTAGAAAGGGTTATTTAGGTTATTTGGCCTATATAGTTGATACTCGACAGAAAGGAGTAAAACTAGATCAAATACCTATAGTTAAGGATTTTTCCGATGTATTTCCGGATGACTTACCAGGTTTATCTCCAGATAGGGAAATTGAGTTCGTCATTGATCTTGCACTGGGAACGTCACCAATTTCTAAGGCACTGTACAGAATGACACCTATAGAACTGAAAGAGTTACTAATACAATTACAAGAACTCTTAGATAAAAAGTACATACAACCTAGTGTTTCACCTTGGGGAGCACCAGTATTATTTGTAAAAAAGAAGGATGGGACCATGAGACTATGTATAGATTATAGAGAGCTAAATAAATTAACTATTAAGAATAAATATCCTTTACCAAGGATTGATGATTTGTTTGACCAATTAAAGGGGGCCAATCATTTTTCAAAAATTGACCTTAGAACAGGTTATCATCAATTAAAGGTAAGAAAGGAGGATGTGCCGAAAACAGCGTTTAGGACACGCTATGGACATTATGAGTTTCTTGTAATGTCTTTTGGATTGACAAATGCTCCAGCAGCATTTATGGATTTAATGAATTGAGTGTTTAAACCATGCTTGGACAAATTTGTTGTAGTGTTTATCGATGATATTCTAGTATACTCGAAAACACGGGATGAGCATACTGAACACTTAAGAGACGTTTTGGAGATATTACGAAAGGAACAACTTTATGCAAAGTTTTCAGTGTGAATTCTGGTTAAAGAGAGTTCAATTTCTAGGTCATGTGATTGACAAGGATGGTATATCTGTAGATCCAACTAAGATCGAAACGGTTGTGAATTGGGAACAACCAACAACTCCAACAGAAGTATGAAGTTTTCTCGGTTTAGCGGGTTATTATCTACGATTTATAAAATATTTTTCAAAAATAGCAACCCCATTAACCAATTTAACTCTAAAGATGGTGAAATACGTCTGGACGGATAAATGTGAGGAAAGCTTCCAAGACTTGAAGAAGTGACTGAGCATGGCTCCAGTGTTATCCTTACCAGATGATACAGGAGGCCTTGTGGTATATAGTGACGCATCACACAGAGGTTTAAGGTGTGTGTTGATGCAACATGGGAAAGTGATAGCTTATGCATCACGACAACTCAAAGATTATGAGAAGAGGTATCGTACTCATGATTTAGAGTTAGCCGCGGTAGTTTTTGCTCTAAAAATTTGGAGACATTACTTGTACGGGGAGAGGTGCGAAGTATATACAGATCATAACAGTCTGAAATATATTTTTACACAAAAGGAATTAAATTTAAGACAGGGACGATGGTTAGAACTGATAAAGGATTTTGACTGTGAAATTATATATCATCCCGGTAAAGCCAATATTGTAGCAGATGCGTTAAGTAGAAACAATCAGGAAAAGTTGAATGTATTAACCACCAATGATAGGTTAATAAAAGATTTTGAAAATTTAGAAATTTAGGTGGAATGTCCAACTACCTCTACCCAAAAATTATACATTTTAGAGGGAGTTTCATCTCTGCTTAACAAAGTCAAAGAGATACAGGAAAAGGATGAAGAGTGTCAGAAATACAAGTCTAATATAACTCATGACAAGTATAACAAATTCAGAATAGATAAGGAGGAAATAATAAGATATGAAGATAGAATCTGGGTTCTGTTAAACCAAGCTTTAAAAGATGAAATTTTGAACGAAGCTTATAATTCTAAATTTGCCATACATCCTGGCAGTACTAAAATATACAAGGATTTAAGTCAACACTTTTGGTGGTCGAATATGAAAAGAGAAATAGTTGAATGGGTAAGTAAATGTCTCACGTGTCAAAGGGTTAAGGCTGAGCATCAAAAGCCGAGTGGTTTACTTCAACCCTTACCAATTCGTGGGTGGAAGTGGGAACATATAACCATGGACTTTGTTGTTGGCCTTCCAACTACACAAAAGGGCCATAATGCCATTTGGGTAATAGTTGACCGTTTAACTAAATCAGCTCACTTTTTACCTATTAAAATTACTCATAACTTGGATCACCTTGCCAAACTGTACATCAATGAAATTATCTCTATGCATGGAGTACCTGTTTCCATAGTATCAGATCGAGATCCACTTTTTACCTATAATTTTTGGAAAAGACTTCAGAAAACACTTAGGAACACAATTAAGATTGAGTACAACTTATCATCCTCAGACTGATGGTCAGAGTGAGAGAACCATACAAACATTAGAGGATATTTTAAGAACTTGTATCATAGACTTCAAAGGAAGTTGGGAAGATCAGTTACCTTTAGTTGAATTTGCCTATAATAATAGTTATCATGGTAGCATAGGTATGCCACCTTATGAAGGTTTATATGGGAGGAAGTCGGGGAAATACAAATGCTAGGACCTGAAATAATTCAACAAACAACTAAAACTATCAGAATTATTCGTCAACGATTACAAGCATCTCAAGATCGACAAAGAAAATACGCCGATCCACATTGTCAACTTTAATGTAGGAAGCCACGTATTCTTGAAGGTATCTCCTTGGAATGGCAAGATACATTTTGGCAAGAAAGGAAAATTAAGTCCTAGATTCATTGGACCTTTTGAAATTTTGAGGAGGTGGGTGAAGTTGCTTATGAAATAGCACTACCTCCTGAGTTGAATCATATCCATAATGTGTTTCATGTGTCCGTATTACGACCATATAAACCTGATTATAAACACCTTATAAAATATGAACCAATCCAAATAGAAGATCTTTCTTATGTAGAAATACCTGTGCAGATCGTCGACCGTAAAGAGAAAGTCCTGAGAAATAAAGTGATAGCATCGGTTAAAGTAATCTGGAGAAATCAGAACGTTGAATAAGCTACATGGGAGCTTGAAGATAAAATGCGCGAGAATTATCCTCAATTATTTACTTGACATGTACTGTAATTTCGAGGACGAAATTCTTATTAGTGGGGGTGAATGTAAAAACCCAAAACCCTAATAAGATTCGGTTATGTAAAATTTAGTTATATCAATAAAATTTCTCCATTCTGAATGTGTTATATGTTAATATATACTTTGTTTAACAAATTTGATCAAATAAAATATTGTCCGAAAAACGTCATGCTTAACACCTCGTGCTTAAAATTTTCTTTCGGAAATCGGACTTTTCGGTAAATTTGTTTTGGCAAGTTGCTTTCACGTTCTTACACTGACAAAACGCTTTTGTTGTGCTTGTTAGGATTAATGAGAAATTTAGGTTAACAACCCTAAATTAACAAACTCTAACCCTAATTAGCAAAACCCTAACCCTAATTTGTAAACCTAACCCTAATTAGCTAACCTAACCCTAATTAGCTTATGTTAACATCTAATCATGGTTAGTAAACTTCAATTAGGTAGTAATAAACATCATTTAACAATCCTAATCATTAAAAATAAAACCTTAATCAAGATTAGTGAGGATTAAGGCATAATTAAGCTACTAAACTAATCAAACTAGCTTACAAGTAGGTTAGGAGTCACCCAACCAAGTTCCAAGACTGCACATTAGCTGATAACAAACCCTAAGCAGCACAAGTAACTTAGCATCAGATATTTATGGAGGCAAGTTGCACAAAAATGACCAAAAAGCCAAGTTGAAGAATTCTATAAATAGGAACCTTAGGGCTAAGCAAACTCACAAAATTTCTAAGCCTAGATACACTTGTAAACTTACCAAATCAATCCTGAGTGTTAGCAGCAACAACATCAGAAGCTAGAATAGAAAATCATTCAAGAAAAGGTGCAAACCCTAATTCATAATTAGCTCCTTGATCTTGTGTTAGTTTTGTTGTTTAGATGTTTAGAATTATGTATTAGTATGTTAGAAAGTATGTTAGATTGGTAGAACACGTTTTCATAACATCCAGATGCCTTAATTAAGTGTTTTAAGAAATTTGGAAATTTTGAAAACTAAGTCTGACAGCCGAATGTCAGGGCCTGTAGATTCATGTGTTTATGTTTTGGCCTGTTAATTGTTTGCTATTTGTAGCCTGTTAGTAGGTCTTTAATCTGGAAGAGAAAACAGGTACATTAGAACCATAGATTGCAAGTTATAAGTGGTCAAAGTGGGTTGACCGTTCACGGATTGCAGTTTTCTGGGTTACCCAGAAAACTCAAGAACTGTCGAACCAGCTACTTTGACCAATCTTTTTAATCGCTTTCTATTTGTTTTTTTTTTGGAAGGTTTTGTTATAGATCAATACCCTGTTATATGTACTACATATCTATGATCTTAAATTGCTAACACAACTAATAGAATTACTAGAATTAATGGTCAAAAGTCGTTGATCGAGCTTGACCAAGTTTTTTGGGTTGCCCAAAAAATTGAAGAAAACGAAGAACAACGTTTGGCTGTACTTTGACCAGCATCATTAGAGACCTTAGAGTTATGCTTTGTTCAAGTTAATGTTATATATATGTACCCTGACATATATACTACATGTTACAACAAACACCACACACATCTAATACACATAATCAAAAATATTCAAGCCACAAAACTATTGTTATACCACGACTCATCACATCTGGGTTGCCCGAAACTCAAGAACGACATTTCGACAAAGTAACTTTGAGCTTCTATAACTTCTTGTTATATGTAGGTTAAAGTCTAAATTTTGATTCATGTTGTACTACTGTATGAGTACTACAACATCAACTCTTGAACAAACCAAGAATCATTATCAGTAGCATTTTAACTAGTGGTCAAACTGGTCACTCGACCATGACCAAACTGTTGCACAGAACTCAAGAACACCTACAGCGACACTTTCTGTCATTGAAGGGCTTTAGCGACAAACAAAAATTGATTTCTCTAAAAATAAATTATAAAAATTAGAAATAATTAATAAATAAATATAAATAAATAAAAAATAGTTTTAAAAATTATATTAAATAAATATAATTAAATTCTAATATTTTACATAAATTCAATAATTATTTTATTTTATTTAGATATTATTAATAATTAATTTATTAATAAAGAAATTAGAAAAATATTTATCAATATTAAATAATTATGGAAAAATATTATTAATGATATAAAAATTATAATAAATGAATATAAATTATTTAAAATAATAAAACAATGTTTTGTAAAATTTTAAGTAAATATTAATTACCTAAAAATAGAAGTAAATGATTTAAAAATCATTTAAAGGATAAATAAATGTTTTAAAAATATTTTAAAACTTCTAAAAAGTATTATAAAGGATAATTAAATTATCTAAAAATATAATAAAATTTTATAAATAGAATTTAGTCCATTTATCAACTTATTCAATATTCAGTAAAGGTATTAAACACCGAAACCTTATTTAATCTAACCCGATCATATGTAAATGATATAATTGAGTATTATTATGAATACTAATGTGTTAGAATTGTTTATATATGAACATTGTAGGTATGTTTAACGATTTAAATAGCATAACTTAACTGATCTACGCTCAGTTTCCTAAACCCTACACTTATTTCTTTATTGCAAATTTCTCAACCCTGTTTATTCGTGGAACAAGATTTTATCTTGATATACTATTAATATAATATACTACACCTATCTTTGAATTACCTATTATTGAAAGGTTATTGCTATAGTTTCAGCATAACTAAGAAATGAATTGTTTATTCATATTAATTGTTAAGCTTAAATTGTTATGTCAAACCAAATTGTTTGGTAAGACATCCTATCTGAAGTTGGGTATCCCGTATGGGATCTTTCGGTCGATAATATATTGACACTAAGTTGGGTGCATTTGAGCACTGGTAGGATGAGATGCATACTTCTAAGATGTTGAATAGGCTGATCCCCTATCTTATATCTGAACAAAATGTCTAAGTCTATGTGACTGATAGAAATAAAATCCATAGTGAAATGGTAACAACTATCAGTCAAATTTTGAATTGTTGTATTTCTTCAAATCATATATTGTTATAAATACAAAACTTGCTAAGCATGTCATAACTCACCCTTGCAAATTATTCCCTTTGCAGTTTTAGATGGTAACCCTGGAACATCTGGAGTAGATAATTGGAAGCGTCCCTGCTTAGATTAGATTATATTCTTGTCTATTTGAATATCTTGTAATAAGAAACTCGTTATGAGAATCATGTAATCAAATCTTAATATTACGATATATATATAACATCTTTTATTTTCGCAATCGTGTTTTCTTACATATATATATGTAAAATTAGACTTCTTCGAATCTACTTGAGATCCTTGAGAACTATTTATCTGAGTGAGGGTATTAATAGCATGGACTGTTCATGTTGTTATTGATACTCTGGATTTCGGATAGATAGTTATTATCGATACGATAGTATAAATTTGCATAGCTTAGACTATACAACTGGGTGAGGGTATTAGTAATATGGACTGTTCATGTTATTACTGGTACTCTGAATTTCGGATAGATAGACTCTAGTCACATATACAGTTCATATATTCAAGTGAGGGTATCCAAACACAGTAATAGTTCTCTTAAGAATTACCATCTGTTATGGGATACTGTGAATCTTGAATCTATGGGAATTATATCTGATAGTCCCTCTATTTAATGTAATATTTTAATTAGATACCATGGGTGTATTGATTTAAATGCATTATGTTGATTCGCTGTAAACACCATATCGGATACCATGAGAGTATAGATATGGGGGTGTTACAGAATCTTCTTGTTTATTAATTTAGTTGGTTATTATATTCATGATGTATACTTTATTTACACTATTACATCCAATATGGCATGTTGGCAGTCTATAATTCATTGTCAGAGGATGGCAAAAGTGAGTTTGAGGCTGCTCGAGTTTAGTATCTCTTCTTAGATGTAACTAAAATATTGTATTGAAATGAAAGATTGTTAAAGTTATTAATTTAGTAGTTTGGTATAATAATGATCATCATATTTGAGGAGATGAATTATTCAACTATTATATTGTAATGTTGTAATGTGAATGATTTTAAATGATGTATATAATATTTTTTATATTTTATTTTATATTATATTTGTGTTTGTTGAATAAATGTGCATTATTAATTAATTTTTTTTAAAATATAAAAAGCCTATAGCGACGGTGATCGACCGTAGCTATAGTGTTCTATAAAACACAGGCCTATAGCGACGGTCGTCGAGCGTCGCTATAGACATCTATAGCGACGGTCATGACCGTAGCAATAACTTTCAGCGACCGTTGGTAAAGAGAAAATACACGATTTTGACATGACCTATAGAGAAAATACATGATGATCCAGAGTTATATACGATGAGGTAAGAGTTCTAGTGTGTACAAAAGGGTCAGTGGGAGCGCCGTGGCATTCCTAATATTATATGTTCATATACTATGGATAAGGAATGACATACTAATGCTACAATCAGTAAAGATAAAGTTGTCTAAATATTACTCCATGAATGATTTGGGAAGAGTATCTTAATTGGGGATACAAATCTATATAGATAGATTCAAGAGGATGCTCGACTTAACCCAAGGAACGTATATTCATTTGATGCTAAAGTCATTTAGCATGGCAGCTAAAGTTGTTTAGCATGGAAAACTCCAATAGTTGTCTAATGTTGATGAGCTATGGAGTGTATCTCTCTTAATAGTCCCCATAGACTCGTAAAAGAGAGATCGCATGAGTAACAATCATGTATTTAATGAAATATACAAGACCTGATGTTGATCAGTCATATTCTACAGAAGTTCACTATGAGTCAGTGAAAAACATCTTAAAGTACCTAACTAACACTAAGGATGTGATCATATTCATGGTGGGTCTAAATTAGAATTAGAGAGCTTATCAGACTCAAGTTTTTCAGATAGACCAAGACGATAGGAAATCCACTTTAGGGTAAAGCGTTACCTTGAACGGTGGTGCAGTGAATTGGAAAGGGTCCAAACAGCAAAGAGTTGCTGGTTTAGTGATAAAGACAAAGTATATAACTGTAAATGAAGCTGCAAGTTGATTATTTGGATGAAAAGTTCAGTAAAGAACTAAGAATAGTTCCTAAGTCTCATCTTGGATCTAAACATGTGTTGTGGCACTTTCATTTGATTATAGGAATCATTGAAAGATGTGAAATCACTATAGAGATCGTGAACTCTCAAGAACAACATTACATATTCATTAACTAAACCTTATCCAACAGTAGGATAATCGTCACTTAGAGAAAAAGTGTATGAGATACCATGGCGATTGGCTTTAGTGCAAGTGGGAGATTGAAAGTATTATGCACACAAGCCAATCATGTTTAATGATAAAGCATATACTTTGTAACAATTTTATTCATTTATTAATAAAAAGTATTAATTTATTAAAGGCTTTTAATTATCTGCATGATGTTATTTTAGAATATGTGATAAACCCATAATTTTAAGCAGCGCTTTTAGAATGAGATCTAAATTCTTAGAAAGCTTAAAACTAAAATAGTTCCCAATCGTTGGATTACTAAATTGGGGATTAGTGAATCCGGATAGATTGGTACATAAGTTGCTTGCTCATTGGATGAGGATGATTGATCTCATGATCATTTGCGTGGAGACACCAAAGTAAGTATGTAGGTGCTTATTAGAGAATAAGTTCACTAAACGTGGCTTGCTAAGGAATACCTAGTGGAGTTTTAACTTGCCTGTCAATAGGAATACTTGTAGTGATAGTAGTACAAGTGATCCTTGGACTTGAGATCATCATAGTATATTGTGTATTATGAGTTATACTTTGACTTATTCCTTAAGACCCTTAGGGTATATCAAAGGGTATGCTTGGGTATAATAAGTTGTACATGGAGATAATGTATGATCAATAAAGAATCTACCACTTCTAGTAAAAGAAGAGAAATGTCCTATGTGATTCGATAAATGACAACCCAAAGAGTCCTTGGTTAGAGGCGTAATGAAATTAGAAAGGAGTTTCTAATTTACATTATTTGGAGTCATGCATTTAAGGATCGAAATACATATAATTAAATAAAATAAGACTTGTGAAGAATTCTATGTCTTATATTTAATTGGGACATTGTATGGTGGAAGGATTGAATTAGACAAAGAACTATTTACTCAAATGTTCTTTTATGATTAATTTTAAAATAAATATTATCTGGAAAGTCGTTGATCACTAGGGAGGCTTATCCCTATTGTAGAATAAATATTATTTATTTAAATAAAGGGTCACACCATAAAAGGAAGAATAATTATTTAAGAAGTAAATGACATAATCGTAATAATAAGTTAAGTATATTTAATTTAATTTATGGTGATAGAATAAATTAAATAGCTTAATATTTATTATTAAATATTTTAGAAATATTAAATATAAATTAATAAGAGGAGTCTTATTATTATTATTACTCTTATTATTATTTAATTCCTAAAGGGGTTTGGGAATTAATTAATAAAAGTACTCTCATTTATTCCTAATATGATTGGAAGCCTAATTAATTAAAATAAAACCCAATTCCTTAATTGTTAAAAGGGGTTGCCCACATCTATAAATAAGAGAAGTCTTATTATGGGTGAGGGTGGTTGTTGACTTTTTTACAATAGACGTGATTCCAATTGTTGGAGAGTACGCTCTTTTTCTATGAGAGATAGAAAAATTAGGGTTTAGCCAACCACCCATCTTCTTGAATCTTTATTCTTCCTTGGTGGATCACCTCTAGAGGCCAAACACTTGGGTGGCTAATGTTGATCAAAGGAAGGAACCAAACCCGGTGAATTCAAGTTGAACGCGAAAGGATTTGGAGGTAAACTTGTACCTGAGGAAGCTTGAATATTTAAGGGTATGATTCTTGTTCTTTATCTTTTCGTTTAATTAATAATTGTGCATAAAGGATGATCCGGGTATATGGTTTGTAAAATTTTTAAAACTCTGATTTTCATGCTTCCTCTTATTTTGTGCAATTTGTTTGCGTTCAAGAATATTACAAACCTAACATTAGTATCCCAGTATGTTAGGAAGTAATCTGGATAATAGGAAATTCAACTCTGGACTTGACAGGAGCACATGTAGCGACGCTTACTTCTCTGTGTCAAAATGTAGCCTTGCACCGTGCCACATTACAGAGTTGTCAAACTGTTTTAACTTAGGTCTAAAGCTTGAAGCATGTGTATATTAATATCTTAAGCTATAATATAGGAAGAAAGTGATGCTTTGAGTATTCAAACATGTAGTGTCTATATAGAATCAAGATTTCAAAAGTTTCTAACAGGTTTCTAAATAAAACTTTCAAAAGTAAAAAATAAAGTTGAATATGCAACTATGTAGTTTGATTGTGTAGCGAATATATGGCTGAGGATATGTACTTAATGTGCATGACTGAGCATGTGTATAATAGATGTGTAAGATTGTTGGTGTATTTATCAAGTATGTATAACTAATGTATGCACACACACACACACACACACACACACACACACATATATATATATATATATATATACATACATAAATATGATGATGTAGGGCATTGAGGTAACGTTAATCTATAAGATTGTAATCTACGCTTAAGGCAAGTCTCCTAACTTACACAACTTTGGATAGTGTGCAAGTTTTATAACTTACACAACTTTGAATATTGTGCGAGTTTCCTAGTTGTTCTTATATCAACCATAAATATTGATTAAATATTCGAACTTGTACAATTATTGATCGTATAAGCAAATTGTTTTATAGAATAATTCTTATGTTATCTAAATTCACAAAGATTACAATTATACTCAAAAGCTTGAGGTAAATCACAATCATATTACTTGAACCATATTGCAAACATTGGGATTACAAATTGTTCCTAAATATATTGAGAAAGTGTTAACCGTTGGTCCATATTGATTTACTATTAAAACTTCAACTAATGATTCATATTAATTTAATATAATACTTCAACAGACGGTCTGAAAAATTAGCACGTCCCCTCATAGGATAATAAGTCAAACTTACAACAAACGCCTCATGACAAACCTGTAATAACCGAGAATTTCAGGAATAAATAATTATTTCAATATAACAAGAAAGTGAATATTTATTTGAATATAAATAATGATGTGTTGTACGATGAGTAATTCAATTAGTGCAAAGTGAATTTATATGAGAATTAAGAAGTGTGGAATTGACAACGAGAATTGTGAAAGGCCTTATGTGGCATAGTGTGGAATGGGGAAATTCACTAAGTGAATTAAAAGAGAAATAGTTATTAAGAGGAAGATGGATTGTGTATAATTATGTGATAAATACACTCTTGAACTACTAATATCACTACTATAGAAGTTAATTCATATCATGTAAAACTTGTGTTGTGATAGAAATTGGAACTGGCTTGAAGCTAAATAATTTTTTGATCGCCAGGACCAAAAATGCACGCCCCAATGATACAAAATGGTGCAAACATTGCTTAGTGGTTAATCTGGCAAAAATTAGTTTCTACTGGAGAAATGAAATTGAACATTAATGTAATGTGTGACATGAATAAAATCATATGATAAGAATACAGTCTAATGATATAAAGTATAGAGTAGTACAATAAAATCATAAGTGATTTTAATACAAAAATAATTAAATATCTGCATGTTCCAGAAATTGGAAAAGGAATTACGTGTGTAAACTGAACAGATAATATTAAATAATGTTATAATGTGGTTATGTGAGTAGTAAAAATAATTATGGAGATAGCTGGACCATAATACCTAACTGCATTATTTTATTACATGCATTTAATGTACATGGATTATATGATGTGAGTACATAAGTAATCCCTATTTTTTCCTAATAATTGTACATTAAAACTCATTTTTGGAAAATAAGGTAACTGAATTGAACTGATTAAGCATGTTGCTGGAAGATTTAAACTCATCAATTACACCACAGTGCATGAACAGTAGCCTAAGGCTAAATTACGTAACTTTTAAGTGATATCAGTGGCTAAGCTTAAGTGATGATTGCTAAGCCAATGGCTATATAGATGGTTGGTGGTGGGTTGTTAAACCACTTCTAATTAACCAATGTTTCCTCCATTACACCATGAATTCAACCTCAGTATAATGTAATTGCCCATTCCAAGTTTTCTTTATAAATAGCAGACCAATTTTCAGTTTTACGTTGTTTATTCTTGGCTATTGAAACACTGATAACTTGAGAGAGAGAGTGAGTTATGGTCCAAAGAAGAGGTTAGTAAATTCAGAAGGAGGAAACTAAGTTTATTAAGCTTCAAGAGGTATAAAATCCTAAACTTTTGTTCTTAGTTGGGTTTGCCAAATTCTTAGGAATTACTTGAAATTTTATGTTAATCAATGTGAATAAGCATGCCATAATGTGTTTATGAAGTATGTTTACATGTATGAACTCTTGAATGATGGATTGGAACATGTTTAAAACTGAAAAGAATCAAAGTAGAATAAGGCTCAGAAAAGCAGTCTGCTTTTACTACAGTCGTGCATGGCAAGAATCATGCGCCCTATTTATATTTAGGGTGCACAAGACATGCGCTACTGTGCATACCCTTAAATAGTTTTCGGATTACATTATACTATATTGTTGCTAATATGGTATTACAACCTATGTATACATAAAAAAGAGGTATAACATGTATTATAAATCTTTCTTATGAGTTATGAAGTGTCCAACATGATTTAGTAGGAGATCTTTAACAAGGACTTTATGTTTGGAAAATAAACTTTGTCAAAATTCATGTTTTTGCAAAATTTTGAGCTTAGTAGTCTATACACATGACTGATTTCAAACATAAATGAGCATGCTATAGTGTCTATAGTTCCTTTCTTCATGATCAAACTTGTTAGCTTTGTGTTAGAGAATGTTTTAAAGGAAAAGCTTGATATGTTAAAGTAAATATGCATGAATGCTACATGATATACATTCTGATCTTGAAAAGAGGTTATCATGGCTTAGTTACTTATGATAAGAGTTTTAAAGTTATCTTATATATGCCATATTACATCATTCATAGTAAAGTGATTTCAAAGGCAACCTTGAACATATTTTCAAAATTTAGTTGCATCACATGAATATCTAGATTCTAAAGGGGTAAGATGTCATGTTATGTCTATAATATCCCTAGACATGATTCATATGTGTTGAACATGATGACAACTAAACCGAACATGAGTTCAAAGCATGATTCGAAGTGTTAAACAATGATAGTTGTGAACAAATAATATGAATACTATAAGCATGTGCATTAACAAATTGTGTAATCACTCTATGTGGACATATGACCAAGTTATAAAACATGGTAACGACATGGTCTTGTTATGCTTTAATACCATGTAAGTTGTAAGTTAAAACTTGTAAAAATAAACTCAAGAAGGGTCATATGTGTTAGGTTTGTAATATTTATGAACGCAATCAAATTGCATAAAATAAACGGAAGTATGGAAAACTAGAGTTTTAAAATTTTATAAACCATATACCCGGATCACCCTTTATGCACAATTATTAATTAAACGAAAAGATAATGAACAAGAACCATATCCTTGAAGATTCGAGCTTCTTCAGGTACAAGTTCACCTCCAATCTTTTCGCGTTCAACTTGAATCCACCAGGTTTGGTTCCTTCCTTTGATCAACGTTAGCCACCCAAGTGTTTGGCCTCTAGAGGTGATCCACCAAGGAAGAAGAAGGATTCAAGAAGATGGGTATTTGGCAAAACCCTAGTTTTTCTATCTCTCATAGATAAGGGTGTACTCTCCCAACTATTGAAATTACGTATTCTATGAAAACGTCAACCACCCTCACCCATAATAAGACTCCTCTTATTTATAGATGTGGGAAACCCTCCTTAACAATTAAGGAATTGAGTTTTATTTTAATTAGTTAAATTTCTTTAATTAATTAGGCTCCCAATCTTATTAGGAATAATTAATTAAACTCTTTTAATTGATTAGCCTTCTAATCTTATTAGGATATTTGAGAGTACATTTATTAATTAATTCCCAAACTTCTTTAGAAATTAAATAATAGTAATAGTAATAATAATAATAAGACTCCTCTTATTAAATTATATTTAATATTTCTAAAATATTAAATAATAAATATTAAGCTATTTAATTTATTCTATCACCATAGATTAAATTAAATATACTTAACTTATTATTACGATTATGCCATTTGCTTCTTAAATAATTATTTTTTCTTTTATGGTGTGACCCTTTAGGTTCTCCATAATAAACCAGTTGTGAATAAATCAATTAAAACAATTCTAATCTTATTTAAATAAATAAATTAAATTATTAATTTAAATAAATAAATAATATTTATTCTAAAATAGGGATAAGCCTCCCTAGCGATCAACGACTTTCCAGATAATATAGATTTCAACATTAATCATAAAAGAACCTTTGAGTAAATAGTTACCGTACAATTCAATCCTTCCACCATACAATGTCCCAATTAAATATAAGACATGGAATTACTGTCAAGTCTTATGTTATTTAATTATATGTATTTCGATTCTTAAATGCACAACACCAAATAATGCAAATTAGAAACTCCTTTCTAATTTCATTATGCCTTGGCCAAGGACTACTGGGTTGTCATTTATCGAATCACATAGGACATTTCTGTTCTTATACTAGAAGCGGTATATTATTAATTGATCATACATTATCTTCATATACAACATATTATACCCAAGCATACCCTTTGATATACCCTAAGGGTCTTAAGGAATAAGTCAAAGTATAATTCATCATACACAAGATACTATGATGATCTCAAGTCCAAGGATCACTTGCACTACTCTCACTATAGGAATTCCTATTGACAGGCAAGTAAAACTCCATTTGGTATTCCTTAGCGAGCCACGTTCAGTGAACTTATTCTCTAATAAGCACCTACATACTTGCTTTAGTGTCTCCACACAAATGATCATGAGATCAATCATCCTCATCCAATGAGCAAGCAACGTATGTACCAATCTATCCGAATTCACTAATCCCCAATTTAGTAATCCAACGATTGGGAACTATTTTAGTTTTAAGCTTTCTAAGAATTTAGATCTCATTAGAATGATCATCATCATTATTCTAAAATCATTGCTTAAAACTATGGGTTTATCACATATTATAAAACAACATCATGTAGATAATTAAAAGCCTTTAATAAATTATTACTTTTTATTAATAAATGAATAAGATTGTTACAAAGTATATGCTTTATCATCAAACATGATGGGCTTGTGTGCATACTACTTTCAATATGCTTATGTGAAACCTCTAACATGTATGTATGTTAAAGTATAAGTGTATATGTATATTAGAGTTACACAGAAATAGGAAGTGCAAAGCTCAACCACTGGTTTCGGGCAAGGAGGGGCAAGAATGGCTGCGCCATCCCTAAGTTTGCAGATGCAGGTATTAATTCGCCATCCTGCAGTCATGAATAGTATCTATTTTTGATCTGATGTTCAAAGCATGCTTATATGATTACTTTAACTTGTATTATATGACCAATATGCTATGTAATGTGTTAAGAAACATGCTAGGTGATAGAGATGAATGTTAATGAATAATTATAACTTTCAAATGTTAAGTCCAAAAGGATGTTTATAAGCTATAAAGCAATGATACGTTGTTTGACTTTGTGGTGTCATACAATCTGATTTGTGCTATGAAGATATATGATATGTGATGTAGTATGTAGTTACAACTAAGTTAGACGTTTATGTATACGTTAAAACTTACATATATGAGTTTATGTAAATAATGAAATCCTATACGTGTAAATGTATTATGTTAGGATCTGAAAGAGGGTATTAAGCTTTACTTTGGTAAACTACGCTTGAGGAAAGTACTCGAACCTTACTCGTTATTGAGCATTATTGAACTTGTGCAATTATTGATCGTACAAATAGAATTTTGAAGGAAACATATTTCGTAATGAAATTTCAAACCTTGATTCGAATGATTACTATTCATATATATATATATATATATATTATGTAAGAGTTGTTTAAGCCATTAATTCGGCTAGACTATTGATAATTGATTGAAAGTTATCCAAACCAAATTAACTTGGTGCAGACTCTTATAACTGAGAAGAACAACCCTCTTAGTAGGGGAATTATATATTATCAGGGAACCGACGTGCGCACATGAGAAAGACTAAATGTTATGGATGGCATAGGGTACTTTAGGCTGATCGCATGTTGTACTCGTTTTGTAGAATTATTAGTAGTATCACTGTTAATTCTAGGAGAAGTCCATAGTCCTTAGTGACTACTCATTATTCGTTACTTTAAAATCTTGAATTGATAAATCTTTGAATATTATTGATAATTCTGTCCATACCGACTGTTGTTGATAATCATTTGTACTTCTTGCTATCTTGAACTATCATTATTAATATACCCTTGATAAATTGAAAATAATATTGAATACCCTTTTTGCTATATTACTTGCTGGGCAAAATTGTTGCACATCCTTGCTTTCCCTAAAACTTTTAGTGAAGGCAGAACATAGTGAACCCTCTGGCAAGGACAAGGGTAAAGAAAAGGCATTATAGTAGTTATTTCTAGGTTGCTAGGAATGTGCTATGATTTGGTTATAGAAGAACTTATTTAACTATGTTTCACTTAAGTTGTGTTGTATTATGTATTATCTATGTCCAAACGATGTTTAATTGTGGTTAAGTTATGTAAGAGATGTTTAAGATACGAACCCTTGGGACAAGAATAATTATGTTATATCAATGTAATATATTCTATTATTCTGCTATGTAAGATATTGAGTTATTATAAGAGTTAGTACGTGAAAACCAAATTTGAGACAAGTGTGGTCTTAATTTGGGGGTGTCAAAGGTTGGTATCAAAGTTGTAGTTATAAACCTTAGAAGCGAGAGTCCTTAGATTATAACTTAGGAGAACTTAGAAGATAGAGGAGACTCATGTAGAGTTTTCCTAGAGAGAGACCTAGTGTGTTATGAAATATAATTTCATTATATACAATGAACTTATGTTTATTTAACATTCTGACCGGAGTTGTTGTTTTTGTTGTCTTATGTTGGTGATGTAACGCCCCAAAATCCGGTCTATTTTCACATCCGGATTTCGTACGTCACGATCCCATCTTCTTCCAAACATACATCATTATATAACTAAATATAATAACATACATTCTCAAATCCCAGGTTCTAAAACCTTATAACCTCTTTCATTATAAATAATTATAATTACATTATTCGTTATCTCTTACAAGAGTGACTTTCATCCGCCACCAAGGATACATAACCGTTCATTAAACTATTCTATAGTTTAATTCTATCATTATATATTACAAGTCTTCGCTTGATCTTTACGCACATTCATATAATGAATAACACTTCTTCTGGATACCGATTAGCTTGATCTTTACGGGATCCTTAAGTTCTTATAACATCGTTCGCTGAAAATATTTTTATTTTAAGCAAGTGTGAGCATTCAATTGCCCAGCAAGTCTTAGCAGTTGAACAAATAACTTCAAGAATTTAAACATTCTTTTAACATTTCAATAACCGAACAAAGGTTATGAAAAACTTAAATAATAGGAATAATCTCGATTCCTATCATTTTAAAACATTAGTCACATTCACTTTGAAATACTTTCATTCTCTACTCTCTTTCATACACATTCTATCTGGCTAGAATCAATAGCACAGACTTAACAATAACGGTTCATGTATAAACAGAACATGCTCATATTGAATAGTTCAATCACAGGACAATTCATATCATAGAAACACCGAAGTGTTCACATTGTGATACAAGGCCTCATACGTTCTACCACCTTGTACAAATATCACACATTCGCACATAGACAGAACTTCTTAAGTTCAACATTTGAGAAGTTTTAGAAACTAGAATTCATTTAAAATATGAATAAAGTTAGGAAACTTGCCTTACGCATAGCTACAGCTTATAGTTTACGCTTAACTGCTCATTCCAATTCCTATGTAGCAAATAAGGAAATAACACATACACCAATTAGTCATATACTTGACTTTACGCATTGGTTTACTTAACTTTACTTCTTAGGGTTCGCGTTCTTATAATCTAATTTTACACGACCAAATTCCTTTATCGGTTAACGGCTTCATAACATACGGAGATATCTTACTTAATACGCTCATCATCTTTGATGATTTACATTCTTATCTTCTTCTTATAACTCTCCTAGGACTAAGCACACATCGTGTCTCTACTAGTAGTCCATATGGTACTCTGAGTGGTTTCCCACAAACAACCAACAAACAAGTTTCCGTCTCATCTACACTGCCCATAACAGTGCGTTAGATCGGTTGCCAGTTTTGTATATACCTTCGCTCTCAGAAGGAATTGTTTAGCCCAGCTCCCATATATCAACCATCAAAGGTTACAATTGTATTATAACCTAAATTCATCTTAACTTATCCGAACTATTAAACTATAATGTTCGTTAAGTCAATTTCTTATTCCTTATGGCTTTCTGGCAACTAAATGCCATACCTCAGGATTTATTCTTATTGTCCAAGTCATACAGTCTTTTATATACTCAGAACAATCATTCCATATTCATTCTACGCATTTATAGCATTAAGCATTTTACATTACCTTATTCTTAACTTACAACGTTAGGTTAATTCGACTCAGAACATCATCTAAGTTATAAACATTAACTCGGCTTCTTTACGTTATACGTACTTGTCTTTAATTTAGCTTCTTCACCGTTCATAGGTTTAATCATTGGTCTTCGTTATCCTACGGTCAAACCATACACGGGGTATAGGTTCTACTATTTAATATTCGCGTACACTCAACCTACACATCGGTTAAAGTGTTCATCGCTTATTTCATTCTAACATTCTCATCCGACTCACATTTGACTTTCATTAATCTTCTTACCATTCGCTACGACTTTCTTGATAATTCATATTTTACTTACTACCTTCATCAACGTCTAAGTTATACAACCAATGTATACTTAGAACGTTCTTCTGACGTAAATATGATTCACAAGGATCGTTTACGTATCCAACGTTTACGTTGTTCATCCCTTAATCTCACATTCAACCTTTAACTAAGGTTTTAATCGCTTTCATTCATTACTATCACCTGAACCCCATGTTCAATATTCTTTCTTAATGTCAAAGCCATACGATTTGTTGTATGCTAAGACCGATCGTTCATCGCAACAACGTTGCGCTCACAACGTCTAAACGCTTTACATTCATCTATCATTACCACGTCATAACATCAAAATGTTATACATTACTATCATCACTCAACGTCTAAGGAATAATAATTATAGCAATCCCTCATGTTCGTTTATCACGAATATGGTCCCCGGATATCGATTCCGTAACCCGCGTCTACATTCTTTGCTTTTTAATCTCGTTTAATCTTTTCATTCAACCTTCAATAAAGGTTTAAATCACTTTATTAAGTGATATATTAGTTGAACTACATGTTCATATTTCTTTCTTTCACATACCCCAGTAATTGAGCAGTTAAAAGCTCATCATTGGGCATCGCTCTTGATCAGGCCTGCAAGACTCTTGCCCTTCCTTTACCTTGTATTGCACTACCTCAGTAGTGTTAAACTATCGAGGTTTGGAAACATGTGGCGCCACTATCTTCTCTATTTCTCGTGTCGCGACGCCACTCAGCAGTAGCTGATGGCCCGGGCCTCGCGCTGCAGAGACGCCTCCCAAGGCTCTACTGGCGCTGCGACGCCGAGCACAAAACCTAGAAATTTTTTCTAAGTCTTAGAAATTGCTTAAGACGATTACTTCCCGATTCCATAACTTATTCGATATAACTCGGAATGAGGTCATTCCAAAGCCATTCTCTTCTTTGTCTTACGTACTTCGATTACCCATGGACAGAACTTCATTCTGAATCTGTTAACATGCCATTCAATTGGCTTAATCTTCACTCTTCGTTCATTTTACGTTTTTAACGTTCTTCGTTCTTACAATCCGTAATTCGGTCATCCAAAATTGGAAATAGTTCGTTCTTGAGTCCACGACTCACGTTTTATACGTTCACTTACATTATTATGAAACCCTACACGTTCGGGTTCATTTACATACTTTCTATTTCTCGTTCATCTTTTATGAATTTTCGCTATAACTTCGTTATAGCTCAGTTTTAATCCGTTCTTCATGAACATTTCTAACGTTCCTAACCAAGAATCTAACTTATACGCAATGGTTTTAAGCTTGTCCATCAACAACAATTATCCTACGATGGTTTTGAATTTGTCCATCAACAACGTTCTTCGCGTTCTTCACGTGTTCTTCGCGTTCTTCGTTCGTTCTTCATTTTTAATCGATATTTTGATTACGATTTTACTTTTTCTTGGAATTTAATGTTATAAAACACCATTCCTTACTTAATTCACCTACTCATTTATATAATCCACTCGAATCGTTCTAATTCATTATGAATCGTACACTTCCTTAAGAAATTTGTAAACTAAATTTCTACTTTCTACTTTCTTCTTTTCTCATGATTTCAACCATATGAAATCATTTCCAACATCTTTTACTTGTTATTCTCATTAAGTTATGTTTTTAACATATAAAACATAAAGAATATCTAACATAGAAGTTAGGTTTTAATACCTTCCTTTCTTATTTTTCTTCCTTTAGATAAAATCGGCGATTCGCTAGCTTTTCTATTTCACGAAAATTTTTGATCCGATCATTCATACTCATGCTATTCCGTCTCCCTCTTCATCTGAACCCTCTCTCTTTCTCTCTACGGTGTATGATTTTCAAAATCCCAAATAAATGAATTCAGCTTACTATTTATAGAATTTCCAAGTTAGGGGAATTTTAGTCATTTTGCCCCCCTCCTAACCTCCTTACTATTCAAGGCTTAAGGACTAAGTTAACTTAACCCTCAAGTTTTCTTAGCCCTTAAGTTTCGTAGTTCCGTCTTTTGGGTTTCGTCTGACAGTTTTAAATATGACTGATACGTTTTAACTATGATTCTCAGAATTCAAATATTTTTGGATATTTCGTCTTTCCTTTACCGATTAACTTATACGTATTCTTTGGATTTCTGAAAAACTGAAAAACACTTTTTGGTGTGAAGCGTTTTCGTTCATGTTTTCCCCTAACGTAGCTAAACGAATGAAAAGTACATAACATTACTTTTCGTCATTTTCATTTTGTCCGATTTCTGCACGTTTTTCGAGAAAAACTTTTATCGACTTACTTAACTTTTCACGATATATTATCATCGAATCTTTCGACGAAATGTCATTTTGACATACCAAACTCTCGAAAAGGCTTAGGTTATTCAAACCCTAACCCTTAGGGTTTCATCAGGTGAATATTGCATATTTCGTCTTTTTCCCCGGAAATATTTTGTTCACGGAAAAAAAAAAATTCGTCTTGAAAATTCTTACTCGTTCAGTCTAGCTCGTAGCCAGAATCCTCCCGATTAATAATCATTCTAGGTTATAGAACGACTAATAAACACATAGCATAGAATAGTATTAATAAAAATTTATTTTATTAATAACTAATTCTTTAAATCTTAAATTCTGGACAATCCGAATTTTTGGGTTGTCATAGGTGATTGTAGGATGACTGACACGGGGTGACCTAGTCGAGTGGTAGAGGAGGAGCCGCGTGACATCTACATAGTATTTGAGGCACCATTGATAGCAAAGCCTATTTTAGCAGTGGCCCCTATCGATGATAATGACGAGGAGGAGGAGGATGAGATGGAGCCTGTAACAATCCAAGATTTTATTATATGTAATTTAAAATATTTATTAAATTAAATAAATATTTTATTGATATGATTGTTGTTAGTAAATATTTATTTGATGTGATTGTTGTTAATAAATATTTATGAATTAATAAAATTCTAAATTAATTTAATTTATAATTAGAGAGTTGTAAGATAACATGAGATGTTATATTATTGTTTTAATTTAATAATTTAAGATGGTATGTTAAACTATTAAATAAAATTATAATGAAATTATAATTTTGTGATATTTGTTTAAGCGGAATATTTATTTGAAATATAGTATGTGTAATTGATTTATTTGATTAATGTGGGATATGGAAATCCAAATAAAAAATATGTGATTATAAATTATAATCTAAATTGTTTATTAAAATAAATTAAAGGAGTTAAATTTTGTTTTTGCCAAACAAGGCTTAAAGATATTAAGTCTTTAAGTTTTAAAGTGTTTTTGCCAAACAAATCCTTATGGCTTTTGAATTTTTGATTATTGAATTTATAGATAATATAAATAAAATAAATTTAATAAATAAAATATATTTATAACCTAAGCGTTAATATTTTGTAACTGATATATTTAGTATACGTATTATGGCTAGCTTATCAGTTTATTATGTTTACGTTTGAGCGTTAGTTGGCTTTACGTTATACTGAGAAAGAGAGAAGAAGATTACAGAGAACTTGAGAGAGAGTTTGAGAGAAAATCTAAAAATTTCACAACAATTTCAAAGTGGTTTAGCAAGGATTACAAGCAAATTGAAGGTAATTTACATAACCTTAATATTATATATATATATATATATATATATATATATATATATATATATATATATATATATCTGCATGAGATCAAGAGTAGACCTCTTAAGTAGTAGAACTCTCTTAAATAATAGAACTTTATCAAAGCAGCGTAGTTTTGATAAGGCTTGATGACATTTTTGTAAATACCATGCCACCGCGTATTTACAAAAATGCCACCGCGTCTTATCAAAACTACGTCGTTTTGATAAAATTCTATTATTTAAGGCATTCTGCTATTTAAGAATTCTACTCTTGATCCTTTCTATATATATATATATATATATGTGTGTGTGTTTCACGGCAAAAAAATTTTATGTTCTGTGAATTCAATTTGTTGAATTGTTGATATATATAGCTGGTAATTGTGATTATGCGTGTTTATGATGTTAGAGTTTGCATTTAGATAAGAATTTGTTATGCTAATTACGATTAAAAAGAAAGAAAAGTGTTTACAGTATATATTTTTCATATGGCTTGTTAAAGTAACAAATATGGTGGTCAATTTGTATGTTACTCTGTAAATTGAGTCTTGATTATGCTAGTCCATTAAGAAATGAAGAGAAGGTAGTTTGAATGAAGTAATTTGGACAAGAATTGTGATCACAGTGATGATTTTTGTGAAGGATGTCAAAAAATTGAAGTTTTTATACAAAAACACGAATTTAAGGATTTAAATTAGTTAAAGTGTTGTTAAATTGTTCTAAGTGGTTGAATATGTGAGCAATCATGTTGGTGTTAGTTCTATACCAATTGTATATGTTAATTTTACTGTTTTGTGGGTGACATTCGTGTTAGTTGGGCTAAAATGGACCTCGCTTTAGGCTGCGTTTTCGTTTACTTCTGCACTGGCCTTGCAATTTTGCTTTGGTGCCAAGGCGAAAAGCAGTCTCATTCTTGCCGATCGAAGCTTAAGTATGGCGAATCGCTGCGCCATACCTTGATCTGAGGCAGTGGTTTCTGCTACTACTGAAGACCTTGGATACCATTATAACTTAGTTTAATGATGTGTTAATGTAATAAACATGTAATGAGGAGGTTAAAAAAAAACCGTGTCATGTCATTGATAATTTCAAAGTTGTAAAAGGATTTATAAGTTATGAATGCGATATGTTAGAACTTAGTGTATACAACGAATGGTAGATAAGTGTTGTGAAGTTAACACTTATGAATTCTGAAATGTATATGGTAACGTAAGACTTGTACTGAAATAACAAGTTTAGCTAGAAGTGAGTGTTATGTTGAAAAGTGGATGTTAGAATATCTAATAGATATTGTGATTCCAATAAAATGTGTAGCTGAACGTGAGTTGTAAATTATAGCTTATGCTCGAGGCAAGTTTCTAAACCTTACCTCTTTACATTGAGCAAGTTTCTTACTCTAAACTTTGATTAAGTAAATTCTTTTATTCTTAATCTTTATTCGAGCAAGCTCTAATTCTAACGTTATCCAAGCAAGTTTTGAACTCTAATCATGATTGAGTTGTTCTAACTTATTTATAGTTAAACAATTTTTCTTAAGTTCTATTCCCTTATAATGGATGTAACTTCTTGAACTCTCATCTCTAATATTGAGCTATTTTATTTTAAATTACTATGCACAAGTTATTATCATGTTGAGCAAGTTTTTAGTTTTTAGCTTGCTCAAGTAATGTATGTTCAGTAATTTCATTTCTAATTTATAAGATCATAGCCTTAGCTTATTATTGTTCAAGCAAGGTTTATTGTTTCATTCAATACTTATGTTTTAGTTATTTCTAAGCATAAGTTTAATAAATAGTTAGTTCATCTACAATTATTCATTGTTCCATACTATGTTGTTGGTGATCAATTGTAGTGTTATCAAACTTTGTTGATTCAACTAATCCTTTAGTTGATGGTCGTTAAACTCTAAATTACCCTTGAAGCTTATCCAAACCAAACTTTCTTTGGTGCGGACTTGTACTCTAAAACTGAGAAGAACAACCCTATTATATGGGATACGCAATACGTTTAGATGTTTGTGCACAATACATGGTACAAAGGGCTGATCCCCCTAAGTACGTGAAGTCCCTACAGTACAACTGTTAAGGTTAAAGTTGAAAGATTACTTATAACCGTGGACATAGTTCGTGGTCTTATGATCCCCAGATATATATTTCATATTTTGATTCCAATTTTTGGGTTATCATTGATAGAGTACTATTCAGTTTTGATGAGCCTATTCATTGGTAGTTATTATTCTCTTATTGATTCATTGCTATATCTAGTGAGCATTTATTTTGCTCACTCTTGCATAAATATAATTATTGCAGCTAAAGTTGAGAAAGTCGATGAACCTACGACTAACAAAGGAAAGGGAAAAATGTGCAAGTGATGAAGACTTGTAATTTCAATTTGTCATGATGTTGGATTTTATATTTAATGATGTGATGTAATTATTTTATTTCCGCACTTGATTGACGTTCAAGGTTAGACAACCTGGGAATACTTTTTGATTAATGGTGTAACCCTTTTATAGGGAGGATTTCTGATTTAATTTTATTATATTTGGGTAGATATATATAAATGAATGGAAAGTGAACACCAAGTCTTGTGAGAATGAAGTACGTAGATTTGAGGGTGTCACAAGTTGGTATCAAAGCTTTAGGTTATGAACCTTAGGTGGGGAAAAGCCTTAGGAAGTAACCTTTGAAAAGATAGTGGTGATAAACTCTTATCGAGTTTTAGGAAAGAAATAATAAAACACTTATGTGCTTATGTGGTTGCAACCTATGTGCTCGTGAGTGTCGAGTAGTAATGATTAGTAATTAAAACTTAAAATTTTGGTTGACAAGATGGCTAATGTGGGAGAATCCAGTTAGGCTAGGGAGGAAGGATCCCAGATGCCTAGGGAAGAAGAGCCTCGAGATATTCAGGTGGTTTGGGAACAACTACTGCCATGAGAAGCATCTTTGTTGGTCACGGTGGTTGAGCAGGAGGGTTTACCTGATGAGGATGATGAGATAGAGACGGACGTGGAGGACCCCGTTGAGCTGCCACAATCGAATGAGGATGAGGAGGACAAGGAGGAATAGATTCCACTAGGCTCGATAGCTGCTCGTATGTACGATGAGGTATACGATTGCAATGTAGAACTTCAGGATACTGTCGAGGAGTTGGAAGAGATAGTAGCTGAACAGCAGATCGAAATGGTGCAGAAGGAGAACGAGATTCAGGATCGAGATGAACGTCTTAATAATGTCAAAGAGAAGCTGATCCACACTGAAGGAGAGAATGAGCAACTAATAGAGAAGATTACAGAGCTGGAGAACAAGTTGAAAGAAGAATCTACGAAGAGGGCAAGAGCTGAAGATGCATATGAGGAAACTTTTCAAGGAGCCAGGGTAGTAGAGAGAGAGGTACAAGTAAAGAAGATCAAGATTGAAGAGATGAATAGTGTTTTCAACACTACGATCAATCAAGCTCAAGATCGGGTTATGTGTTATCCTATTCAGTTCGAGACTTTGTCATCGTACATTTTAGATCGCCGAACAATGTTTCTTATTATGGAAGAGGAGCACCATAAGGCTATGCAACATTTTAATAGGACGTCATAAATGTAATTATTATGTGATTGATGAATAATAAGATGTAAATCCCGACTATGATATAACCAATGGGATATGATGATGATGAAGTTATCCTGAAACTTTTGTGGTTCAGGAAAGTAATGTAAATAGCAGTGATGCTATTGTTTTTATGTTTCCTAAAAGATTATGAATGAATAAAAGTTATTATTTTATTCAAAGTGTTATGTGTTACGTGATAATCTTTTATAGTGTGCAAATTAAGTAGTAAATACTTAAAAGATTGAATAGAATCTAATTAGTATATTTTAACATAAAATGCCTCCAAGACGTCAACCATGACAGTAATAACAACAATGCTGAGGCTAATCCAGTTCAGCAATTAGTAACGCTACTGATGGGAGCATTGCAGAATTAGCCACAGAATCAAGCTGCGACATTTAAGGACTTCAAGGCGGTTGGACCACCAGAATTTTGTGGGTCCATGAATCCGGTTGACACAGATCTGGATCATGGGAATAGAGAAGGTGTTTGATGTTGCTAAGGTTGGTGAGAACCAGAAGACTACTTTTGCAACATTTATGTTGAAAGTAAAGGCTAGTTATTGGTGGCAAGCCAATAAAACTCGAGGAGGTCAAGGGGTAATGACTTGGGAAAGGTTCAAGGAAACATTCTTTGAAACCTATTTTCCAGAAAGTTCAAAGAATTAGATGGAGGTGCAGTTTCTAGAACTAAAGTAGGGATCAATGACGGTGTCGGAATATGCTGCAAAATTCAACGAGTTAGCTAGGTTTGCGCCATATCAAGTCAACACGGATGAGCCCATGGCTAGGAGGTTTGAGCAGGGACTGAAGCCCTGGTTGTACAGCAGAGTCTCCCCATTCCAGTTAAAGACATTTGCGGCTGTGTTTGAGAAGGCAATTCTCGCTGAGAATGGAGGCGAGGCTGTAACAAAGCACAATCAAGAGCAGAGAAAGAAGAAAAATGAGGATGAAGCTAAGAATGGTGGTAGTAACGGTGGAAATGGTAACAATAATTTGAAAAGGAAGTGGAATGTAAATGTGGGAGCTGGAAATTAGTGAGGTAACCAACAGAAGAAGAAGATTGACGCATGTTCTACATGCGGGAAGTTTCACACGGGTATGTGCTTAAGGGGGAAGCGGGTATGCTTTAACTATGGCTAGGAGGGTCACATTGCCCCAAATTGCAATCAACCCAAGAAGAATGCTTGCTACACCTACGGGTCAAAGGATCATTTTGCTCGCGAGTGTCCAAAGAAGAAATCTGGGGAGGCAACTGGAAGCAAGGGAAGTGGCAGTGGAGGTACACTAACTATTGCTGGACCAACATCATCAAATAAGCCTACAACCAGAACCTTCAACACGACGGTGCTGGATGCGGTGCAATCAAAAGATGTCGCATCAGATATTATCCCAATCAAAGATATAAATGCATACGTATTATTTGATTTGGGTGCTACTTGCTCGTTTATATCTGATGAATTTGCTAGGAGGTTAGAAATACCTAGTGAAGAGTTGAATGTCCCTATACAAATAAAAATTACGAAAAAGGAGGTAATTTCTATTAGGCTTGTATACAAGAACTGTAAGGTGAATATTAAGGGAAGTGTTATGACAGTAGATTTAATCCCGATAAAACTTGGAGAGTTTGTTGTTATTTTGGGAATGGATTGGCTGTTCAATTATGTAGCAATAATTGATTGTCAAAAAAAATGTGTAAACCTTATAACTCCGTCAAAGGTAGTTGTCTTTGGTAGCAAGGTGTCTGATGGTTATTATGATGCCCCCAAAGTAGGTATACATCACCCATCTTGAGTCGCCAGATACATGGTACATAAATTCAAATACAACTTAATTATACAACAGTCCTGCAAAATACGACGTCATATATACTGTGAGTTTCAATACAAATATTGTAACGTATATAATATGACAATATTCATACTCAAATTAATACATGCCATATAAAGTACAACATCAAATATTTTAAGTCTCCAAAGGGACACGAGAAGATTTCTGTTCTCTTCATTTTACTGCGGTGCACTTTTGACGCTTTCAGGGTCAGGTTCTCATCACCCTATTGTTGTTCACCAAAATCAATTATTAAGTGACGTATAAAATACGACACACACATCTTAGGTCCTTAATACAATTATATAATGCATGTCATGCCATAGTGAGGACTACTAATGCTATCATCCGGATCAATACTCCATTCCCCGACTAGTCCCAGCCTATATTTTCATTTCTGAAGAAGAGAACAATAAAAGAAAAGGTGTGCTCAACTAGCCCAGTAAGAAATATTATGACTAAGATAATGCAGAATAAATTATCATTAGTCTTCAACAATGTTAAACTGATAAAATATAATATACATCAAGTTTAACTGCAGCGGAATAAGCAATCCATTAAAATAGTCAAGTAGAGAATAAAATCTACTATCTTCTATGATTTAAAAAGTTTCTCATCAACATAATCGCTGAGACTCAGCTTAATAAATAAACCACAGCATCGAATCATCCCTGCACTACGGGCCAAGGATATTCATTAAATCATCAATGGTCATGACTATACCGAATAACTCCTGGTCATAATCATACCAAAAACTGTCCATCGATGCACTACAGGCCACTGAGGACGTTTACCACATCGTTTATAACATTACAGGTCATAATTATACCGAATGATCCCTGGTCATAATCATACCAACTCCATCTCTGCACGTAAGCCAAAGATATACAACAATAAAACCAATAATCAACAGTCCATCTTTGCACGTAAGCCAAAGATATACAATTCAATAATCAACAGTCCATCTTTGCACGTAAGCCAAAGATAACTTTCATCACCATATAAATATGAGGATGATGACAATGATATAAACATTTATCAAACGAAAGCAAGGATAAATATTAAAGACTTTAAATTTATCCAAATATTATCAACCACCTAATAAACTCATAATCTAATAGTATTAATATTATAACAATATTTTAATCACTTCTTAAACTTATAAACAATTTATTTCAATTGTTTACACTTTACCACATAATGCATTTAATCATTCAAAATGCCATACTCATAATATTTCATCACTAATGATCAAATCCCTCATCAAAAATATGCATATACCCTATATAGGATTTTTAAGCCATAAAATCATATTTACCAATTTTTCAACTTCACATAGCATATTTAACTCATATGTTCGTAACTAAAATATTTTCATGAAAAATACCATTTCATTCCCAAAAATATTTCTTTTCTGGGATTTAGCAGAATATAGTCCCATAATGAACATATATTTTTCTCGGAATTTTTAAAATTCATTTACTATTTTTCAAAAATTAATTTCTAATTAATTCCTTAAGAAATTAGCTACCTCAAGTTTAACTCCAAAAATTCCCAAATCTTGGCAGGATCTTACACATGTTAACGTGAGCTTCAAGTTTAAATGTCATGGTCATCAGAGTTATAGAACTCCGGTTATAACCTTTTTTGTCGGAAAAACCTAAATATTGAAATAGTCATAACTTGCTCATTATAAGTCGGAATGAGCTCATTTTTGGACATGAGGTACTTTATACAATATATTTCCATGTCCCAAAAGGCCGGATTTTTTCTTACAAATTAAGTGGCCGAAATAGCCCTTTTAAATTTCTGGGCAGTAGCTTTTTGCTATTTTGCAGCTTTTGACTCCTTTGCTAAAAACAGTCCACACGAAAATCTACAACACCTTTTCCAGAGATTCCACTTGGATAAGTTAGAAGACTCATATAACTCTAGAACTTGACCACACCCAAAAATTCAAAATGTAATAGGAGATATGGTCAATTGAATTTCATGTTCCATTTTCACCTAAATCTTATTTTCAACCCTTTGTGATTTCTAAGAAACTTTCATGTTTTCACATAATAACCAACATAACTCATCATAACACTTACTAATACTACATATACCAATGATTTTCATCAGTCCAATAATTTTTTTATGACTTCCATCATAATCAACAGTCCAATGCTTATATTAGGACTTTAATCATAATCCACGTAAACAGATCATTTCCACAATTTAATAAGGAATGAATACAAATGATCATTCACCATACATGTGGTAATCCACATAGACAGGTTATTCCAACAGAATAATAAAGAATGGAATAACTGAGGAATTCACTATGCATGTGATAGATCGCACAGACAGGTTATTCTCAACAGAATAATAAAGAAGCGGAACCGTGTCAAAGCGTAATTCGCGACCAGCACAGTGATGTTCCAATGTAATAATAAAGAATCTAATAACAACAGAAATCACCATGCATGCGATAGACCGCACAGATAGGTTATTCCAACAGAATAATAATTAATGGAAACAGGTTAGGCGTAATACGCACCGACGGGATATTCCAACAGAATGTTAAATAATGGAATAATAGAAGAATTTCACCATGTATGCGGTACTTCGCATAGACAGGTTATTCCAACAGAATAATAAAGAATGGAATAACAATAGCTCTCTTCATGAATACGAAAGAAATAATACCCCTTACCTCAAAAGAAGAATGGATACTAGAATAAAGACGTAGCAGACTTCTCTTCTTCTTTTTCTCTATAATTTCTCTCTATAATAATTGCTCTATAGCTTTAGTGAATTGGTGAGAAATGAAGGAAGAATGAGCTTCTATTTATAGGAAAATATAGTTTCAATAATTGCATGTTTTGGGGCTCAAAATATTACAATACAGTACCTCCAACTTTTCTTTCATTTTTAATTTGGTCCTGCAAGTATTATCAAACTTGCACCACCTCCCCTAATAGTAAATAATATGAATCAATAGTTCAATCATGTGAATCAATAGTTATAATCATGTGAACATATGAATTACAGTATAGTACCTCCATCTATACCTCCATTTTTAACTTAGTCATGCAAGTATTATCAATCTTGCACCAACTCCCCTAATAGTATAAGAATGTGATTCAATAGTACACACATGTGAACAAATAGTTATATAAGCATGTGAATTAGTAGCAATTAATTTCTCATTTATCCGATTAATTACCCGATTTATCAATATAACCCCCAGACATCAATTATCATCGGAATAGAAATCGATTTCCACTAACACTAATAATCCCAACACAATAGAACTATCAAATTCATCTTTAACCAACACAAACTTATTCATCATTAATATTATAACTCACAATATTTAACAACCAGGTTGTTCCCAGGAAAGAGGAGGCTTTCTGATAAGGATTTCTCCTTATTGGCGCGCAATTAGGTGACCAAGTCTCTCCTTGACAGAACTTCTAGACATTATAAATGTTGTAATTTAATAATATGAATAACTTTTTTGTCTCAATTATTGATTTAACAATATATCATATTATGTAGATGATACTGTGACAATAATCGAATCAATAATATGAGAGCTATGATGCAGCAATTACTGTAGCAATAATTGAGTATAACTAAGTGACTTCTCACGTAAGCATCAATAACCAATACCGTGTGCTACTATGCAACCATATGTATTACTGTACTTTTACTACAGAGTAGTTTAACAGTTTTAACGGTAATACTTTCGCTGTTATTTTTATAAAAAGATAATTATGTCATTTTCTAAATACGACAATACTTCCGTTGTGGGTTCGCCAATGATTGTGTCATCGTATGGATATTCCCGACAAAAGAATATTCCTCGACCAAACGAATATTTTATAACAACTTGCATACTTTGCAAAATTTATAAATACTACTCACAACTATAACATTATATCAAATCCACGCCATAATATTAAAAAAATATTTCGAGGAAATTAAATCTTTATTCATAAAATTTGGGGTCTCATAATCTCCCCTCCTTATGATTTCGCCCTCGAAATTTACGTACGTACCTGGTATGCCGAAGTGGTGAGGATACCTTGACTTCATTTCAAATTCTAACTCTTGAGGTATAACCTTTGAGTGTTGAATATGATCATTCTTATCCAAGATTTTAACACGTATCTCCTCATACGTTAAATCTTCTGCTATCTCATCTAGTTCTAATTTAATAACGTGGTTCAGGTCATCCACGTATTTAGGTAACATCGATACGTGAAAAACGTTATGTACACGCGACATACTTGGCGGTAAAACAAGTCTATTGGCCACAGTTCCTATTCGATCGAGGATTTCAAATGAGCCAATAAAATTGAGGGTTGAGATTTCCTCTCTTCAGCAACTCTTGCTTTTAAAATAACGCCCTCTTGAACCTTCTTTTTCGTGTTCATCATCTTCGGGTGTGTATTTTGAGCGGATTTAACTTTATCGATTAAAGTCGATTCTACTCGTATATTCGTTATCTTCACGTGGGTCTCTAGATCCTTTAACTCTATCTTCATCATTTGTAAGTTATACGAAATGGGTTTTTTATGTTAACGACATCGCACTAGTAAACGCATACGATCTTCTACTCAACGCGTCAGTTACCACGTTCGCTCTTCCACGATGATATTGAATGGTATAATCGTAATCTTCAACAGCTCAAGCCAACTTCTTTGGCGCATTATACGTTCGTTTTGGTTGAAGAAATATTTAAGGGTTGAAGGAATGGGTTTTATACTGGGGTCAATACAAAATTCGATTTCACGCTCTAGGGGTAGGCTAAGAAGTCTTCAAGAATACGTCAGGAATTTATTAACAATAGAAATATCATTCAAAACTGTGACTCTCATCCAAGACTTGGATAGCACATGTAATGAAGGTTTCTCCTAACGGAGTTTCAACCGATAAGTCAAAGTCTAATTTCTCCGAAGTCAAATTTAAACGTTAAGCGCAAGCAAGAGAGATAAAAGAATGGGTAGAATCGATATGTAATAAGGTATAGACTTCACAAAAATTTATAATTAACTAACCCGTGCTAACTTCGTTCGGGTTACTCGCTTTTTGAGAAGTCACGAAAAATGTTCTTCCTGAAACCACCGACTTTATTTACGCCCTTGCTGCCACCGTCCCAGCTGGACTTGACTTTGGTGCACGACAAAATTGGGCTCAGTGACCTTCTCTTCTTGAAATTTCAACTTCTATTATCTTGGCCATGATTACCACCGAAGTGGATACCATTCTTGGCATGATAATTTCCCCCACGATGGTTATCATTGTTCCGATGGCCGTTGCCACCGGTACGATTATTATCGTGTTGTTGCTCGTTGCCTTTTGGTTGTGCTGAATCATTATCGCGCTCAATAACTGAGCCCTATTCACAACATCTGAATACAAACACTGTCACAAAACAAGGGTTAATTAACATATCACATATTATCCCTATACTCTGACCGACCAATTTAAATACCAAATTAACTTAGGTAAGTCATACTAGCGAAGTAATTCCCCGTCTCTCCCCTCTTAGTTCTTGTCTCACATCTCAGCCAGGGATCATATCCCTAAGCTTTGATACCAACTGTGACGCCCCCAAAATTGGTATACATCACCCATCTTGAGTCGCCAGATACATGGTACATAAATTCAAATAAAACTTAATTATACAATAGTCGTGCAAAATACGACGTCATATATACTGTGAGTTTCAATACAAATATTGTAACGTATATAATACGACAATATTCATACTCAAATTAATACATGCCATATAAAGAAGTACAATGGAAAATATTTCAAGTCTCCAAAGGGGCACGAGAAGATTTCTGTTCTCTTCATTTTATTGCGGTGCACTTTTGACGCTTTCAGGGTCGGGTTCTCATCACCCTATTGTTGTTTACAAAATCAATTATTAAGTGACGTATAAAATACGACACACACATCTTAGGTCCTCAATACAATTATATATTGCATGTCATGTCATAGTGAGGACTACTAATGTTATCATCTGGACCGTCACTCCTGTCCCCGACTAGTCCCAGCTATATTCTCATTTCCTGAAGAGAACAATAAAAGAAAGGGTGTGCTCAACTAGCCCAGTAAGAAATATAATGACTAAGATAATGCAGAATAAATTATTATTAGTCTTCAACAATGTTAAACTGATAAAATATAATAGACATCAAGTTTAACTGCAGCGAAACAAGCAATCCATTAAAAGAGTCAAGTAGAGAATAAAATCTACTATCTTCTATGATTTAAAAAGTTTTTCATCAACTTAATCGCGGAGAAAGCTTAATAAATAAACCACACCATCGAATCATCCCTACACTATGGGCCAAGGATATTCATTAAATCACCAATGGCCATGACTATACCGAATAATTCCAGGTCATAATCATACCAAAAACTGTCCATCAATGCACTACAGGCCATTGAGGACTTTTACCACATCGTTTATAACATTACATGTCATGATTATACCGAATGATCCCTAGTCATAATCATACAAAGTCCATCTCTGCACGTAAGCCAAAGATATACAACTATAAAACCAATAATCAACAGTCCATCTTTGCACGTAAGCCAAAGATAACTTTCATCACCATATAAACATGAGGATGATGACAATGATATAAGCATTTGTCATACGAAAGCAAGGATAAATATTAAAGACTTTAAATTTATCCAAATATTATCAACCACCTAACACTTACTAATACTACATATACCAATGATTTTCATCAGTCCAATAATTTTATTATGACTTTCATCATAATCAATAGTCCAATGCTTATATTATGACTTTAATCATAATCCACGTAAACAGATCATTTCCACAATTTAATAAGGAATGAATACAAAGGATCATTCACTATGTATGTGGTAATCCACATAGATAGGTTATTCCAATAGAATAATAAAGAATGGAATAACTGAGGAATTCACTATGCATGCGATAGATCGCACAAACAGGTTATTCTCAACAGAATACTAAAGAACGGAACTAGGTCAGGCGTAATTCGCACTGAAAGGATATTCCAACAGAATAATAAAGAACGGAACCAGGTCAGGCGTAATTCGCACCGACAGGATATTCCAACTGAATAATAAAGAATGGAATAACAACAAAAATCACCATGAATACGATAGAGACCGCATGCATGAGTTATTCCAATGAATAATAATTAATGGAACGGATCAAAGCGTAATCATACAAGCGGTGATATTCCAATGAATGTTAAAGAATGGAATAATAGAAGAATTTCACCATGTATGTGGTACTTCGCATAGACAGGTTATTCCAACAGAATAATAAAGAATGGAATAACAATAGCTCTCTTCATGAATACAAAAGAAATAATACCCCTTACCTCAAAAGAAGACTGGATACTGGAATAGTGAGGTAGCAGACTTCTCTTTTTCTTTCTCTCTATAATTTATCTCTATAATAATTGCTCTATAGCTTTAGTGAATTGGTGAGAAATGAAGGAAGAATGAGCTTCTATTTATAGGAAAACATAGTTTCGATAATTGCACATTTTGGGGCTCGAAATATTACAGTACAATACCTCCAACTTTTCTTTTATTTTTAATTTAATCCTGCAAGTATTATCAAACTTGCACCACCTCCCCTAATAGTAAATAATGTGAATTAATAGTTCAATCATGTGAATCAATAGTTATAATCATGTGAAAATATGAATTAAAGTATAGTATCTCCATCTATACCTCCATATTTAACTTAGTCATGCAAGTATTATCAATCTTGCACTAACTCCCCTAATAGTATAAGAATGTGATTCAATAGTACACATATGTGAACAAATAGTTATATAAGCATGTGAATTAGTAGCAATTAATTGCTCATTTATCCAATTAATTACCCGATTTATCAATATAACCCCCAGACATCAATTATCATCGGAATAGATGTCGATTTCCACTAACAATAATAATCCCAACACAATGGAACTATCAAATTCACCTTTAATCAACACGAACTTATTCATCATTAATATTATAACTCACAATATTGAACAACTAGGTCTTTCCCAGGAAAGAGGGGGCTTTCCGATAAGGATTTCTCCTTATTGGCTCGCAATTAGGTGACCAAACCTCTCCTTGACAGAACTTCTAGACATTATAAATGTTGTAATTTAATAATATGAATAACTTTGTCGTCTCAATTATTGATTTACTAATATATCATATTATGCAGATGATACTGTGACAATAATCGAATCAATAATATGAGAGCTATGATGCAGCAATTACTGTAGCAATAATTGAGTATAACTGAGTGACTTCTCACGTAAGCATCAATAACCAATATCGTGTGCTACTATGCAACCACATGTATTATTGTACTTTTACTACTGAGTAGTTCAACAGTTTTAACGGTAATACTTTCGCCGTTATTTTTATAAAAAGATAATTCTGTCATTTTCTAAATACGACAATACTTCCGTTGTGGGTTCGCCAATGATTGTGTCGTCGTACGGATATTCCTGACAAAAGAATATTCCCCGACCAAACGAATATTTTTTAACAACTTGCATACTTTGTAAAATTTATAAATACTACCCACAACTATAACATTATATCAAATCCACACCATAATATTAAAAAAATATTTCGAGAAAATTAAATCTTTATTCATAAAATTTTGGGTCTCACAGTTATGCAGGCCAAGAAGTTGTTGAGTCAGGGCTGTGTAGGGTACCTAACCTATATAGTCGATACTCAAAAGAAGAAGGGTGTGAAACTGGAGGAAATACCAGTGGTTAGGGACTTCGTAGACTTGTTTTCGGAAGATTTTCCAGGACTTCTGCTTCAAAGAGAAATCGAGTTCGTGATTGACTTAGCACCAGGAACTGCTCCAATATCAAAGGCCCTGTACAGAATGGCTTTGGTAGAGATGAAGGAACTGATGGTGCAATTGCATGAACTGTTAGATAAGAAATATATTCAACCGAGCGTATCACCGTGGGGAGCACCAGTGTTATTCGTGAAGAAGAAGGATTGGTTAATATGTCTTTCCATTGATTATAGAGAATTAAACAAAGTCACTATTAAAAACAAGTATCCATTGCCAATAATAGATGACTTGTTTGATCAATTGAAGGGTGCTAGATATTTCTTGAAAATAGATTTGAGAAGTGGGTATCACCAACTGAAAGTAAGAAAGGAGGATGTACCGAAGATGGCTTTCAGAACTCGGTATGGACACTACGAGTTTCTGGTAATGTCTTTTGGTTTGACAAATGCCCCTGCAACTTAGATTTGATGAACAGGGTGTTTAAACTATTTTTAGACAAGTTTATGGTGGTATTTATCGATGATATTCTGGTGTACTCTAAATCTCAAGAAGAACACGTGGAACACTTACGTTTGACGCTAGAGACGTTAAGAAAAAAAAGTTATAATACTGTCAAGTCTTATTTTATTTAATCATATGTATTTCGATCCTTAAATGCACAACTCCAAATAATACAAATCAGAAACTCCTTTCTAATTTCATTCTCCCTTGGCCAAGGACTACTGGGTCGTCATTTATCGAATCACATAGGACATTTCTCTTCTTTTACTAGAAGTGGTAGATTATTTATTAATCATACATTATCTCCATGTATAACTTATTATACCCAAGCATACCCTTTGATATACCCTAAGGGTCTTAAGGAATAAGTCAAAGTATAACTCATCATACACAAGATACTATGATGATCTCAAGTCCAAGGATCACTTGTACTACTATCACTACAGGAATTCCTATTGACAGGCAAATAAAACTCCATTAGGTATTCCTTAGCGAGCTACGTTCAGTGAACTTATTCTCTAATAAGCACCTACATACTTGCTTTAGTTTCTCCACACAAATGATCATGAGATCAATCATCCTCATCCAATGAGCAAGCAACGTATGTACCAATCTATCCGAATTCACTATTCCCCAATTTAGTAATCCAATGATTGGGAACTATTTTAGTTTTAAGATTTCTAAGAATTTAGATCTCATTAGAATGCTCATCATCATTATTCTAAGAGCATTGCTTAAAACTATGGGTTTATCACATATATAAAATAGCATCATGTAGATAATTAAAAGCCTTTAATAAATTAATATTTTTTTATTAATAAATGAATAAGATTGTTACAAAGTATATGTTTTATCATCAAACATGATTGGCTTGTGTGCATACTACTTTTAGAAGTGTGAAGAGAGTTTTAAGGAATTGAAGAAGAGGCTTAGTGTGGCACCTGTGTTGTCATTACCAGATAATACAGGAAACTTTGTTGTGTATAGTAATGCTTCACACAATGGATTGGGTTGTTTCTGTATACAGAATGGCAAGGTCATTGCGTATGCATCTAGGCAGTTGAATGACTACGAGAAAGGGTATCCAACTCATGATTTAGAGTTGGCAGCAGTAGTGTTTGCGCTGAAAATATAGAGACATTATCTCTATGGAGAGAAGTGTGAGATCTACACAGACCATAAGATTCTGAAGTATATTTTCACTCAGAAGGACATGAACATGCGTCAAAGAAGATGGATGGAATTGATAAAAGATTATGATTGTGAGATCTTTTATCATCCGGGAAAAGCTAATGTGGTTGTAGATGCCTTGAGTAGGAAAGGCCGAGAAAAGTTGATGTTGTTAACTAATAAGGAGGAGATCATTTCAGAGATGGCAAGGCTAGAGTTGGAAATTAAATTTCCAAAAGAAGCTATCGAAAGATTGTACCAGATGGAAGTTAGTCCAACATTGGTGGACAAGGTGAAGAACGCTCAATTACAAGATGAAGAATGCAGAAAAAAAGAAAGAAAGTGTGGTCGAGGGTAAAGAGGTAAAGTATAAGCTCGATACTGAGGGAATGCTAAGATTCAAGGGATGAATTTGGGTTCCAGCAGTACAGGATTAAAGAATAAATCTTAATAGAAGCTCATAGCTCAATATATTCGATTCATCCGGGAAGTACAAAGATGTATCAAGATTTGCGGTGACACTTTTGGTGGCCAAATATGAAAAGAGACGTTGCAGAATACGTTGTAAAGTGCTTGACATGTCAGAGATTGAAGGCAGAACATCAAAGGCCAAGCGGATTACTTCAACCGTTGGAAATACCGGAATATAAATGGGAGCATATCACAATGGATTTTTTGGTAGGTCTTCGAACGACTCAGAAAGGATACGATGCGATTTGGGTGATAGTTGATAGATTAACGAAATCAGCACACTGTTAGCCAATAAAGATTAGATTTAATCTTGATCAGCTGGCAAAGCTATACGTTAAAGAGATCGTGATGAGACATGGAGTTCCAGTGTAAATAGTATCAGATAGAGATCCGAGGTTCACATCAAATTTCTGGAAGAGACTACAAGAATGCATGGGAACGCAACTGAAGATGATTACAGCATATCATCCGCAAACCGATGGGAAAAGCGAACGAACAATCCAGACGCTTGAAGATATGCTTAGAGCATGCATCATGAATTTCAAAGGAAACTGGGATGATCATCTACTGTTGGTGGAATTTGAAAACAATAATAGTTATCATGCAAGCATTGGTATGTCGCCAAACGAGGCATTATACGGCAGGAAATGCAGAACTCCACTATGCTAGGATGGAGTAGGTGAATGTCAACTGTTTGGACCAGAACTGGTACAGCAGACCGCTGAAGTTATCAAACTCATCAGAGCAAGATTGGTAGCTGCTCAAGATAGACAGAAGAAGTATGCTGATCAACATAGGTAGAATTGCGAATTTGAAGCAGGAAATTTCGTTTTCCTGAAAGTTTCTCTTTGGAAGGGGAAAATTCATTTTGGCAAGGAAGAAAAGCTAAGCCCAATGTTTATTGGACCTTTTGAGATACTACGAAGAGTGGGAGAAGTAACTTATGAGGTAGCTTTACCTCCAGAATTAGAACATGTGCATAACATTTTTCATGTGTCAGTGTTGTGACCGTATAAACCCGATTAAAAACATGTGATCGAATATGAACCGTTGCAATTCAGTAAAGATTTATCCTGTGAAGAAGTTTATATCCAGATAGTCGACAGAAAAGAACAAGTGCTCAAGAATACCTTCTGTGAAGGTGATATGGAGAAACCACAATGTCGAAGAGGCTACGTGGGAACTCAAAGCTAAAATGATGAAGAATAACCATGAGATATTTGTTTAGTCTGTGTCTTCGATTCTGGGGACAGAATCTTTGTAAGGAGGGAAGAATGTGACGAATGAGTTATTTGAGTTGTGATTTTGGGGACAGAATCCTTGTAAGGAGGGAAGGATGTAACAATCCAAGATTTTATTATTTGTAATTTAAAAAATATTTTATTGATGTGATTGTTGTTAGTAAATATGTGACGCCCCCAAATTCAGGTACTTGAAACCCGAAATAATACTAATAATACTAATAATAATATAAATACCCAACTTAATTTACATAAATATCGGAGTCTATTCCCAAGTACGTAACCTTTAATACATTCATTACATAACATGATAGATATTATATCTCATTATTTTAATAATATCAAACTATTACATAAGATAGCATTGAATTCATTCAGCAACCTTTCCTTTTCCTTTGTTATTAGCAGAGCCTTCAGGTTGTTCACACTTAGCTAAAAATATTTAAATTAAGCAAGGATGAGCATTTGGGTGCCCAGCAAGTAATAGAAGTTATAAATATTAGCTAAAAGAAGTAAATATTTTCTTTGTACTACACTTCTACAACGAATCAATAGTTGTGAAGTAAACTGAACCAATAATAAAAATATATTAATTTTATATCAAATTTTTTGAAACTACGTATTGAATATATCTGGGGATTAGTCGACAGACTATGAACATTGTTTTCTATTTTAAAAAAGGTTAAATAGAACTTCATTTGCAAACCGTCATAACTTACGGGCACGGGGGGTGATCAGCCCGTTATGCCCTGTATTGATCAATACTACATGCAAGAACAATATTATCATTCATCTATTCGCCTTTGGCGCACAAAAAGTTTTCCCATGTACGGGATGTTCATACTTAGTCAGGATTCCAAACCAAAATAATTCGGTTGGATAATAGTAAGGTTTTATCTTGTTCAACAATAATCTACAAGTTTGTGTCTAGCCAAATCAATTAGCTTAGACGACTTTTAAGTTAACATATACATACTGCTTATTACAGTCAGCACATAATCTAATCACATTATCACACATGTTTAATAGTCATTGGATCACAAATAAACACATATCTAATCAAATTATCTAAGTCCAGATCAATTTCTGAAACATATCGGTGTACCGACGGCTTTATCGGGTAATTATCGAGTCTAAGACTCTACACTTAAGTTCTAAATAACTTAAACATCGGTTAAATTATTTTTAAACGACTTATAATAATGTTTAAACAATTATTTTAATTTCTCATGATTTTTCAAACACCGGAATCATTATTAAATAATTTAAATATTAATTAATTCTAGTATCATTAATATTTAATTAATATTAAACTATTAATGAAACCATTGTCAAAATATTAAAGTTATTTATCATAACTTAAAATACTTTTAAAGTATTAATATTACCCTTAAATGATTTTTCAAACATTTAAAATTATTTTTGAATAATTACCATTAATATATAAATATTAATGTACTATTTATCAAAATATTAAAAGTCATTAATTATAACTTAAAATATTTTAAATTCATTTATATCCTTTTTAAATGATTTTTAATAATATCATTAATATTAAATTATTAATGAAATCATCCTTTAAATATTAAAAGTTATATTTTATAACTTAAAATATCTTTAAAAATTTTATTTTTAGTTAAAATGTTTTTATAATATTTAAAATCATTTTAAAACTAAATTATTTAATATTATTATTAAATAATTCTAATATCATTATTAATGAAATTTATCTTTAAATATTGAAAGTTATATTTTATAACTTAAAATATTTTTAAATACCTTATTATTATTTAAAATAATTTTAATATAATAAAATAATTTTAATTAATTTATTTAATGCATTTATTAAATAACTTAATTATCATTAATATTAATTTATTAATGAAATTTATTACAAAATATTAAAAGTCATTAAAAATAACTTAAAATATTTTCTTATATCACAATATAATTTTAAATGATTTTTCAAGTATTAAAATTATTTTTAAATTATTTATTTAATATAATAATTAAATAAATTAAATACCTTTAATATTTTAAAAATATTAAATATTTATGAAATATATTAAAAATTATTAAAAACTAATTTTCATACTTTAAAATAATTTTTAGGAATTTATTATGTAATTAAAAACTAATTTTTTCTAATTATTTAATAAAAATAATAATTTTATAAAAAAACTATCGCTAAAGACTGCCTATTGCAATAGAACCGTCGCTATAGGTGTTCTTCATGTTCTTGGCCAAACCTAGAACATTCATGTCAGTTGCCGAGTGGCCTACTTTGACCAAGATTAATTCACTGTGTATTGTGTTTCTGGGCTAGCTATTGATCAGATCTTGTAGTGTTAGTGTAGCACTACAAGTAGCAATCAAGTCAGACTTGTTCTTCATTTTTTGAGTTACCCAGAAAACAAGAACAGCTCGACTGATCACTTTTGAGCTTCCACAACTTGCTTTTGGTGTTATGTTTTAGTGATTTAATGCTTCCAGTGTGTAGACAACATGCAAGAGAAGAGATCTATTACAAAACATCAACAAAACAACAACAAATCAAACATATATAAGCTGGTAAAACCATGTCAGAACCGTGTTCTTAAGTTTTTCTAGAATTTCCAGAAATCGTTTTCGTGAACTTTTGTACCGCTTTGAGCAGCCACTACAATCGACTCGTTTAATGTTAAGGAGATTTTAAGGCATAAATATGTAGTCCATATAGCAGATTACAACCTTATTACATCAACAAGAACAAAACAACTAACAACAGAAAGATCTGGGCCCATGAACTTCTTTGTGCCGAGCTTTTAAGCAAGTTCAGCGGTGCCCAGATTTCATACGATCAATGTCGGTCAACGTGGTTTGACCACGAATAACTTGCAATCTAAACCAGATCTAAGCCTGATTCTTGATCCAGATCAAAGAGCACATATCAGACTGCATATCTAAAACATAAAACAATAAAAATCATGATCATGCAAGAATCTAGAGCCACTGACATTCATTGTCAGACCACAGTTTAATTTTTTTCTAAATTTTTAAAAACTTCAAATTCGTGCACTTAGATGTTATGGATCTAACATGTGCCAACCCAGATCATCATTATACACTATATATAACATGTTTATCACAAAAAAAACTCACATCTAATAACAGATCAAAGGTCAGATTCTAGGGTTAGCTTTTATACCTTGCTTTGAAAAATTTGGATTCTAAGCTTCTGATTTGATTAAGGAATTCGTGGGGCTTGAATTGTGAGATGATATACTACTATATTTCGTAGGTTAGAGAGAGAGAGAGGGACTTGGATGGGTATTGTGATCAAATGAGCTAAGAATTATAATATCTCTATCTTCCAATCTATTTATATAATTCTTAGATACATGAATTGGCTGATGTTGCTTGATTTGCATAAGATTTAATCACATGGGGTTGGTTAGAGTTGGTAAACAACTCTATATTTTGGCAAGATACACAAGCAAGCTTAATAAAGAATACAAAAGGGCATTTTTGTCAATTTCATAGAAATTTTAACGGCATTCTTGACAAACTAATCAAACCCTTAGGGTTTATGTAACTATCCGAAATTTCAAATTGTAATTTTAAATATTTATTTTATTATATAAATATTTATTTGAGGTGTTTATTGTTGATTAAATATTTATTGATGTGATGGTTGTTAATAAATATTTATGAATCTAAATTTATTAGATAGTGTTCTAAATTAAATTAATTTATAATTTAGAGAGTTGTAATATAACGTGAAATGTTATATTGTTGTGTTGATTTAATAATTTAAATGGTATATTAAATTATTAAATAAAATTATAATGAAATTATAATTTTATGTTATTTATTTAAATGGTATATTTATTTAAAAGTATAGTGTGTATAATTAATCTATTTGATTAATGTTGGATATAGAAATCCAAATAAATAAGATGTAATTATAAATTATAAACTAAATTGTTTATTAAAATAATTAAAGTAGTTTTAAAATTGATTTAATCCAAACAAGGCTTAAATATATCAAGTCTTTAAATTTTAAAGGGTTTTGCCAAACAAAGCCTTATGACTTTTGGATTTTTAATTTTTGAATTTGAAAATAATATAAATAGAATAAATAAAATAAAATAAATAATAAATATAATATAATTATAACCTAAACGTAATTTTTTTATAACTAATATTCTAATAACCATATGTATTAAGGTTATCCATTTTATTTTTACGCTTGGCCATATCAGTTTTCTTTACGCATACTTGGCTAAGTCCTAGAGTTCAGAGAGAGCTTGATAGAGCTTGACAAAGAGAATTGAGAGAGATTGAGAGGAAACCTAAGGATTTCATGACAATTCCAGTGTGTTTAGCAAGTATTTCTTTTAAGCAACAAAAGGTATGTTCTATAACCTTATTATACATATATGGGTTTCACGACAAAAAATTTCTTATGTCCTGTGAAATCAAATTATTGAATTGTGGATATATATAGTTAGTAATTGTGATTATACGTGTTTATAATGCTAGAGTTTACGTTTAAACATGAATTGTATGCTAATTTCGTTTTTAAAAGTAGAAAAATAATGATAGTGTATATATTTTGCATATGGCTTATGTATGTGACGCCCCCAAATCCAGGTCCCTTCGAACCTTGAATTTGGTCCGCCACGATACTACTATCGTCAAACTATTTATATCTTTTATTCATAACTTAATGAATATAACTGTACTTATTACAATTTAGAATATAAATTCTTTCCATTTCCAGAATCTGTGTAATGACCCCAAACTTTCATAAGTTTCTAATCTTGGTCATTTACTATTCCTGTTTTACATCACATTCAATGTTATACAAATATGCAGAATAATTTAAACTTTTTCAATCTCCTTTGAAAAATAAATCTTTTATTGATATCTTAACTCGAATCAATTACAAATCCCTGAATCAAATTATTCTATGATTCACTTTATTCAATTTTCGTATAAATCTTTACATCTCGATTCAAATTTCTCTATGTATCACATAGTACAACTTAACATGTATTCCACATTATAAACTACTATCAAGTATATCTACTAGAACCTAACCATGGTTGAAGAGCATCTATTTAAATAATAAATCAATCTCCTTTGATATTATTTATCTTTATCAATCAAGTAGCATGTAACCTTTATCGTGTATCCTTAACCTATAAAAGTGGTTATTTGCAAGGGTGAGCTCGACAGCCCAACAATTCTAACAATTTTCATGCAACATATAGCATATAATAGCATACTCAGTTCATGCATTCATAATCGATTCATATTTACTACGCATGTTACTTCTCACATAACAGGCATAGAGGTTTATATCACAAGCATATCATCAAAGATCAACCTTCACATTTCATACATTTCTCACATGCATTTCATATATATACATCAACATTTGCATAGCATAATATAGATCAACTAACAGTTATCAAATTCATATATCAAATAAAAACTGAAAGACTTGCCTAATTCGTAGTTTATGAACTACAACTTAACTGCTTAACGCTTAACTGCACTTCGTGTATTCCTACACAGTTATATAATCATGGATTCATATCCATCAGTAACATATTTCATGCATTCTCAATGTAATACTATTGTTACATTGTTCTTTAACTAGGTTTGTAAAACCTACACTTCACTTTCTCATCATACGCTTAGAATAGCTAGGTATGTCTAGGTATACCTTAACCACTCGTATATGACATCAACTTTTATATATATCTACCACACACTTGACTCACTAGGTGTTCGACACATTTAAAACTCATAGGTAAGTTCAAACGTATGCATAAACGTCTAACTTAGTTGTAACTTTATACCACATCACCTATTCTATATTCTCTTAGCACACATCAGATGGTAATACATCACAATTTCAAACAACGTGTCATTGCATTATATCTTGAAAACATTCCTTTGGACTTTAACATTTTGAATGTCTTAATTAACATTCATCTTTATCACATAGCATGCTTCCTAACACATTACATAGCATAGTGGTCACATATTGCAATTTAAAGTAATCATACAAGCATGCTTCAAACATCAGATCAAAAATAGAGCTCATTTCAAATCTGAAGATGGCGTTACTCGCTTTACAAAGCTTAGGGATCTACAGAATTGCTACTGTAATCCTCGCCGAGACCAAGACTGAGCTTTGAGCTTTGCACTTCCTGTTTTTAGCCCATACTTTAATACACTTAAGACACTTACGCTTAACATGCATACACGCGCGCTTGAGGTCTTTACATACTTGTATGACCATTTCAAGTTCAACCTTATATGTTAGAGACTTTAGTTTAGAATTTTCACAAATCAAAACCAAATAGTGTTATGAAATCACTAGGTGTACTAATTAGCCTTATGTTCTCAAAAAGAAGTAACATAATCTTTACTACACATGCTCATACATATTCTCATCTTATACTCATAGCTATCACCGTTTAACACTTTAATACATGCTTTAACCTCATGCTTGGTTTACTTCCATTATGTTTAACATATACAACTTATGTTTAAAGACATAATGAAACATAACATGGCATCTCGAGCCTTTAAAATCTAAATACTCGTATAATGCAACTTAAGTTCAAAAACATGCTTGAGGTTGCCTTTGAAATCATTTATCATGAATGATGCAATATAGCACATATATAAATCATATCTAGGGATATTATAGTCATAACGTGTCATATTAATCCTTTAAAAATCTAGATATCCATGTGATGTAACTAGAATTTGAAAATATGTTCAAGTTTGCTTTTGAAACCATTATAGATTTGAACAATGCCATTCAACACATACAAGACAACTTCAAAGCTCTATTCGTATATAATCAAGTCATGTTAACATGCTTGCAAGGTCAGAATGTATATCAAATAGACTTCATGGATGTTAGTTATGTTTTACCAAGTTTTCTTAAATAAACTTCTATCACACAAGGTCTAACGAGTTTGATTATAAATAAAGGAACTATGTATACTACGCATGCTCATTTATGTGTAACATCGATCATGTTTATAAACCACTAAGTTCTGAACTTATAGCACATAAGTTTCCACAAGGTTTGTTTTCAAAATCTTTAAGTTTCTTTTTAGAACACATACTAAGTCATGCTAATGCTTTCTAGTATGAGCAAGGAAATCTTATATGTAATATATAATATCATGCATTTTCATGTTACATCACTTAAAATAACATATTCCATCGTCGGGAGCACTATACTTGCGTATGTGCTCGCTCGACACCCTCCGATCGCCTCCTATTACATAACAGTCACAAAGATGACTGTTTTGACCCTTCCTAACGACCTCAAATTTAAAAATTTAAAGAACAAAAGTTGTAGGTCTATTCGTTCTCGTTCCAGATCATCTTGAATCACCTTAATCGGAGTTCGTATGAAAATGTTATGCCTAATTTACTACAATGAGAGGTCGAAGCGGTCTACTGGCATTGAAGCCCAGTGTAGTCAAGCGCCCCAATTGGTTTTGGGGATAGCAAGAAGCATACTCAGGAGGCAGAACGGCCCTTTAGGTTCTGCACTTTACGATTTTACTGACCTCATCTCCTTCCGATTTTCATAACATGAGTTATACTCATCCAAATCAGTCCATTTTCTATTCTATGGGTTCGTAACTCATAAAACTACAACATACCAATTACCCAACAATTAACATGAAAATTAAGTAACCCAAATTTGAATCTATAACTCATGTTCATGCTTAGTTTTCTAGTTTTGAAAAGTTTAGCGAATTCATTCACTATGAATTCGTTTCTCAACCAAATTAGTTCGTTTAATTTCCGTTGTTTTTGTATTTAACTATATTATCAGTAGCTAGCAACAATTCATGGATTATAACAAGACTTAGCCATCAAATTTGAGACTTAAAGGCTACTTTTTCTTAACATTTCTAAGAAATTGCAAACTTAGGAATCAAGAAATTATATAACAGAAAGGTTACCTTCTTTGAAGCTAAAATAATCATTTTCTTCCAACCTCAGATTGTCCAATTAATATCAGGACCTCACCCTCTATAAGGAATTTATCAGACAACTTAGCAAATGAAACAGTGAAGAAGAGAGTTTCAATTTATAAAAAATCTAATACCCATACCAAGCCATTGCCCTAGAATTCTAATCTAGTAGGAAGAAGAAGAAGATGATGGATATTAGAGATTTGGTGAAATAGTAATACCTGTTCCCCTTCAACCATTCCCACCATCATCATTTACTATACACAGAGCTTGAGAAGTAGAGGGGTAGGCCATTGGCCTAAACATGACATTTTAAATGAGTTGGGTCACTAATTTTGGGACAAGCCACATACCCTTAGCATTAGTAAAAGGTGACTTGCACACTTGGGTTTATTTCCATTTGGACTAGCAAGCTTATCTCTAACAACTTAATATTGTTACATCAACTAAGTTAGGGACACATATACACTAACATATAAGTACACCCACATATAGGAAGTATACTTATATTTTAAATATACACCAAGTAAAGTTATTTATGTACTCACATCATATAGTCCATATACATTAGTCCACATATTTTAATCTTTAAAACATGTGTGGACTTAATTTAATTGCTCACTAATAACTTAATATCTCTTTTTACTATTTACTTACACATTGGTATTGAAATAAATATTTTAATAACACATATTTATTTACTCCCATCTTTTAGGGTATACATATAATTGTCTCATCACCTAGGATAAGATAACAAAACTCATTTAAATCAACTTGATGATTTAATCACTTTTATCATATGTATATCATTAGTTCCAATTAAATGTCACACTTCATGTAATCTTAAGCAATAGGTATTATATACTATACTGCCCACATTTTCCATATTACACATACTAATATCATTAATATTTTAATTGAGATAAATATCAATTAGTTGGGTAATTTCAACCCATTATATCCTTCTAATATCACAACAATTAATTAATATTAATCATTTATTTTCTTTTCAATAATTTTTATTCACTCCACTAATTAATAGAATATAATATTCCATATTATCACTTAATTAACCATATTTAATCCGGGCTAATTAATTAAATCTTTATTCAAGTCATGTTTTCCTAACTAAATTTTTTCATGAATACTTAGTCACCATTCATGACCTTATAAGAGTTATTAGTATACATGGCTTGCAAATCATATTTCCATAAACTAACTCAAAGTTTCACAGAGGGTAGCAGCAATGCTTGTCACTGAGACTTTGATATGGTGGCAATTGCTTATACCAAATTTCCAAGCAGACAAGTTCTGGATTAGCAGAACTGAAACCTTAAACTTCTAAACACTTTACACATCCTTGGTTACTATTTTCCTTAATAATTTAAGAATCACACTTCGAGTTTTAAAACTCTATTTCCCTTATTGGTTTAACCAACTAAACATCTCCTTTAATCTTCACTTCTCGCTGTGTATCAATTTACTCAATAATTCTCTAATCTCTTTAAAGGTATATCGATTCTCTTCTCTCGTCAACAACGTACATATATACAAGTCCAAACCTAACACACCTCAAGTCTTTAATAGTATTCAATATAGTACACTGAGTGGTTTCCCACAAACAACCAACAAATCAGTTTCTATCTCGTCTACACTGTTTTCATAGTGAGTTAGATCGGTTACCAATTCGTATATACCTCCGCTCTCTGAAGGAATCGTTTAGCCCAGCTCCTATACGTCAACCATTAAAGAGTAAGATTGCACTACCTTAGACTTGATATTCACTCGCACATATACTCAAGAAATTGGTGATTATCAAAGATATTTTAATGTCACCAACTTGCTACTATAAAATAATTCTATAAATTATTTAATGTCGATAGATAAATCTTATCCATCTTCATATAACTCCATCTCTAAAATTTCTAACAAATATATAATAATGGTATATATTTATTAAACACAACATTACTTATTACATAGCTCATATTACCCTATGTAACACAATACCACATACTTGGTAACACATTATATATTTTTATTTGAACCCTTCACAAGCCTTAAGAATTTTATCTACTAAATTCTTATTTTCATATTTTCTGAAAATTCGGGTTCTTACAATGTAAGTACCAATTTTGATGGTCAATTTGTATGTTAATCTGTGAATTGAGGCTTGATTATGCTAGTTCATTAAGAAACGAAGATAACATAATTTGAACGAAGCAATTCAGACAAGAATTGTGTTTACGGTGTGAATTTTTGTGAAGGAGTTCAAAAATGGAGTTTTATATGAAAATATGGAATTTGAGGAAATTAAACTAGTATAATTGTTATTAAATTGTTCTATGTTGAGGAATATGTTGGCAAACATGTTTATGATGATTTTGTATCCATTGTACATGTTAATATTACTGTTTAGTGGGTCAAATTCGTGTTTGTTGGGCTAAAGTCAGCTACTGTTCATAGCCATTTTTGCTTACATCATGTACCAAATAAGTAGCATTACTGTAGGTCTAAGGCTAAAAAGCTGTGTAAATTGCTTGTGGGTCCTGAGCTTTGTATAAGCGTAGTTGCTTATTATACCGTCTCCGAGACGATTTGTCCTGCTTGCCATCTGCTGAGACCTTGGAATACCTTACCACTTGGTCTAATGATATGTTAATGTGTCCAATATGTAATAACATGGTTAAAATAGAATCGTGTTAGGTGGTTAGTAGTTTCAAAGTTTCAAAAGATTATAAGTTATGAACGTGTTATGCTATAACTTAGTTTATACAATGAACGTTAGATAAGTGTTGTGAGGTTAACACTTATGAATTTTTGATATTTGTATGGTAGCATAAGACTTGTGCTAAAATAATAAGTCTAACTAGAAATGCGTGTTATGTTGGAACGTGAATATTAGTACATCTAATAGATTATGGTTCTAAACCTATGTGTAGGTGAACGTAAGATTAATATTATAGCTTACGCTCGAGGCAAGTTTCTAAACTTATCTTTTTACATTGAGCAAGTTCTTTTTCTAAGCATGGATTAAGTAAATTCTTTTATTCTTAATCATTATTCGAGCAAGCTCTAATTCTAATGTTATCCAAGCAAGTTTTGTATTCTAATCATGATTGCGTTATTCTAACTTGTTTATAACTAAGCAAGTTTCTTAAGTTCTATTTCCTTATAATGGATATAACTCCTTGAACTCTCGTCCCTAATATTGAGCTGTTTATTTTAAAATTTCTATGCACAAGTTATTATCATGTTGAGCAATTTTTAGTTTTAAGCTTGCTATCAGTTATTGTATGTTCAGTAATTTCATTTCTATTTTTATACGACCATAGCCTTAGCTTAATATTATTCAAGCAAGGTACGTTATGATTATTCGATGTTTATGCTATTAGTTTATTCCTAAAGCATGATCTTAATTTACAATGTCGATTCAGTTATGATTATTTCATAGCATGATGTTATCAATATTGTATTCAACTAATTCTTAGTTGATGACCGTTGAATTCTAAATTACCCTTGAAATGTATCCAAACCAAACTTACTTTGGTGCGGACTTGTACTCTAAATACTGAGATAAAAAACCCTATTATTAGGGGATAATTTACGCTTAGTGTTGAAGTGTTTGTGCACAATACATTGTACGAAGGGCTGATCCCCCTAAGTACGAGGAGTCCTTATAGTCTTATGACTATTAAAGTTGAAGTTGAAAGATTACTTGCAACTATGGACATAGTTCGTTGTCTTATGACCCTCATATATATATATATATATATATATATATATATATATATATATATATTCCATATTTTGATTCCAGTATTTGGTTATCATTGATAGAGTACTATTCAGTTTTGATGAGCCTAGTCCTTGGTAGTTATTATTATCTTGTTGATTCATTGCTATATCTAGTGAGCAATTGTTTTGCTCACTCTTGCATAAATATTATTATTGTGACGACCCAAAAATTTGGATCGCCCAGAATTTAAGTTTAAAGAATTATTTATTAATAAAATGAATCTTTATTAATAATATTATGTGCTATGTGTTTATTAATCGATCTAGAACCTATGATGATTATAAGTCGGGAGGATTCTGGCTACGAGTTAGACTTAACGAGTAATAATTTTCAAGACAAAAATGAAAATATTTCGGGAACAAAAATATTTTTGGAGAAAAAGACGAAATAGGCACTATTCACCCGACGAAACCTAAGGGTTAGAGTTTGAATAACCTAAGTCTTTCTGAGAGTTCGGTATGTCGAAATAACATTCCGTCAAAAGATTTGACGATGATAAGTTGTGAAAAGTTAAGTAAGCTGTTGATCGATTTCACAATCAATGAATACGTGCAAGTATATACTCGGTCAACAAGTAATAAAGTGAAAGTAGAGTATCGTTCACACGAGGAATTATTTAATAAAAATCACCAAGTACTAATTCTTTATCAAACTAATTTTATTTAAACAAACTCAAATCGCGATTTTTCTAATTAACAAAACTAAATTAAAACAATTAAAAGAGATTATTCTAAAAGAAAGCAAATAAACAAAACTAAGATTTGATTAAATTCATATAAATAAGGATTAAGACTTCAATATCCCCAATTATGAACTATAAATCAATTATCCCAATTATTATGCCTACTGAATTGTTAACAGGAATTCTCAAATGCCAAAAGCCCTTTCTCAAGTGATCATTTGCCTTCTATTTAATCCAGATTAATTTTGCTATATCTCTATGCAAAACAATTGAATTAAACTCGTTACAATCCCAATTCCTTATGTGTTACATGCGGCAAATATATATTCTCATTCTATTCACAAACCTACTTATTCACTGTGCAAATAACTAAGTCACATGTCACAATGCGCAGTTCTAACCTTAGAATTTATCTCTCAATTCCTTCGAGAGTAACAAGGTAATTATTGATCAGATAATTAATAAATAAGCTCAAAGCAAGATGAACAATTCACTTCAACATAAATAATTGGAATAAATCAAATAATCAATTCATAATCATAAAAAGTTCAATTGAAATTTTAATGAAAGTGTTAGTTCATAATTAATGAATTAAAACAAAGAATCCACAATTGAATAGACATTAAAAGATAAAAGTATGATAAGAGAAGAGAATAGAATCTGTTGTTAGCAAATCTGATGCTCCCCTCTTGCTCTTGCTCTTGATCTTCAATGGTCTCCAAGTTGCTTCAATCTCCAAAACTAATAAGAACTAGGGTTATGTTCTAATCTAATGGAGTGTTTAATTTAGTCTAATCTATGTAATCTCCCTTTATTTTATGCCTTACATCATGTATTTATAGGTTACAAGTCTAATTTTTAGTTTAGGAACAAACCTAATCCAATTTGGAGTCAAAAAGGTGTCAAAATTCGCCCAAAACGCGTCCAGGCCGCACCAAGCTCTTCCCCCAGCACTGGGCACGACGCTCAGACACTGCTCCCTAGCGCCCCGGCGCTGGGCATAGGCCTATTTTGGGCGCCCCGGCGCTGCCCCATGTTCTGATATTTTCTACTCCGATGTCCTCTGGTAAAACGGCCATAACGTTTGATCCGGGAGGAGTTACGGGGCCTTCCACCTATCAAATCGAAGATATCGACGAGATCTACAACTTTCATTCTTTGAGGATTGAGAAATTCGGGGCGAATGAAGGCGCAAATTGAACTGGAAGTGACGGCTATGCAAATGACCACTCAAAACCATGACGTTCGACGTCCGTTGGTACAACGATCATAACTCTTGCATCCGAACTCCGATTGAAATGATTCAAAATGTTCCGGAAAGCTAAGACGATGCTCTTCAATGTAAGCTAAGTTCCAAACCAAGAACATGAAGTAAACATGAAAGCCCAAATGATGTCCGGTTTGCTTTTCTTTGCGTTTTCTTTGCTTTTCCTTACCAATAGTCGCTCACACCGCTCCCAAACGTATAACCTATAAAATGAACACAAAATGCATGAAAAGTAACTAAGACACATAAATATAAGAAACTAATTCAAGTAAAAGATACCAGATAAGTGTATGTAAAATCCACTTATCAAATACCCCCTAACTTAAACTGTTGCTTGTCCCCAAGCAACACAACATAACGCAATGCAATGCAATGAAATGTAACTAATCTATATGCCTACGAATCCAGCAGTATTTGATAGAATCAAATCTATTCACTCGGCCTTAGAGCAATCAAGCAAACACGACAATACTTCATATCAAAACCAATCAAAAATTTCCTAGTCAATCATCAAGTCTTAAACTGTTATTACTGGTATAGTGCGTGTGTGTGCTCAACAACCATGCTAACTGATATAAAATCAAATTTAATACATAACAAGTCTCTTCGAAGGCATCATATAGTGTAAACTCAAGAAATTCAAAAACAAGCTAGATCCAACTAAAATCAAACAATTACCAATATCGAGGGTCAACATGGGATACTCATGCTTTATTTTCATCTACGGGGGCTTTTTGCTCTTTTTTCCCGCTTTATTCTCTTTTATATATATATACACATAGCTATGCAATGTCTTATTCCCTTAGGCTTTTCAATGCTACCTTAACGAGCTTTCGACCAACGACTCCCAGACCATTAAGACCTTAGGGCGCTAGGTGTAAAGACAATCCCCTCGGGCTTACTTACTCAAGTAACAAAGGCCACAAAACTAGACAAGCATGCCACGATGTTTATTCATATCTTTTTTTTTCTTTTTCTTTTTCTTTTTTCTTTTTTTTTTCTTTTTTTTATATAGCTTATATACCCCAAATATTCCCCCAAACTTAGGTTCTTGTCTAACTTTAGTCATCACTACTTATTCTTGTCATTCTTTCATTCAAATTAGCATTATCCTTTAGAGTCCCATTATGTATCAATTTAAACTCAATCAATCAACGAGTTGTTTTTACTGTGCTATCATTATTATACTAGTTTCAAACAGAATAAGATTCAATTCATAACAAGAAATCACATCAAAGCTCTAATAGTCAGTATTATACTTGTCTACCCAATTCCAATCTCATCATTGGCTAAAATAAACTTAACTATAACAAACAGCTGGACTTATGCAAAATGAACATAGTAACTAACTATTATTTTAGAATTTTAGAATTTTAGAATTTTAGAATTTTAAATTTTTTTTTTTATAATGAACCTAAACTATATTAACAACATATGCAAAATATGAAACTAAACATGAAATAACGAACTAAACTAAACTTCCCCAAACTTAGCAATTACAATGTCCTCATTGTAAGAATATGGCGATAAGTAGAAGAGAACTTCCCTGTAATCAGCTAAGCGTGAGGTGCTGGTGGCGATGGTAGCGACGATCATTTTCCTATCCATTGAACCTCCAATACTTGCAATGAAGAGAGACAACATGTATTAGATTGTAAGAGAACTTACTAAGCAAATTAATTCCTATCTACTAAATAAACTAGTAAAACATATAAATATAAAAATTCTTGGGTTGCCTCCCAGTCAGCGCTTGATTTATAGTCTTTCAGCCTGACTTTGTCTGGTCAATGCTATCCAATTCCTCTTTGAAAGTTGAGGAACCCTCCATCCATCGGAAATAATATAGCTTTTGGTAGGTTCCAATTTACGATAGCCATTGTATTAAAGTCACCTAACATGCTTTGTTTAGATAAGATCACATTAAAGAACGTCCAACATCTAGGTGTTTTTTCCATTGTGTCTGCGAATAGATTCTGGCATTGAGGCTTGTCAGACACAAAAATCTCTTCTTCTATCTTCTCCAACTCATTGAACCATGGCTTCGAAGTTGTACTCGCTTTTACGTCACAAGGAGTATTGTCGACGACATGACTACCTAGCGGACAAGGTTTTGCAAATCTAACCGGATTCTTGAACTTTGGTGGAGAAGGAACTTGGGGCACTAATAACATCGGCTCCTCCTCGTTGGTAATCATAGTTAGTTCTTCACCGACCTTATTTTCATTATCCCCACTTGTCTCCTCTTTTTCAACATCTCGTGTCTCATCCAGTTGTAGATTTGGCTCGGGCACTTCATCAATTTCGTCATCCATGTCATAAAGCCAAGTGTTTGGAGGAAGGTTGTTTATGACTTTGGTCATTTACTCTATCTGATCCGCAAGTTTTAGAATTGACCCCGTTTGATTAATCCCTCTCTCCTCGAACTTGGACCACAATTCCTCCAACCTTGAATTTTCTTCTTTTAATAGAGGTTGAGATGAGAATTCCGGTGTGTATGTTGGATTTGGAGTAGAGTATTGGTCTTGATAGTTGTAGCTCCATGAAGAATCCGGGTGATACCCCCAAACTTATTCATAATTATCATATGCATACTGATTGAGGTAGTTACCACCATCCGCATACTGATCCCAAGATTGATGGTGCATTGATTACTCGGTGATTGCCAAAGACAATAGTCACACATAATCGCCATCCTTCGACTCTGTTGGGATGCGATAACGTCCAACTTCCTCGAAAATTCTTTAATTTGTGCTGACATTGTGAAAAGTGTTGCGAGTCTGTCAATCTCCATTCCCCTTGGTTGAGTCACGTTCGTGTATGGCCATTGATACTCAAAGTCATTCATGGTACCTAAAATGAGAGAAATATAAGAAGAGAATTAAAAATAAAAATAAAAATGTTTAAATTAAGACTAATTTGATTGAAATTAATATTGGTAAGAAAAATATTAAACTAATTCCCCGGTAACGGCGCCAAAAACTTGTTGATCGATTTCACAATCAGTGAATACATGCAAGTATACACGGTCAACAAGTAATAAAGTGAAAGTAGAGTATCGTTCACATGAAGAATTTTTAATAAAAATCACCAAGTACTAATTCTTAATCAAACTAATTTTATTTAAACAATCTCAAATCGCGATTTTTCAAATTAACAAAACTAAATTAAAACAATTAAAGGAGATTATTCTAAAAGAAAGCAAATAAACAAAACTAAGATTTGATTAAATTCAGATAAATAGGGATTAAGACTTCAACATCTCCAATTATGAACTATAAATCAATTATCCAATTATCCCAATTATTATGCCTACTGAATTGTTAACAGGAATTCCCAAATGCCAAAAGCCCTTTCTCAAGTGATCATTTTCTTTCTATTTAACCCATATTAATTTTGTTATATCTCTATGCAAAACAATTGAATTAAACTCGTTACAATCCCAATTCCTTATGTGTTAAATGCGGCAAATAGATATTCTCATTCTATTCACAAACCTACTTATTCACTGTGCAAATAACTAAGTCACATGTCACCATACCCAGTTCTAACCCTAGAATTCCTCTCTCAATTGCTTCTAGAGTAACAAGGTAATTATTGATCAGATAATTAATCAATAAGCTCAAAGCAAGATGAACAATTCACTTCAACATAAATAATTGGAATAAATCAAATAATCAATTCATAATCATAAAAAGTTCAATTAAAATTTTAATGAAAGAGTTAGTTCATAATTAATGAATTAAAACCAAGAATCCACAATTGAATAGACATTAAAAGATAAAAGTATGATAAGAGAAGAGAATAGAATCTGTTGTCAGCAAATCTGATGCTCCCCTCTTGCTCTTGCTCTTGATCTTCAATGGTCTCCAAGTTACTTCAATCTCTAAAACTAAAACTAGGGTTATGTTCTAATCTAATGGAGTGTTTAATCTAGTCTAATCTATGTAATCTCCCTTTATTTTATGCCTTACATCATCTATTTATAGGTTACAAGTCCAATTTTTAGTTTAGGAACAAACCCAATCTAATTTGGAGTCAAAAAGGTGTCAAAATTTGCCCAAAACGCGTCCAGGCCGCACCAAGCTCTTCCCCCAACGCCCCAGCATTGGGCATGATGCTCAGACACTGCTCCCCAGCGCCCCGGCACTGGGCATAGGCCTATTTTGGGCCCCCCCGGCGCTGCCCCATGTTCTGACATTTTCTACTCCGACGTCCTCTGGTAAAGCAGCCATAAATTTTGATCCGGGAGGAGTTACGGGGCCTGCCACCTATAAAATCGAAGATATCGACGAGATATACAACTTTTATTCTTTGAAGATTGAGAAATTCTGGGCAGATGAAGGCGAAAATTGAGCTGGAAGTGACTTCTATGCAAATGACCACTCAAAACCATGACGTCCGACGTCCGTTGGTACAACGATCATAACTCTTGCATCCGAACTACGATTGGAATGATTCAAAATGTTGCGGAAAACTAAGACAATGCTCTTCAATGTAAGCTAAGTTCTAAACCAAGAACATAAAGTAAACATAAAAGCCGAAATGATGTCCGGTTTGCTTTTCTTTGCATTTTCTTTGCTTTTCCTTACCAATAGTCGCTCACACCGCTCTCAAACGTATAACCTACAAAATGAACACAAAATGCATGAAAAGTAACTAAGACATATAAATATAAGCAACTAATTCAAGTAAAAGATACCGGATAAGTGTATATAAAATCTACTTATCATAAGCCGATAAATATTTTTCTTAAAAAACGTGCAGAAATTGGACGAAATAAAAACGATGAAAAGTACTGTTATGTACTTTTCATTCATTTAGCTACATTAGGGGAAAACGTGAAGGAAAATGCTTAACACCAAAAAATGTTTTTCAGTTTTTCAAAAATCTGAAGAATACGTAAAAGTTAATCGGTAAAGGAAAGATGAAATATCCAAAAATATTTGGATTCCGAGAATCGCAGTTTTTAAAATTGTCGAATGAAACCAGAAAGACGGAATCACGAAACTTACAAGCTAAGTTTCGTGAATAGTAAGGAGGTTAACTTTAGGAGTAAGTAAACTTAAGGGCTAAGTTAACTTAAGGGCTAAGTTAACTTAATGCTTAAGTTATGAATAGTAAGGAGGTTGGGGGGCAAAATGACTAAAATACCCCTAGCTTGGAAATTCTATAAATAGGAAGCTTAATTCATTTATTTGGAAATTTGAAAATACTACACCTTAGAGAGAGAGAGAGAGAGAGAGAGAGAGAGAGTTCGGATGAAGAGAGAAGAAGGAAGAGGATGAGTGTGCATGATCGAATTGAAGGTGAGCGTAAAATAAAAAAGCTTGCGAATCGCCGGCTTTGTCTAGCAGAAGAAAACTAAAGAAGAGACGTAACCTAAAACCTAGTCGAATTTAATTTATGTTTAAGTCCTACATGTTAATAACATAACATAATAAGAATAAGAAGTAAATGATATTAGGAATGATTTCATATGGTTAAAATCGTAAGAAAATGAAGAAATGAGAATTTGAAGTTTATTTTATAAATTTCTTAAGGAAGTATAAGATTCGTAATGAATTAGAACGATCCGAGTGGATTATAAAAATAAGTAGGTGAAATAAGTATGGAATGATGTTCTATAACATCAAATTCTAATAAAAAGTGAAATCGTAATTATAAATATCGATTAAAATGAAGATCAAACGAAGAACACACGAAGAACACAAAGAACGTTGTTGATGGACAAATTTAAAACCATCAAATGATAATTGTTGTTAATGGAAAAGTTTAAAACCATCGTGTATAAGTTAGATGCTTATTGCTTGATTAGGAACGGTAGAAACGTTCATGAAGAACAGATTAAAACTTAGCTATAAGGAAGTTATGACAAAAATTTTGTAAAAGACAAACGAGAATTAGAAAGTTAGTAAATGAACCCGAACGTGTAGGGTTTCATAAGAATTTAAGAGAATGTAGAAAACGTGACTCGTGGACTCAAGAACAAATGAATTTCGAGTTTGGATGACCGAATTACGGACAAACGAACGAAGAGCGTTAAAAAAGTAAAATGAACAAAGGGTGAAGATTAAGCTAATTGAATGGCATGTTAATGGATTTGGAATGAAGTTCTATCTGCAAGGGATTGAATTACGTAAGATAAGGAAGATAATGGCTTTGGAACGACCTCGTTCTAAGTTATAACGAATAAGTTATGGAAGCGTGAAGTAAGCGTCTTAAATTAGATTTAAGACTTAGAAAATTTTTCAGGGATGAGGGCTTGGCGCCGCAGCGCGAGCCTTGCCTTGGGAGGCGGTGCTGCAGTGCTAGACTCGACAGTTATACACTGCAGAGTGGCGCTACAGCGTGAGTGATAAAGAGGGACCCGGTGCCGCGGCACCGGTGCAGGGAAAAAGGCAGTGATGAGCTTTTAAGTGCTCAATTACTAGGGGATGTTCAAGAAAGAAATATGAACATGTAGTTCACCTAAAATAACACTTAAACAAGTGAAATAAACCTTTAGTACAGGTTGAATGAAATGATCGAAAGAGATTAAAAGATCAAGAAGAGAATAGACATAAACGTAAATATAACGTAATTGCAAGTAGTCTTAGCATACAACGAACAGTATAGATTCGACATAAAAAAGAGTAATGAAAATGGGGTTCAAGTAATGGATAACGAAAGTATTAAGTAAGATAAAAATGGTAACAAGAAAGCCATAATGAATGGTAATAAGATTAATGAAAGCTGATCGTGATTCGAATAGAAAATGATAGAATGAATTGTAAGTATGGAACATTTTAACCAATGTGAAAGTTGAGTGTACGCAAATATTAAGCAGATAGAACCTACATGTACCCCGTGTATGGTTTGACCGTAAGATAATGAAGATCAATGATTAAACCATAAATGGTAAAAGACTGAATTAAAGACAATGACATTTAACATAACAAAGCTGAGTAATGATTAACTTGAATGATCGCTCTGAGTATACAAAAGACTGTATGACTTAGACGATAAAGAGTGAATCCTGAGGTGTGGCATTTAGTTGCCTGGAAGCCATAAGGAATGAGAAATTGACTTAGCGAATGTTATAATTTTAATGGTTTGGATAAGTTAAGATAAGTTTAGGTTGTAGTATAATCGTAACCTTTGATGGTTGACATATGGGAGCTGGGCTAAACAATTCCTTCAGAGAGAGAAGGTATATACAAAACTGGAAACCGATCTAACTCACTGTGATGGAAGTGTAGACGAGACGGGAACTTGTTTGTGGGAAACCACTCAGAGTACCATATGAACTACTAGCAGAGAAGCGATGTGTGCTGAGTCCTAGAGAAGTTATAAAAAGAAGATAAGAATGTAAAATATCAAATATGATGAACGTATATGTAAGACATCTCCGTATGTCATGAAGCCGTAGAATGGTAATGAAAGTGGTCGCATAAACTTAGGCTGTAAGAACGCGAACCCTAAGAAGTAAAGTTAAGTAAATTAATGCATAAGTCAAATATATATGACTAATTGGTGTATGTGGTGTTTTCTTATGTGTTATATAGGAATTAAAATGAGCAGTTCGGTGTAAGCTATAGCTGGGTGTAAGGCAAGTTTCCTAACTTCATTCATATTTTAAATGAATGCTAGTTTCTAAAACTTCTCAGATGTTGAACTTGAGAAGTTCTATCTATGTGCGAATGTGTGATATTTGTACAAGGTGGTAGAACGTATGAGGCCTTGATCCACAATGTGGACACTTCAGTGTTTCTATGAGATGAATTGTTCTGTGATTTAACTGTTCAATAAGAGAATGCTCTGTTTATACATGATCCATTATTGTTAAGTCTGTGCTAATGATTCTAGCTAGACAAAATGTATATGAAAAAGGTAGAAGAATGAAATTATTTAAAAATGAAAGTGAATATTGTTTTAAAATGATAGGAATCGAGATTATTTCTATTATTCAAGTTGCTTCATAACTTTGTTCGGTTATTGAAGTCTTAAAAGAATGTTTGAATTCTTGAAGTTGTTTGTTCAACTGCTATGACTTGCTGAGCAATTGAATGCTCACACTTGCTTTAAATGAAAAACATTTTTAGCGAACGATGTTAGAAGAACTTAAGGATCCCGTAAAGATCAAGCTGACTGAAATCCAGAAACAGTGCCATTCAATATGTGAATGAGCGTGAAGATCAAGCGAAGACTTGTAATATAAAATAAGTTAAATGAACTTTAGATTAGTTTAATGAATTGTTATGTATCCTTAGTGGCGGATGAAAGTCACTCGTGTAAGATGTAAAGAATAATGTAATTATCATTATTTGTAATGAAATGAGTTGTAAGGTTTTAGAACCTGGGAAATTAGAATATATGTTGTTATATTTGAGTATATAATGATGTATGTTTGGATGAATGATGTACTTGTTACATACGAAATCCGGGTGTGAAGATAGGACCGGATTTCAGGGCGTTACAAGTTGGTATCAGATTAAGTCTGAGGTGAACATATCCCGAAATGGGGTATACGATGGGTAAGAGGTAGTTTGCTTTCTTTGTGATTGTAAACTGACCGTGGAAGAAAGGTTATGACGTCATGCTGTTAAACCTAGTAAGAGTTCATGGTCGATTTGACCCCTCAGCAAAAGTATGAAATGTTTTAAAAGGAAATTTTATATTCCACGTTATTCTTTCTACTTCATGATTCTTGATAGGTTATTGAGGTTAGGAATGATGGAAAGATAAGAACTCTGTTAAAGGAAAGTGAGAAGAAGGGTAAGCTAAAATTTTGAGGTCAAAATTATGTGAAGAAGGGGTGAATGTGATGACCCGGGTAAGGGTGTGGTTTTAATAAATGCCGAGGACAGAATTTTTATAAGGAGGGAAGAGTGTGACGACACAGAAATTTGGATCGTCCAGAATTTAAGTTTAAAGAATTAGTTATTAATAAAATAAATTTTTATTAATAATATTATGTGCTATATGTTTATTAATCGTTCTAGAACCTAGGATGATTATAAGTCGGGAGGATTCTGGCTACGAGCTAGACTGAACGAGTAATAATTTTAAAGACAAAAATGAAAATATTCCGGGAAGAAAAATATTTTTGGGGAAAAAGACGAAATATGCACTATTCACCCGACGAAACCTAAGGGTTAGGGTTTGAATAACCTAAGCTTTTTTGAGAGTTCGGTATGTCGAAATGACATTCCATCGAAAGATTTGACGATAATATGTCATGAAAAGTTAAGTAAGTTGATAAAAGTTTATCTGGAAAAACGTGTAGAAATTGGACAAAATAAAAATGACGAAAAGTACTGTTATGTAATTTTCATTAGTTTAGTTAGGTTAGGGGAAACGTGAAGGAAAACACTTAACACAAAAAAGTGTTTTTTAGTTTTTCGGAAATGCGAAGAATACGTAAAAGTTAATCGGTAAAGGAAAGATGAAATATCCAAAAAAATTTGGATTCTGAGAATCGCAGTTTTTAAAACTGTCGGACGAAACCCGACAGACGGAACCACGAAACTTACATGCTAAGTTTTGTGAATAGTGAGGAGGTTAACTTAAGGACTAAGTAAACTTAAGGGATAAGTAAACTTAAGGAGTAAGTAAACTTAAGGGCTAAGTTAACTTAATGCTTAAGTCATGAATATAAGGAGGTTAGGGGCGCAAAATGACTAAAATAACCCTATCTTGGAAATTCTATAAATAGGAAGCTTAATTCATTTATTTGGGATTTTAAAAATCCTACACCTTAGAGAGAGAGAGAGAGAGTTCGAATGAAGAGAGAAGAAGGAAGAGAATGAGTGTGGATGATCGGATTGAAGGTGTGCGTGAAATAGAAAAGCTTGCGAATCGCCGACTTTGTCTAGCGGAAGAAAAATAAAGAAGAGGGGTAACCTAAAACCTAGTCGAATTTAATTTCTCTTTAAGTTCTATATGTTAATAATATAACTTAATAAGAATAAAAAGTAAATGATATTAGGAATGATTTCATATGGTTGAAATCCTAAGAAAATGAAGAAATAAGAATTTGAAGTTTATTTTATGAATTTCTTAAGGAAGTATAAGATTCGTAATGAATTAAAACGATCAGTGTGGATTATATAAATAAGTAGGTGAAATAAGTAGGGAATGATGTTCAACAACATCAAATTCCAATAAAAAGTGAAATCGTAATCTAAAATATCGATTAAAATGAAGAACGAACGAAGAACACGAAGAACACGCGAAGAACGTAAAGAATGTTGTTGATGGACAAATTTAAAACCATCGTAGGATAACTGTTGTTAATGGACAAGTTTTAAACCATCGTGTATAAGTTAGATGCTTATTGATCGGTTAGGAACGGTAGAAATGTTCATGAAGAACATATTAAAACTTATCTATAACGAAGTTATGGAGAAAATTTCGTAAAAGACAAATGAGAATTAGAAAGTTAGTAAATGAACCCGAATGTGTAGGGTTTCATAAGAATTTAATAGAATGTAGAAAAAGTGAGTCGTAGACTGAAGAACGAATGAATTCCGAGTTCGGATGACGGAATTACGGACAAACGAACGAAGAGCGTTAAAAACGTAAAATGAACAAAGGGTGAAGATTAAGCTAATCAAATGTCATGTTAATGGATGAAAAATGAAGTTCGATCCACAAGGGATTGAATTACGTAAGATAAGGAAGAGAATGGCTTTGGAACGACCTCGTTCTAAGTTATAACGAATAAGTTATGGAAGCGTGAAGTAAGCGTCTTAAATTGGATGTAAAACTTAGAAAAATTTTTAGGGATGAGGGCTTGGTACCGCAGCGCGAGCCGTGCCTTGGGAGGCGGCGCCACAATGCTAGACTCAACAGTTAGACATCAGAGAGTGAAATGTGGCTAATATGAAAGTGATAATAAAGAGGGACAGTCTTGCATGACATGTAGTGAAGGAAAAAAGCCAGTGATGAGATTTTAAGTGCTCAATTACTAGGGGATGTGCAAGAAAGGAATATGAACATGAAGTTCACCTAAAATAACACTTAAACAAGTTAAATAAACCTTTAGTACAGGTTGAACAAAATGATCGAAAGAGATTAAAAGATCAAGAAGAGAATAAACATAAACATAAACGTAAACGTAACGCAGTTGTAAGCAGCCTTAGCATACAACGAACAATACTTCAACACTAAGAAAGATTAATGAACATGGGGTTCATGTAATGGATAACGAAAGTATTAAGTAAGATAAAATTGGTAACAAGAAAGCCGTAAAGAACGGTAATAAGATTAATGAAAGCCGATCGTTATTCAGATAGAAAATGATAGAATGAATTGTAAATATGGAACATTTTAACCAATGTGAAAGTTGAGTGTACGCAAATATTAAGCAGATAGAACCTACATGTACCCCGTGTATGGTTTGACCGTAAGATAATGAAGATCAATGATTAAACCATAAATGGTAAAAGAATGAATTAAAGATAATGACGTTTAACGTAACGAAGCTGAGTAATGATTAACTTGAATGATCGCTCTGAGTATACAAAAGACTGTATGACTTAGACGATAAAGAGTGAATCCTTAGGTGTGGCATTTAGTTGCCAGAAAGCCATAAGGAATGAGAAATTGACTTAGCGAATGTTATAGTTTTAATGGTTCGAATAAGTTAAGATAAGTTTATGTTGTAGTACAATCGTAACCTTTGATGGTTGACATATGGGAGCTGGGATAAAAAATTCCTTCAGGGAGCGAAGGTATATACAAAACTGGCAACCGATCCAACTTACTGTGATGGAAGTGTAAACGAGACGGGAACTTGTTGGTTGGTTATTTGTGGGAAACCACTCAGAGTACCATATGAACTACTAGCAGAGAAGTGATGTGTGCTGAGTCCTAGAGAAGTTATAAGAAGAAGATAAGAATGTAAAACATCAAAGATGATGAACGTATAAGTAAGACATCTTCGTATGTCATGAAGCCGTAGAACGTTAATGAAAGTGGTCGCGTAAACTTAGGTTACAAGAACGCGAACCCTAAGAAGTAAAGTTAAGTAAATCAATGCATAAGTTAAATATATATGACTAATTGATGTATGTGGTGTTTTCTTATATGTTATATAGGAATTGAAATGAGCAGTTGGGCGTAAGGTAAGTTTCCTAACTTCATTCATATTTTAAATGAATGTTAGTTTCTAAAACTTCTCAGATGTTGAACTTGATAAGTTCTGTTTATGTGCGAATGTGCGATATTTGTACAAGATGGTAGAACGTATGAGGCCTTGAGCCACAATGTGAACACTTCAGTGTTTCTATGAGATGAACTGTTCTGTGATTTAACTATTTAATAAGAGAATGCTCTGTTTATACATGATCCGTTATTGTTAAATCTGTGTTAATGATTCTTGCCAAACAAAATGTATATGAAAAAGGTAGAAGAATGAAAGTATTTAAAAATGAAAGTGAATATTGTTTTAAAATTATAGGAATCGAGATTATTCCTGTTATTCAAGTTGCTTCATAACTTTGTTCGGTTATTGAAGTCTTAAAAGAATGTTTGAATTCTTGAAGTTGTTTGTTCAACTGCTATGACTTGTTGAGCAATTGAATGCTCACACTAGCTTTAAATGAAAAAGATTTTCAGCGAACGATGTTAGAAGAACTTTAGGATCCCATAAAGATCAAGCTGACAGGAATCCAGATGCAGTGTCATTCAGAATGTGAATGAGCGTGAAGATCGCGAAGACTTGTAATATAAAATAAGTTAAATGAACTTTAGATTAGTTTAATGAACTGTTATGTATCCTTAGTGGCGAATGAAAGTCACTCGTGTAAGATGTAAAGAATAATGTAATTATAATTATTTGTAATGAAATGAGTTATAAGGTTTTAGAACCTGGGAAATTAGAATGTATGTTGTTATATTTGAGTATATAATGATGTATCTTTGGATGAATGATGTACTTATGATGTACGAAATCCGGGTGTGAAGATAGATCGGATTTCGGGGCGTTACAATTATTACAGCAAAAGTTGAGAAGGTAAATGAACCTACAACTAGCAAAGGAAAGGGAAAAATATACAAGTAATGAAGACTTGTAATTTTCATTTATTGTTATGATGATAGACTTTTATTTAGTGATGTGATGTAATAATTTTATTTCCGCACTTATATGATGTTAAGGTTAGACAACCTGGGATATTTTTGGATTTAATGATGTAACCCTAATTAAAGGGAGGATTTATGATTTCATTTTTATTATATTTGGGCAGATAGTATGAACGAATGGATCGTGAATACCAAGTCTTGTGGGAATGAAGTACCTAGATTTGGGGGTGTCACAGTTTAACCCTTAGGGTTTAACCCTAAGGCTTTAGAATTTTAGTTTCTAGGATTTCTATTTAGGGTTAGAAATAAACATTTTAGTTTCTAAAGTATAAATTAGGGTTTCTAAATTGATTTAGGTTTCCTAATTACATTACGTTATCTAATTACATTATATAGGAACATTAGGGTTTAAAGTTCACTAATTATAATTAACCTTGCTAATTTAGCAATTAGGGTTCATACATAGCAAATTAGGGTTACTAATTTGTCAATTAGGGTTTCCCAATAATTAGGGTTTTCTTAATTAGATTTATATTTATAATATATATCATTAATTAACTTAATGCAATTACAAAAAAAATCTTGAACTCTAATTTATGTTTTACATTAGGGTTTCACAAATTAATGCTAGGGTTTTGACATTATTCTCTATAATTGACCAACTATTATCGGTCCACACATATACAGTACATCTTTATAGCACCAAAATATAAATAATATAATATTATTATTCTCATTCCTTAATTAAAATCCAAAATTAGGGTTTGCATTCCATATCTGATTTACCTTTCATAAATAGCATTATTAATTATGTTAAAAATAATTAACTTAAATAATCTGAACAAATTCATATAATAAAAGAAAATAATTATTCTAATAATCATTTCATATATTATTTAAATAATATATAATTATATTTTCATGGAATATAATTAATAAAAACATTTCTACTATAAAATTAATTATTATAAAAAATAATTTATAATCATCAATAATTCTAAAATAAAATTATTTGTAATTATTCATGTAATAAATATATTTTATTTATCACATATATATATATATATACACATTATCTTAGCACATATTCCCAATATTTATTTTAATAATAAAAAAAACTATACTCAAAATTTCTGATTTAATTATATATAAAATATCGGGTTATTACATTCACCAGCCCTTATAAAGATTCCGTCCCCGGAATCACCGTTTTAAAACTCATATATATCAGGGTACATAGCATACACATTCATTTCAATTAAATCTCGATCATAATTGATCGAACTGATCTTTAACCATTCAACATAAAGCTTGTCTATCTGATTAAACAAAAATTTGATTTCTAAAAGAACTCAAATGCCTCCTTCAAAATTTCTTTATAAAATAATCTTATAAAAAAATAAATAAATTTTATATGAATAATACATGGAGTTCCATTGCCAGCTGCCACAGTATCCTGGACCGTCATGTTGTAGACTCTTGCGGTTGATTTCGTTGGCTTTTTTGATGACGTTGGTCCCGTGATTGCCAGAGTCCCGCTGCTCTTGCCAGTAGTTACACTCCCTGCCTCTATTCTCCTTCTCTGGCAATCTTTCACCTTATGCTCCATTGACCCGCATATAAAACAACCAGTGTTCATCCTTGGATTGGGATAGTTGGGAGAGATATGTCCCTTCTGCCCACACTTGTAGCATACAAACTTTCCCTTCAGATATTCCTAAGAGTGGTTCTTTCCACAGTTTCCACACTGTACAACTTGCTTCTTAACACCTTCCTGCTTCACCTGAACATTCCCAAAGTTGTTCACCTTCCTCTTTCCATTTCCACTCCTGCTCCCACTATTAATTTCCACCTTCCCAGCTCCTTCGACCTTTCCCTTATTCCTTTTCTTCTTGTTATAGCGGCTTATGGCCTCACTCCCCACCTCAGCAATAATAGCTTTCTCTAAAGGTGCTGCAAAAGTAGGGATCTGCAACACTGTCACCTTGTTGTAGAGCCATGGTTTTAATCCCAGCTCAAACCTTCTTGCTTTCCTAGCCTCCGTATCAACTTGATGCAGAGCGAACCTAGCCAACTCATTAAATTTTTCAGCGTATTCTAACACCGTCATATTCTCCTGCTTTAATTCCAAAAACATCACCTCAATCCTAGCCTGCATACCGGACGAAAAATAATTCTCAAAAAATAAAGTTTTAAATCTATCCCAAGTTATCACACCTTCTCCTGCCCTCACTTGATTTGCTTCCCACCAAAAGTTTGCCTCACCTTTCATCGTATACATGGAAAAAGCTGTCTTTTGCCCCTCATCTACCCTAGCTATCACAAACGCCTTTTTAATTTCTTTAACCCAGATTTGGACTTCACCAAGGTCAGTTATCCCGTTGAATTCGGGTGGTCCTACAGCCTTGAAATCTTTAAAGTTTGCCAAGCGATTATCTGACTGGTTCCCTATGGCTGGCATTCGTTGTTGCATAGCCTGTGCTACCATGTTTGCAAAGTATCGCATCGGGTCTGCTTGTTGTTGTCCCTCAGCGTTGTTGACAGATTCTTCTGCCCTTTCCTTTCGAGTTTGACATCTTGGCGGCATTATTTGATTAAATAAAACATAATTTATTCTTTATTCACTTACATTCTAAACCTTATCGTATAAGTTTAGTATATCAAACCATGTGAGAACCGTGTTCTTAAGTTTTTCTGGAATTTCCAGAAATCATTTTCGTGAACTTTTGTACCGCTTTGACCAGCCACTACAATCGACTCGTTTAATGTTAAGGAGATTTTAAGGCATAAATATGTAGTCCATATACCAGATTACAACCTTATTACATCAACAGAAACAAAACAACTAACAATAGAAAGATCTGGGCCCATGAACTTGCTGCAAGAGCTTTCTAGGCAAGTTCATGGCTGCCCAGATTTCATACGGTCAATGCCGGTCAATGTGGTTTGACCACGAATAACTTGCAATCTAGACCGGATATAAGCCTGATTCTTGATCCAGATCAAAGAGCACATATCTGACTACATATCTAAAACATAAAAAAACAAAGATCATGACCAGGAAAGAATCTAGAGCCACTGTCATTCATTGTCAGACCACAGTTTAATTTTTTTCTAGATTTTTAAAAACTTGAAATTCGTGAACTTAGATGTTATGGATCTAACATATGCCAACCCAGATCATCATTATACACTATATATAACATGTTTATCACAAAAAAACTCCCATCTTAACAACAGATCAAAGGTCAAATTCTAGGGTTAGCTTTTATACCTTGCTTTGAAAATTTTGGATTCTAAGCTTTTGATTTGATTAAGGAATTCGTGGGGCTTGAATTGTGAGCTGATATACTACTATATTTCATAGGTTAGAGAGAGAGAGAGACTTGGATGGGTATTGTGATCAAATGAGCTAACAATTGTAATTTCTCTCTCTTCCAATCTATTTATATAATTCTTAGATACATGAATCGGCTGATGTTGCTTGATTTGCTGAAGATTTAATCACATTGGGTTGGTTAGAGTTGGTAAACAACTATATATTTTGGCAAGATACACAAGCAAGCTTAATAAAGAATATAAAAGGGCATTTTTGTCAATTTCATAAAAAATTTAATGGCATTCTTGACAAACTAATCCAACCCTTAGGGTTTAACACTTAGAGTTTATGTAACAATCCGGAATTTTAAATTATAATTTTAAATATTTATTGAATTATATAAATATTTATTTGAGGTATTTATTGTTGATTAAATATTTATTGATGTGATGGTTGTTAATAAATATTTATGAATCTAAATTTATTAGATAGTGTTCCAAATTAAATTAATTTATAATTTAGAGAGTTGTAATATAACGTGAGATGTTATATTGTTGTGTTGATTTAATAATTTAAATGGTATGTTAAATTATTAAATAAAATTATAATAAAATTATAATTTTGTGATATTTGTTTAAGTGGAATATTTATTTAAAATATAGTGTGTGTAATTAATTTATTTGATTAATGTGGGATATGTAAATCCAAATAAATAATATGTGATTATAAATTATAAACTAAATTGTTTATTAAAATAAATTAAAGGAGTTAAATTTAGTTTTTGCCAAACAAGGCTTAAAGATATTAAGTCTTTAAGTTTTAAAGAGTTTTTGCCAAACAAAGCCTTATGGCTTTTGGATTTTTGAATTTTGAATTTTGAATTTTTAGACAATATAAATAAAATAAATTAAATAATAAATAAAATATATTTATAACCGAAGCGTTAATATTTTGTAACTGATATATTTAGTATACGTATTATGGCTAGCCTATTAGTTTATTATGTTTACGCTTGAGTTTTAGTTTGCTTTACGTTATACTGAGAAAGAGAGAAGAAGATTAAAGAGAACTTGAGAGAGAATTTGAGAGAAAATCTAAGAATTTCACAACAATTTCAGTGGTTTTAGCAAGGATTACCAAGAATTGTGGTCATAGTGATGATTTTTGTGAAGGATGTCAAAAAATTGATGTTTTTATACAAAAACATGAATTTAATGATTTAAATTAGTTAAAGTGTTGTTAAATTGTTCTAAGTGGTTGAATATGTGAGCAATCATGTTGGTGTTAGTTCTATACCAATTGTATATGTTAATTTTACTATTTTGTGGGTGAAATTCGTGTTAGTTGGGCTAAACACAGACACTGTTTATATGCATTTCATTTCTGTCTATGCACCAAAGGCAATCTGTTACTTATTTGGTGTCGAAAGACTAAGCAGCAAGGCCAAAGTAAATGATCTTTTCTGGCCAGGTCCTGCATTTAAGTATGGTGTAGCTGCACCATACCCTGATCTGAGGCAGTGGTTTTTGCTACTGCTGCAGACCTTGGATACCATTATAACTTAGTTTAATGATGTGTTAATGTAATAAACATGTAATGAGGAGGTTAAAACAGAACCGTGTCATGTCATTGATAATTTCAAAGTTGTAAAAGGATTTATAAGTTATGAACGCGATATGTTAGAACTTAGTGTATATAATGAATGGTAGATAAGTGTTGTGAAGTTAACACTTATGAATTCTGAAATGTATATAGTAACGTAAGACTTGTACTGAAATAACAAGTTTAGCTAGAAGTGAGTGTTATATTGGAAAGTGGATGTTAGTATATCTAATAGATATTGTGATTCTAATAAAATGTGTAGGTGAACGTGAGTTGTAAATTATAACTTACGCCTGAGGCAAGTTTCTAAACCTTACCTCTTTACATTGAGCAAGTTTCTTACTCTAAACTTTGATTAAGTAAATTCTTTTATTATTAATCTTTATTCGAGCAAGCTCTAATTCTAACGTTATCCAAGCAAGTTTTGAACTCTAATCATGATTGAGTTGTTCTAACTTGTTTATAGTTAAACAAGTTTTCTTAAGTTCTATTCCCTTATAATGGATGTAACTTCTTGAACTCTCGTCTCTAATATCGAGCTGTTTTATTTTAAATTACTATGCACAAGTTATTATCATGTTAAGCAAGTTTTTAGTTTTCAACTTGCTATCAGTTAATGTATGTTTAGTAATTTCATTTCTAATTTTATAAGATCAAAGCCTTAGCTTATTATTATTCAAGCAAGGTTTATTGTTTCATTCAATACTTATGTTTTAGTTATTTCTAAGCATAAGTTTAATAAATAGTTAGTTCATCTACGATTATTCATTGTTCCATACTATGTTGTTGGTGATCAACTGTAGTGTTATCAAACTTTCTTGATTCAACTAATCCTTTAGTTGATGGTCGTTAAACTCTAAATTACCCTTGAAGCTTATCCAAACCAAAATTTCTTTGGTGCAGACTTGTACTCTAAAACTGAGAAGAACAACCCTATTATAGGGGATACGCAATGCGTTTAGATGTTTGAGCACAATACATGGTACAAAGGGCTGATCCCCCCAAGTACGTGAAGTCCCTACAGTACAACTGTTAAGGTTAAAGTTAAGAGATTACTTATAACCATGGACATTATTCGTGGTCTTATGACCCCCAGATATATATGTCATATTTTGATTCCAATTTTTTGGGTTATCATTGATAGGGTACTATTCAGTTTTGATGAGCCTATTCATTGGCAGTTATTATTCTCTTGTTGATTCATTGCTATATCTAGTGAGCATTTGTTTTTCTCACTCTTGCATAAGTAAAATTATTGCAGCTAAAGTTGAGAAAGTCGATGAACCTACGACTAGCAAAGGAAATGGAAAAATGTGCAAGTGATGAAGACTTGTAATTTCATTTATTGTCATGATGTTGGATTTTATATTTAATGATGTGATGTAATTATTTTATTTTCGCACTTGATTGATGTTTAAGGTTAGACAACCTGGGAAGACTTTTTGATTAATGGTGTAACCCTTTTATAGGGAGGATTTCTGATTTAATTTTATTATATTTGGGTAAATAGATATGAATGAATGGAAAGTGAACACCAAGTCTTGTGAGAATGAAGTACCTAGATTTGGGGGTGTCACGGAGCAATTACCCGCGGAGTCTGATCCGGAGGAGGAGCCTATGGACGAGGAGCCTGAGCCTATGGGGGGACTTTGACGAGGCTATTTTTGAGGATCAGATGTTGGGGGAGTATGAGGAGCAGATTTTGGAGTTAGGAAGTAGAGTGGAGGAGCTAGAGGCTGAGGCTAGGAGAGGGAGTCTGAGTTCCAGAAATTGAGGGACAAGGACCATCAGAGGAAATTATTGAAGCTGGAGATGGAGGTCGAGATTGCTCACCGTAAGGAGGCAGGAATCCAGATGGGGACTTTATTTCACCGATCGGTGGCTAGAAACGTAGAGTTAGCAGGGAAATTAGAGGATATGGAGCAGAGGGTGTTAAGCGAGAGGACGGAGAAGGAGGCTCTCCATACTCAGTTAGAGATGGAGGTGATGGATAGGATTCACTTTGAGGAGAAGTGGGAGGAAGCCTATGATAGGGTGAATGATCTGGAGGATGAGGTGCGATGCAAAAGAAGGAAGATGAACAAAATGGGCTATGCTCTGCACACGGCCATTGAAAGATTGATGGTAAATCACTACCCGACTGAGCAAGGACAGACGCGGTATACCATAAGCTGAGATATGGTGGTACATATTATGCAGAAGGAATAACAGAGCGCCGTGGAGAGTGGAATGTTAGATTGAGTTTAGAGGAACAAGCTTAGTAGTTATAGTATTTTATTTATGAGTTGTTTAAATTGTTGTTGTTAAATCTAAGTCTTTGTGTAAGATGTGAGATAGTTGTAAACCCCCAAGCTTTTGAAAAATGTCAGTGGGGTAATATGTGAGTGTTGTCCCCATCTTTTGTTATAAGAGGGGATATGATGTTGTCATTTATAAAAGTATACTAGAAAAGACCATGTAAGTGTAACCATTTGGCATATGAATATAAATGATCTTATTTCCGAAACGTGTTATAAAATTTTATTTCTATTAAGAAATGTTTAAATAATATAATTAGGTAATAAAATGAAAATTTTATGTTGCAGAAAAATGCTGCCCAGACGTAGAATAACTACACCAGAAGAATCGATTAATGATGAGAGAGGACCAGTAGATCCGATATAGAGGCTTGTAGATTTGTTAGGAGAAGCTCTTAGGGGAAGAAATGAACCAGTACCACTCATTCCCCAAGCAATTCCAGTCACAAACTTTAAGGATTTTAGGAGTGTGGGACCTCCAGAATTTATAGGCATGACCGACCCGATCTTGGCTCAAACGTGGATCAAACAAATGGAGAAGGCTTTCACCATCGCTCATGTGGGTGAAGACCAGAAGACGGCGTTTGAAACCTACATGATGAAAGGCAAAGAGAATTATTGGTGGGAGGCGAATCAACAGAGAGTGGGAGAAGGGATAATTACTTGGGAGAGGTTTAAGACTCTGTTCTTCAAGAATTATTTCCCGAAGAGCATGAAAAATAAGATGGAGGTGAAATTTTTAGAACTTAAGCAAGGATATATGTCGGTGGCGCAATACGCGGCTAAGTTCAATGAACTAGCTCGGTTTGATGAACACCAAGTAGTAGACGAAGAGATGAAAGCTAAGCATTTTGAACAAGGACTGAAGCCTTGGTTGTTTAACAAGGTATTGATTCTTTAAATTGATTCTTTTACGACATTGCTAAAGAAGGCTATTATTGTAGAGGGAGGAAGTGAAGCTTTAAGTCAGTATAATAAAGAGAAGAAGGGAAAGAGCATCGGACAGAATCGAGGAGGAAGAAGCAACAGAGGTAGCAACTTAGGGAAGAGGAAGTGGGAGAAAAACAACAACAAGAATCCCAACAATCAAGTGGAAAAATTTTGAGGAAAATTTAAGAAGAAGGTGGAAGGTTGCCCAAATTATGGAAGGTATCACCAGGGCGAATGCTGGAAAGGGTGCAGTGTATGTTACAACTGTGGCCAAGAGGGACATTATGTTCTAAACTGCCTAAAGCCAAAGAATATCAGAGGATGTATCGCTTGTGGTTCGGCGGACCATCTGATCAAAGACTGCCCAAAGAAAAGAAGTAGCGGAGGAAGCGGCCAACAATGAGGGAGTAGAAAGCTGATGATTAGCGGACTGACGCCATCCAACTGTCTAACTGCCAGAACATTTAATATGACCGTCCAGGACGCCGTAGCTGTGAAGGACATTGTGTCAGGTATCATCCTGATCAATGATATAAATTCCTATGTATTATTTGATTCCGGTGCCACCTATTCTTTTGTATATGAGGAATTTGCTAGTCGAATTAATTTACCCCAAGAACGATTAGGAAATCCCTTAAGCATAGAAGTTGCGAATAAGGAAGTAATCCCTATAGAGTATATTTACCGAAATTGTCGCGTGAATATTAGAAATCATGAACTAAGCATAGACTTAATCCTTATAAGATTGGGAGAATTTAATGTAATATTAGGAATGGATTGGTTATTTAACCATGCTATGATAATTGACAACCAGAATAAAAGTGAAAACCTTCAGACTCCGAATAAGTCTAAGGTAGTGTTTTATGGTAGCTCATCGCTTAAGCAATCATGTTGTCTTACGATGATGCAAGCCAAGAGATTGATAAGAAAGGGATGTGTAGGTTACTTAGCATATATTGTTGATACTCGGAAGAAGGGAGTAGAAATTAAGGATATATCCGTAGTGAGAGAATTTCAAGATGTATTTCAGACGATCTGCATGGTCTTCCGCCAGACAGAGAAATCAAATTCGTAATAGACTTAGCACTTGGAACTGCACCAATTTTGAAAACCCCATACCGTATGGCGCCAATAGAAATGAAGGAATTGATGATACAATTGCAAGAGTTGCTGGATAAGGGTTACATACGCCCGAGTATGTCTTCTTGGGGAGATCCCGTATTGTTTGTAAAGAAGAAGGACATATCGATGAGACTCTGTATCGATTATCGAGAATTGAATAGAGTGACGATTAAGAATAGATATTCATTACCAAGGATAGGCGATCTTTTCGACCAACTGAAGGGAGCCAAATGTTTCTCGAAAATAGATTTGCGAACGGGTTATCACCAGTTGAAAGTGCAGGAAGAAGATATACCAAAGAGGGCATTTCGAACTCGTTATGGACATTTCAAATTTTTGGTGATGTCATTCGGGTTGACGAATGCTTCGACAGTATTTATGGACTTGATGAACCGAGTTTTCAAGTCATTCTTAGATAAATTCGTAGTAGTTTTCATCGATGATATACTAATCTACTCAAAGACGGAAGAAGAACACGCTAAACATCTGAAGATGGTTTTGGAGGCGCTAAGGAAGGAGAAGTTGTACGCAAAATTTTCTAAATGCGAATTTTGGATGAAGAAGGTTCAATTCTTAGGATATGTGGTGGATAAGGATGGAATTTTAGTAGACCATGCGAAAGTAGAAGTAGTGAGTAATTGGGAACAACCGAAGACGCCAACTGAAGTGAGGAGTTTTTGAGGGTTAGCTGGGTACTATCGAAGATTTATCCAGGATTTTTCTAAGATAGAAACCCCGTTGACCAACTTAACAAGGAAGACGATAAAATTTGTGTGGACAGACAAGTGTGAGGAGAGTTTCCAGGAGCTAAAAAAGAGATTGAGCGAGGCGCCTGTATTATCATTACTAGATGATATGGGAGGATTTGTGGGTATAGTGATGCGTCGCACAGGGGACTGGGCTATGTGCTAATGCAATATGGCAAAGTCATTGCGTATGCATCACGACAGTTGAAGGAATACGAAAAAATGATACCCTACTCATGACTTAGAGTTAGCGATAGTAGTTTTTGCGTTAAAGATTTGGAGACACTATTTGTACGGTGAAAAATGTGAGATATATATGGACCACAAGAGTTTGAAATATATCTTCACACAGAAGGAGTTGAACATGCGTCAAAGGAGGTGGTTAGAATTGATTAAGGATTATGACTGTGATATTCTTTATCACTTGGGAAAGGTGAACGTTGTGGCCAACACATTGAGTAGGAAAGGAAGGGATAAGTTATTTCAATTGACAACTCAGGAAGAGTTAATAAAGGAAATGAAAAAATTGGAGATAAAAGTGAGAGGACCGAAAAGGATTGAAGGGAGATTATTTGCAGTAGAAGCTCGTTCGACCTTGTTGGACAGAATAAACGAAACCCAAGAAAAGGATGAAGAATGTGAGAAAATTAGAAAGAGGATCATGGAAAATGAGGAAGAGAAATTCAAGATAGATAGACACGGTATTTTAAGATTCGAAGGGAGAGTGTGGGTACCAGTGGTAACCGAGTTGATAGAAGAAATTTTACATGAGGCACACAACACGACGTATTCCGTTCATCTAGGAGGCACGAAGATGTACCGGGATCTGAGGCTACATTTTTGGTGGCCAAATCTGAAATGAGAAATCACGGAGTACGTTAGTAGATGACTTACGTGTCAACGGGTCAAAGCAGAGCACCAAAGGCTGAGTGGTCTACTTCAACCGTTGGAGATATCGGAGTGGAAATAAGAGCATATTACGATGGATTTCATGGTAGGACTTCATGTCACGCAAAAAGGTTTTGATGCCATTTGGGTTATCGTGGATCGACTAACAAAGACAGTTCATTTTGTACCAATCAAGATCCAATATAGTTTGCATCAGTTAGCTAATCTATATATAACAGAAATTATTTCACGACATGGAGTGTCGATATCGATTATTTCTGATCGAGATCTGCACTTCACGTCAAAATTTTGGAAGAGCTTACAAGAGAGGATGGGAACACTGTTGAGGTTAAGTACCGCTTATCATCCAGAGACAGATGGGCGGAGTGAACGAATGATACAAACGCTAGAGGACATGCTTAGAACTTGCGTGATGGACTTTAAAGGAAATTGGGATGATCACTTACCCTTAGTGGAATTCGCTTATAACAATAGCTACCATACGAGTATAGGCATGCCACCGTACGAAGATCTTTATTGGAGAAAGTGTAGAACATCGTTGTGTTAGGATGAAGTTGGAGAGCGAAAGATATTAGGGTCGGAAATCGTTCAACAAACCGTTGATGTGGTGACATTGATAAGAGCTCGACTAGTAGCTGCACAAGATCGCCAGAAGAAGTATGCAGACTTGCATCGTCAGGACCGCGACTTTGAAGTTGGAAGTCACATTTTCTTGAAAGTATCTCCATGGAAAGGAAAAATACGATTCGACAAGAAGGGAAAATTGAGTCTGAGGTTCATAGGACCATTCGAGATACTGAAGTGAGTGGGCGAAGTGGTGTACAAAGTTGCATTACCACCTGAGTTGGAATACATCCATAATGTGTTTCATATTTTTGTGTTGCGTTCGTACAAGCCTGACTACAAACACGTGATTTTGTACAAGCCCATTCAAGTAGAAAAGAATCTAGCATATGAAGAAATTTGTGTCCAAATATTAGATAGGAAAGAACAAACATTAAGGAATAAAATTATATCTTCAGTAAAAGTACTTTGGCGAAACCACGACACCGAGGAGGCCACGTGGGAATTATAAGATAAAATTCAAAGGGATTATCCCCATTTATTTGTATAACCTTGTACAATTTTGAGGACATAATTTTTATAAGGGGGGGGGGGGGATGTAAGAACCGAGAATTTCAGGAATAAATAATTATTTCAATAAAATAAGAAAATGAATATTTATTTGAATATAAATAATGATGTGTTGTACGATGAGTAATTCGATTAGTACAAAGAATTTATATGAGAATTAAGAAGTGTGGAATTGACAACGAGAATTGTGAAAGGCCTTGTGTGGCATAGTGTGGAATGAGGAAATTCACTAAGTGAATTAAAAGAGAAATAGTTATTAAGAGGAAGATGGATTGTGTATAATTATGTGATAAATACACTCTTGAACTAGTAATATCACCACTATAGAAGTTAATTCATATCATGTAAAACTTGTGTGGTGATAGAAATTGGAATTGGCTTGAAGCTAAACTATTTTGGCACTGCCAAGGACCAGCGCAGCTGCGCCCTCCCAGCAGTACAAAATGAGTTGCGCCAGTGGTTAATCTGGGAAAAATTAGTTTCTACTGTAGAAATGAAATGGAACATTAATGTAGGGTGTTGGAAGAGTGTATATTTTGATTTGATGTTTAAAGTAAATACTCATGATTATATGTGAAGTCCTTTAAGGAATATATGTACAACGACTTAGTGATAGATCAAAATTGTTAGGTTGATCTAAGCTTTTAATGTTTTCATTCTGTAAACGAATGTATAAATAAAAAGATCAAAGATGTTAGGTTGATCTATATCTTGAAATGTAATAGATAGGATTCAAACAGAACTGTAGTCTATTGAGCTGATTAAGAGTTTATAGAAGCCAAGGCAAAATCGTAGAGCATCAAGAATCGTAGTATGACTGCCTTGAAGGGCCTCTCTAGAGATCGTAGAGTGGTCCAGATGTTTGCTAAAGCCAACTTAGAGATCGTATTGTGCTCTTGGAAACGTAGAGTCTGCAAGACAAGCAAGTGAAGATCTTAGTGTGCCAGTCCTTAAGAGAAATCGTAGTGTTCTCGTTTGCTTGCATCAAGCACCAATATGGCAAGACAACACGATCAGAATCGTAGAGTATCATCTGGCTGTGTCAAAAACTGTGGGCCTTGACCATTTATTCAAAGATAAAATCTTAACAAATGTTGAATGGGTTACAAACGTTGAAGTAATCTCCAGTCCCAATGGCATAAAAAATATCCTTAGTATGCAACAAAGAAATGTATTGAAGAAGCTAAGGAAAGGACCATGGGACAGAGGAAAACACCTTTTCAGGTGTTAGGTGAGAAAGCAGTCTGCTATGTCAGTGGGCCAGGATGCAATTCAGAAGATATGCAGGAAAGTCTCCATCAAAGTTCAGAAAAGGAAAACACATTAAATGCTCCAACGGATGGATTCAACGGACAAATTTCAAGGATCACTTCTATGTAAGACATCTGCAGATGATTCAGCAAAGCAAGCATTGATAAAAAAAAAGGAAGAACACTCAACGCTCAACTCTACGATCTAAGAAAAAGAGAAAGCTTGCTCAGCTACTCCATTTTTTCGAACAAGAGCTTAACGGCAACTGAGTAGCACCAATCAAGAACTCAACAATAGCCAAACAAGTAAAGTAAGAAGTTCCAAGTCAGAAGGACTTGAAGAGTTATAAAGTGAACTATGAAGAACCAAGTCTGCTGGACTTGAAGAGTTCAAGTGTGAACTAAGAAGTTCCTAGACTGCTGGTCTAGAAGAAATCTGTGAGATTCAAAAAGTGTAAAAGACATCCTTAGTGGATTTCCTACTCGAGGAGTAGAAGAGTGGACTAGGAGCTTTAAGTGCTCTGAACAACTTAAAACTATTGTGTCTATTGCATTCTTGCTACAACTGCTATAACTGCTATAACTGTTATAACTGCCTCACTCTTATTAACTCACCATATCTAAAAAGGGAGATCAAACAAATCTTAATTCTGCTGTGTTTAAATCATTATCAAAACTAACAAAGTAAAACGAAAAGAATTTTAAATATTTATTCAACCCCCCCCCCTTCTAGAGAACTATTGTGCCTCCGAAAACTAACAATTGGTATCAAAGCAGGTTCTACTCTATAGCCTACAAAGCTCAAGTAGATCCAATGGCACACTTACCAAGCGAATCAAAGACTGGAGGAGGCAGCAAGCCACCTATGTGCAACAAAGATAAATTCGCTAACTGGAAAGTTCGGATGTAAGCATACATGGATTCAATAGATGAAGATCTATTTGAAACTATTCAAAATGGGCCCTACGTTCCTACAAAACTTGCACCAACTACAGACGACCCAAACACGATACAGATCAAGGTCAAAGGAGAATGGATAGAAAACAAGAAGAGAGTTGTTCAACTCGACAAAAAGGCCAAGAACATTTTATTCCAATCCTTAGAAGATGATCTGTTCGAAAACGTGGTCAACAGCAAAACAACAAAGGAGGTTTGGGAAGCATTGCTCATCGTGTATGAAGGAACATAAGAAGTCAGAGAAAATAAACAATCTCTCTTGAAGATGTTTGCACACATTCAAGGAAAAAATGTCACTGCCACCTACAAGAGATTTAATGTTCTGCTCAACTCTCTACGAGCCTATGGAAAGATCTATCCAAATAAAGATCTAATCATAAAGTTCATGAGAGCCTTACCAAGCAAGTAGGATGCCAAAACCACTGCCATTAGAGAGTTAAAGAATCTACATGAAATGACTGTTCAACAGTTATATGGTAACCTTCTTAGATACAAACTGGAGCTGACTCAACGAGCAGAAACTCTATCTGAAGGAAGAAAGAAGGATAAAGGTGTTGCTCTCAAAGCAACTGAAAACACCTCCAAAGTCAACACTGAAGTTAACTCTGACTATGATGAAGATGATGATGAGGACTTTACAATGCTGGTGAAAAGACTCAGAAGCTTCATGCGTCAAGGCAAAATCAGCAAGCCAATGAAAGTCAACAACTACAACAGCCAGGAACAGATAAATGATCTATGCTACAACTGCAAGAAGCCTGGCCATTACATTGCTAACTGCAACAAACCTCTCAAAGAAGAAATAAAGAAGAAATCACATCCAAAGAAGGAATTCAAAGGCAACAAAAGACCTCAGAAGAGAGATAAAGGCCTTGTAGCTGGAGGATCGTGGAGTGACTCAGACAATGATTCGACTCCCGAATCTGGAGATGATGAAGATCCTCAAATGAAAAATCTTTGCCTAATGTCCAATCATGCAAAGGACAAACAGAACTCCAACATACATGAAGTAAGTATAGATGAGGTATTTGACTTCAATTCTCCTGATGTAGACATTAATGATTTAAGAACTGCACTACATGGCATAACATCTGATCTGCATCAATATATGAAATGGTTTAATGTTTTGTCTAACGACTATTCACTTCTTCAAAAGGAGAAAGAGAAAGTTCAAGAAGAACTAAAAACAGCCCTTCTAAGTACTGACTCGCTCTCCAAGATTGAAGTTGAGAATAAACTCTTAAAACAGACCAATGAGCTCAATGCACAAAGAGAGTCACGTCTAACCTCTAAAATTATGGAACTAGAGAAGACAATCTCTATATGGAATAAATCCTCTTCATCCATGAACTCCCTGATCTCTAGTCAGAGAAGTGTCACTGACAGAACAGGTTTAGGCTTTGGGGAATCCACCTCAGAGCCATGTGTGGAAAAGGTAAAGGAAACTAACACTAGTAATGCTTAAAGTTTTAGTAGAGGCATTATATTTGTGAAATCCTCACAAAAGGATGAGCCAGTCCAACTCTGCTCTACTGATTCAATCCACATTCCAAGGAGTAAAGGATCTCATGCTGGTCTGGGTTTCAGAAAAGAAAAGAGTAACCTAGCCACTACTCACCAACCTCGAAGGATCGTAGAGTCGAGTAAAATCAACTCCATGAACCACAAAAGAGACATGGAAAAAGGAGGATCAGCTTAACAGAAAGATGATTAAAGATCCACAAAAGTTTAAATGGAGGAAGAATCCTCACACACACACAAGCATGCATCATATTAGATGTTTTGTGTGCAACAAGGTTGGTCACAAGGCTGCAATGTGCTATTATAATCCTACTCATGTGAAACCCAAAATCAAGCAGATTTGGGTTCCTAAGGGTACTAACAAAGTAGGACCCATGCAAGTATGGGTAACAAAATGAGAGTTTCATCTTACCACAGGAACCAAGCTCCACGATCACAACCTGGTATCTGGACAGTGGATGCTCAAGGCACATAACAGGGAACAAAGCCCTTCTGTCTAACTATATAGAGAAGAAGGGTCCTGCAGTCATCTTTGGAGATAATAGCTCTGGCAAAACAAGAGGATATGGCTCAACTAGAAATGGTGCAGTGTCTTTCAGCAAAGTGGCCTATGTGGAAGGACTACAACACAATCTTTTGAGCATAAGTCAACTCTGCGACAAGGGTCATCAACTAACATTCCTCAATAATCAATGTCAAGTCAGAGATCTGAAGACATGTGCCATAAAGCTAACTGAAACAAGAGAAGGAAATGTATACACAGTAAATCTTGGACAACTAAGCTCAGACGAGACAATATGCTTTCTGGCTAAAGCATTTGAAGAAATGAGCTGGTTATGGCGTAGGAGACTGTCTCATCTCAATTTCAAGAGCATGTCCAAACTGGCCTCAAAAGATCTAGTTGCAGGCTTACCCAAGTTTAACTTCATCAAATAAAGGTCGTGCAATGCCTGTCAACTTGGAAAGTAGAGCAGAAGCTCATTCAAGAGCAAAGTTGCCAACTCAATTGACAAGCCCCTGCAGCTGCTTCACATGGATCTATTTGGGCCAATTCCAACAACGAGCCTTGGAGGGAAAAGATACTCACTAATCGTAGTGGATGATTACACCAGATTCACATGGGTATTCTTTCTGACCTCAAAAGATGAAACAAGCTCTCAACTGATCAAGATGTTCAAACTAGTAATGAACGAGAAAGAGGAGAAAATTAAGGCTATAAGGAATGATCATGGCAAAGAATTTGACTTCTCTGAAATGGACTAGTTCTGCATAGACAATGGCATCAGTTATAACTTCTCAGCTCCACAAACTCCTCAACAAAATGGAGTAGTTGAAAGAAAGAACAGGACGCTAATAGAGGCTGGAAAAACTCTACTAGCAGCAGCCCATCTACTTGAGTACTTCTAGGCTGAAGCTATCAACACTGCATGCTACATTCAGAACAGATCACTGATACACTCTACGATTAAAAAGACTCCCTACGAACTTTGGAAAGGAAGAAAGCCAAGTGTCAGCTACTTTCATATATTCGGTTGTGCATGCTACATTCATAACAATGGAAAGCAGTATTTGATAAAGTTTTAACCCAAGTCAGACGAAGGAATTTTTCTTGGGTATGCCACAGACAGTAAGGCCTACAGAGTGTTCAACAAAAAGACACTGAGTGTTGAAGTTTCAATTCACATTATCTATGATGAGACAGCCTTAGACAAAATAATGCCTCAAGACACTACGACCGACAGTTCAGACACTATGAATGAGGTCGTCGAGCTCAACACTACGATTGTAGTCCCCGAAAATGAGATCATTTAGTAAGAAGAGAAGATCATAGAGAGAACTATGCAAGATAACGAACCTCCACATCTAAAAGCTGAAATTGATCTCGAAGGTCTCAGATAAGAAGGAATCAGGATAGATGTTCCAACAGGAAATAGATGGGTAAGAGATCACACTCAAGACTTAATCATTGGAGACCCAAATGCAAGAGTCAAAACAAGAGCTTCCACCCAAAATGAGTGTTTCTATCTGAGCTTTTTGTCACAGATGGAACCAAAGAAGATAGAAGATGCTATGGAAGACTCCAGCTGGATAGAAGCAATGAAGGAAGAACTAAATCAGTTTGAAAGAAACAAAGTATAGAGATTAGTTCTAAGACCAAAAAATCATCATGTCATTGGCACTAGTGGGTTTTCAGGAATAAGATGGATGAAGATGGAGTAATAACCAGGAATAAAGCAAGACTGGTGGCCAAAGGTTACTCTCAGGAAGAAGGCATTGACTACGATGAGACATTTGCACCTGTTGCCAGACTAGAAGCCATTAGAATATTCCTTGCCTTTGCTGCTCATATGATGTTCAAAGTATTTCAGATGGATGTCAAAAGTACATTCCTAGATGGTGAACTTGAAGAAGAAGTATATGTAGAGAAACCTCCAGGTTTCATCAATCCATCTCTTTCCAATTATGTCTATAGATTAGACAAAGCCTTATATGGTCTTAAAAAAGCACCTAGAGCATGGTATGAAACATTAACTAACTTTCTTATTGAAAATGGGTTCACTAGAGGTAGAGTAGATACCACATTATTTCTTAGAAAGCATAAAGACAAAGTCTTATTAGTTCAAATATATGTTGATGACATCATTTTTGGATCTACTGATGAAAAGTTATGCAAGAGATTTTCCAAGCTTATGTAGAGCAAGTTTGAAATGAGCATGATGGCTGAGCTGAACTTCTTCCTTGGACTGCAAGTAAAGCAGACTGATGAAGGAATCTTTATAAACCAAGCCAAGTATATCAAAGATTTACTTAAAAAGTATGGCATGAAATCAACCTCTCCCATGAAAACCCCAATTGCTCCAGCAACCAAGCTTGACAAAGATGAAAAAGGTAAAAATATTGACATAACTCAATACAGAGGTATGATATGCTCTCTTCTATATATGACTGCCAGTAGACTAGATATAATGTTTGCAACATGCATATATGCTAGATTTTAAGCTAATCCTAAGGAATCACATTTAACTGCTGTAAAAAGGATTTCCAGGTACCTCAAGGGCACACCTCACTTGGGGCTTTGGTATCCCAAGGAGTCCTCATTTTAACTAACAGGATATATAGATGCTGACTTTACAGGTTGCAAAATAGACGATGAAAAAGTACCGAGTGGTACTGTCAAATTGCTAGGAACGAGACTTGTGTCCCGGTTCAAAGAAGAAGCAAAACTCAAGATCTACTTCAATAGCGAAAGGTTGAATACATTCATTTCTTTGGCAAACTACTATACTATGCAGATCCTCTGGATGAAAAATTAGCTAGCAGACTATGGGTTTGAATTTAAATCTATACATGTTCACTGTGATAACACAAGTGCCATAGCAATAACACATAATCCTGTCATGCACTCTAGGACTAAGCATATAGAAATAAGGTATCATTTCATTAGGGATCATGTGCAAAATGGAACTATATTTTTACAATATATTCCTACTGAAAATTAACTTGTTGATGTCTTTACGAAACCTCTAGATGAATCCAGATTTAATAAACTAATAAGTTAACTAGGCATACTAAATTTACAACCATAAAATCTTTCTTATAGTTTATGCTAATCATGCAGATATAAATGCTAAGTTCAAAATCGTAGACATGACCAAAGAAAGTCCACAATCATAGAGTTGTAGTGATATGAAAGACCACGATCATAGAGCTCCATCAACAGAACAAAGAAGCATCCTGTGATGACAAAGCTCCAACAAATCAAAGAAATCTCTTTGTCAAGCGTCTCAGGGACAAACCTAACCCTTAATTCACTCTAAGAGGTTCGCCCTTCCTGAGGTACCTTAACTCAAGAGAAATTCTAAGTAAAAAGTTCAATCATAAGGACCAGGGAAGACAACGTTCGCAGAGAAGATTCAGAAGTAAACGCAATGATCGCAGTACAGACTCAACGAATGCAGAACAGACTCGACGATTGTAAAACAGACTTGACAATCGTAGTGCAGACTCAACGATTATAAGAACTACCTCAATGATCGTAGTCCTCCCAAAGGACACATCAGCTCAAGAAGAGCTAAGGGGAAAATTGGTATTTTCTCACAAGTTAAAATCATGGAGCCAAGTAGCACTCGACACATGTCTCTCTAATCAGATCGTGTGGAGGAAAGTTACAAGAATAGTTTAAAAATCTTTTTGAAAGTTCAGAAGTTCAAAAAGATCATATCTCTCTCTCTATCCAACAACAGAAACCCTAGCTTTAAAAATCGCAAAATCATCCTAAGTATAAAGAAATCAATGGCAGACTCAAATTTCATTGTAAGACCCCAACTTATTATAAATAAAATTAAATTTTTCTATATTCATTATTCTAAATTAATAAGGTGTTAATTTGATATAATGCTTTAGTTATGGGTGAAATGTGAAAATTTTATAAAATAAGCAAGTGGTTGTAAAATATTCATTTTGTCGGGGATTATTCGTTTGGTTGTGGAATATTCTTTTTGTCGGGGAATATTCGTACGACGTCGCAACCATTTGTGGGCCCGATAACGGAAAACGGTTGGATGAAGGAAAACGACAAAGTATGAGTTTTTATAAATAACGGCGTAATTGTTACCAATTAAGCCTTTGTTGGAATACCGGTGGTTAAAATAAAGAACGATGTCTGGCGTGGTTGCCATGTAGTATTACGGTATTGCACAATATTTTTTGAATTATTGATCCTTACATAAGAAGACACTACTCAATAATTGTTACGAAGAATTCTTTGTTTAATTTTTTATTTTATTGATTCAATAATTATTTGCATTGATATTTTATATTATTGTTGTTTCAATAATTATTCTTCGCACATTATTTCCCATTATCGGATCAATAATTCATATTATTTGAATAATATTATTAGATAAACATTATTGGCAATGTCTAGAAAGTTACATCATGGAGAGGTTTGGTCACCTAATTCAAGGCTACCGATGAAGGAGAAATCCTTATTGGAAAGCCCCTCTTTCTTGGGAGCGACACGGGTTGTCATAATTGTGATTTCGTAATATTTTTTTGCGAATAATTAATTATTGATTTATATGATAAGGAAATATTTAATTGATGCAGATATAAATGATGGATTTATTTATGTGGTTATAAATGAAGGAATTAATGTTGAGGTTTTTTATCAGTATTTTTGTCGGAATGGAGGTATTAAAAATCAAACCAGTGTTCTTGAGATATATTGCGTGAGTTATAATTTTTAATCCGACCATTAGATCGTTCTGATTTTTGGATATGTTATACATATATAAGTTGAGTATATATCCACAAATTTTGAACCTTTAAAAATGAACATATGATTTGTTATGAATTTTAAGAGGTGACTGGTTCAAAATTTGTTGAAGTTTCAGAATTTATCATTTTGTTGGAATATTATAGAATTGGTGGGCCCCACTTTTGGTTGGTTAGAAATGTGCTCAAATTGAATTTTAAATGTGGTGGGTGGCAATAGTAGCAGGTAAAGCCATCAGGTAGCAGGTCAAGTCTGCTTCGGCGTGCTAACAATTTCCTATAAATAGAGGGCTAAGTTAGAATTGAAAATCACACCAGAAACATAAGCTTTCTCTCTTCCTCTCTCTATATTATCGAGCGTATTTTGTGAGTATTTAGATACTTTGAGAGTTACTATTCAGTACAAGTTTCATTCAGCACCATATCCGACATTTCATTCCGAAGTACTATTTCTTTGAGGTAAGGGATGTTATTTTTTTTTGTAATGATGTTATTCTTTCAATATCATTATACCGAAATATGGGTATGGATTTTATTGTAGAATTTCTACCTTTTTGTGTCAGGGTTACTATTCACATATACGGCACTATTCACGAATACGGTATTATTCACCGAAAAATGAAATTTTCTTCTTTTTGTCCAAGATGTCTATTATGGTTACTATCTTTGATTGTATCCATGTTTTGATCTTTATTTTTGAATTCTGCTTCACAATTGATTATTATGAAGTATTATTGATCTTGGATAAACTGTAATATGAATCCTAAATATATGTCCTTCTGTCTCACTGGATTCGTTCTCTAAAATGTTTTTCATCATCCTCAGTCCTTAAATGTTGATATTACTGAATATCTTTGGCCTGTAGTGCAAAGATGAATGATTAACTGATGAATAGTTTTGGCCCGTAGTGCAAAGATGAACAGGTGTTGAGATGAACATGACCGACTTGTGATACAAATGAATATCTTTGGCCTGTAGTGCAAAGATGAATATTGATTTTTTTGTTAGAGAGATAAAATATTGATGATGAACTTTTAAATCTTAGAAGATAGTAGAACTCATTCTCTACGTGACTCTTTTAATGGATTGTTGTTTCCGCTGCATATGTTGATCTAAAACTTGTTGTCTATTATATTTTATTATATTTTTCCCTGTTGAAGACTAATGATAATTTGTTGTATATTATTGTTGTGTAAAATCTAATTATGGACAACACACAAGTATACGTGGTCAACAAGTAATACAATGAAAGTAGAGTATCGTTCCCATGAGGAATTATTAATACAAATTACCAAGTACTAACCCTTAATCAAACTAATTTTATTTAAACAAAAAATTTAAGATTATAAAGTAAATTATTTAATTAAACTAATTCTAATTACCACTAATTACAAATCAGATTGTGGAGATTTAAGATCACAACTTCACTTATTGCTTCATTTAAGTTAACACACTTCTCATCAATTATTTTCTATCCTGAATTGTTAATCAAGAACACTAAAGCAGATAAAACCACCTCTCGATGCATAATACTCATACTCACTTAAATCCACAATTGATAGAATTAAGCACGACACCCTAATTATCTAATCCACTATATCTCAATGTGAATTACAATTAAAAAGGATTTAAAGCACAAGTTCTCTATAAGATTACATATGGCGTAAAAGCATATCTCTATCCTAAACGCGAATCATGAATTCCATCTATGCAGAAATCACAAACACATGCTATCATGATCCGATCTAAATCTATACTTCATCTCTCAAGTTCATATAGATTATTACGGTAATTGATGGCCAATCAATTAAAAAATTAAGTCCAAATCACAATAGACAATTCTCACAATAGAACATAATAATTGATAGCGAAGCATATTAAAATAAACTACACAATAAGATCGATTGTAATCTCAAACAAAGAATTAGTTCATTGAATTAAAATTAAGAATCCACACTTGAATAAACATTAAAAGACAAAGATAGAAGAAGATAGAATCTATTGTCTGTAGATTTGATGCTCTCTCCTTGCTCCTACTTTGAATCTTCAATGGTCTCCAAGTTGCTTCAATCTCCAAATCTAATAAGAACTAGGATTTTTCCCAATCTACTCTAATCTAATCTAATGGAATTCTTCCAAAAACTTCTCTCTAATCCTTGTAATTCTCCTCCTTTTATATGCCTCTTTATATGTCATTAAGTCCTCTTGGGAGTCCTTGAGTCAAACCGCTCGAATCAATCCTTATCGGACTCAAATTCGGACAAAATCTACTCTTTCTGCGCGTACCCAAGCCCCAACTTGGGTTTTACTCCTTGGAGGGCAAGCCCCGGCTTGCTATGCTACTGATTTTGCACTCAGGACCCTAAGCCCTGGCTTGGCTATAAGGCATAAAAGAGCAAGCCCCGGCTTGGGTGCAAGCTGCTAATTATTTTTTCTACTGCAGTGTCCTCTAGTAAAATGGCCATAACTTTTTATTCGGGAATAGTTACGGGGCCTGCCACCTATAAAATAGAATCTATCGATGAGTTCTACAACTCGCATTCTTTGATTTTTGAGAAATAACGAACAGATGAAGGTCAAAAAATTGGACTGGAAGTGACTGTTATGCAAATGACCACCCAAAACAGCGAAATTCAACATCCGTTGGTACAAATGTCATAACTCTTGCATCTGAACTCCGATTGGAATGATTCAAGATGTTCCGGAAAGCTAAGAAGAAGCTCTAAATATAGTTCAAGTTCCAAGCCAAGAACATGAAATGAACATGAAAGCCCAAACGATGTCCGAATTGCTTTTCTTTATATTTTCCTTGCTTTTCCTTACCAATAGTCGCTCACACCGCTTCCAAACGTATAACCTACAAAATGAACACACAATGCATGAAAAGTAACTAAGACACATGACTATAAGAAACTAATTCAAGTAAAAGATACCGGATAAGTGGATATAAAATCCACTTATCAATTATCTTAGTTATAATATTCTTTACTGGGCTAGTTGAGCTCACCCTTTTCCTTTTTGTTCCATTTTTCTTCTTAGGAGGTGAGAACATAGCAGGATCTAGTCGAGGTATGGAGTGATGGTTCTAGAAAGATGTTTTAGCAGTCCTCAGTATTTCAGTAAAATAGTGTATGAATAATTGTAATGAGGACTTATTTGAGTGTGGATATTGTCTAGAAGACAATATTTGTATTTAAACTCATAGTACGTGTTATCATATTTTGCACGATAATTGTATTATTGAAGTTGTAGTTTTATTTATGTACCATGTATTTGGCGACTCAGAATGGGTGTTGTATACCTATTTTGGGGGCGTCGCCATTGGTATCAAAGCTTAGGGATATGGTCTCTGGCGGAGATCGGGGAATAGAACTAGGAGGGAAGAAATGAGTAAATCCTTCGCTAGTGTTTCCTATCTAAGTTTATTTGCTGATCGGTCATAATATAGGGATATTATGTGATATGTTAATTTGTTTAATTAACCCTTGTTTTATGGCAATATTTAAGAATGGATGCTGAGAACGTTAACAACGGAGTGTATGAGACTGTGGAACAACCTTTAGTCACAAACTAGGAGAATGTGCAACAGGAAGCCAATATTCCTCCTGTAAACAATGCTACCGAGGAAACGATGAATGATGGAATGTTTAGGAGCTTTTTGCAGTTCATGCAAAATTAGACGAGGGAGACTCGTATACAAAATACGGGTGGAAGTGATAGCACCTTGTGATTCATCCTGACCAAGCGATTCAAGGAGTTGGGACCACCAAATTTCTGGGGAAAGCCTGATCCGATTAAGGTAGAAACATGGGTCAATCAAATTACCAAGATATTCGATGTCTTGGGATGCACGGACGAACAGAAGGTTCCATTCGCCACCTTTATGTTTCGTGGTGAGGCAGATTACTGGTGGAAATCTGTGAAGCGTACCCAGTCAGCCGCACTCAACATGTCTTGGGAAAGATTTCAAAAATTGTTCAATGACAAGTACTTTCCTGAAAGTATTCATCATATGAAGGAGGTAAAGTTTATTAGACTAGAACAGAACAACATGACGGTGTCTCAGTACGAGGCGAAGTTCGCAAAGTTATCCAGGTTTGCAGCTCATTTGGTAGAGAATGAGGAACGTATGACGCGGATGTTTCTGAGAGGTCTAAACCCCGAGATTCGTCAATACCTCATCTCTCATAAATTTTCTCTGTATTCAGATGTTGTCAAGAAGGCTCAATTATTAGAGAGAGATAGTGAGTATGTTCAACCGAGGGACCACAACCAGGGTCATACCAGTGACAGCAGTCATCAGAGCGATGATAACCAGCGAGGAGGGAAAAATACGGATAAAGGCGGTAACCATTCAGGTGGTAATCGTGGCCATGATAATAGGATAGGTCAGTCAAGTGGAAATTTCAGAAAGAGGAGATTTAACAATGACGGGAAGACATCAATAGCAACACCAGCACCAACAACAAATTCTAGGGGAGGAGAACGACCGCCAGTTAGGTGTTATAAATGAGGGAAAGAGGGACATATCAGCCCAAACTGCCCACAACAATCCAAGGTATGTTATAACTGTGGAAAGGAGGGTCATATAGCTCAAGACTGTTCTGTAACAAAACCAAGTTCAGCAGGATGGTGACTCCAAAGGCTATCCCGGATAAGTCAAAATCAGCGGTTCCTAGAAGAGCGTTTGTCGTGACTAGCCAAAATGTGAGAAACTCGAATGAGGTGATCACGGGTAAGCTAATCTTGAATTCTTGCAAAGTTTATACCTTGCTAGATACCGGTTCTACCCATTCTTTTATCTCTCCTTCTTGTGTTCAACGTTTAAACTTGACTCAGGAGAAATTAGACTTTGACTTATCTGTTGAAACTCCGTTGGGTGAAACCTTTGTTACATCGACAGTTTATAAATCTTGCTTAATCTAAGTTGGCACAATCACATTACCTGTTGATCTTATTTCTTTAAAGATACTTGCTTTTGATGTGATTTTAGGGATTGATTGGTTAACTACTCTTCATGCCAAAATTGATTGTTTTCGTAAGGTTGTTAGTTTTCAAATTCCTAACCAACCTGTTATAAGAATTCGAATAACTAAACCACTAAAATCAATCACTGTCATATCAAGCCATAAAGCCATTCGTTTATTGAAAAACGGATGTCAACCTTTCTTAGCCCATGTTATGGATTTGAACAGAGACAAGTCAGATTTGGATAATATTTCTATTGTTAGAGAATTTCCTGATGTATTTCCTGAAGAACTTCCCGGTCTACCCCCAGAATGTGATGTTGAATTCTTTATTGACCTTGAATCAGGTACAAAACCCATTTCTAAAACCCCATATCGAATGGATCCTATTGAACTTCAGGAGTTAAAAGTCCAACTACATGAGTTATCAGACATCGGTTTCATTCGTCCTAGTACATCTCCTTGGGGTGCTCCTGTTTTATTCATAAAGAAGAAAGATGGGAGTATGCAACTTTGTATTGACTACCGAGAATTAAACCATGTCACCATCAAGAATAAGTATCCGCTACTTCATATTGATGACCTGTTCGACCAGTTGCAAGGAGCACAATTCTTTTCAAAGATCGACCTTCGTTCTGGATATCATTAGTTGGTGATTAAAACTGAGGATATTCCAAAGATTGCCTTTAGAACTCGGTACGGGCATTATGAATTCTTAGTCATGTCTTTTGGATTAACTAATGCTCCTGCTACTTTCATGGATATGATGAACCGTGTATTCAAGGAATATTTGGATCAGTTCGTTGTTGTCTTTATTGATGACATCCTCATCTATTCCAAAAGTCGTGAAGATCATGAGCACTATTTGAAGCTGATACTTGAAAGGCTTTGTGAAAACAAGCTATATGCCAAGCTAAAGAAATGCGAGTTCTGGCTTGAGGAAGTAGCATTCCTTGGGCACGTGGTGTCAAAACATGGAGTATCTGTTGACCCGATGAAGATTGAAGCAATACAAAGTTGGGAGCAACCAAAGTCGGGGACCGAAGTGCGTAGCTTTCTGGGCTTAGCTGGTTATTATTGGAGATTCGTGAAAGGATTTTCTCAAATCGCTACTCCGTTAACTCAGTTGACTCGGAAGGATACAAAATTTGTATGGAGCGAAGAATGCGAGAAGAGTTTCCAAGAGCTCAAGAGGAGACTCGTTTTGGCACTTGTTTTGGCAATACCATCTAGTTCGGATGGATTTGTTATCTACAGTGATGCTTCAGGAAAAGGGTTAGGATGTATTCTCATACAACATGGGAAAGTCATAGCCTATGCCTCACGACAACTCAAAGAATATGAGAGGAATTATCCTACTCATGATCTAGAGTTGGCAGCAGTCGTTTTCGTGTTAAAAATCTGGAGACACTACCTGTATGGGGAAAAAGTGGAGATCTATATGGATCATAAAAGCCTCAAATATTTCTTCACCCAAAAGGAACTCAACATGCGGCAACGACGTTGGCTCGAGCTGTTGAAAGATTACGATCATACCCTTCAATACCATCCTGGAAAAGCGAACGTAGTAGCTGACGCATGGAGTAGAAGATCGTATGCCGGTACGAGTGTGATGTTATTAACACAAAGACCCATTTTGTACGATTTACAAAGGATGGAGATCAAGTTAAAGACTCCAGGGACCCACATGATGATGGCGAATGTACGAGTAGAATCGACTTTAATCGATAAAGTTAAAGCTACTCAAGCTACGAACCTGGGGCTGATGCGTATGAAGAAGAAAGTGCAAGAAGGTGATATTCTAGAAGCAAGAATCGATGAAGAAAGAATACTTTGAGTCAACTCTACACTTTGCGTTCCTAACGATTCTGACTTGAAGCATAGAATCATGATGGAGGCGCACAACACCCCGTTTGTAATCCATCCTGGGAGTACCAAAATGTATAATGATCTCCGACATACATTTTTGTGGAACAATATGAAGAGAGAGATCGCGAAGTTTATCTCGAGATGTTTAACTTGTCAACATGTAACGACGGAGCATTAAGTGCCAAAGGGTCCATTGCAACCACTTGAGATTCTGAAATGGAAGTGGGAACACATTACTATGGATTTCGTTACGGGTCTTCCCAAGGTTTCTCAAGGCATATATGCGATTTGGGTTATTGTTGATAGATTAACCAAGTCTGCTCATTTCTTGTATGTACGTGAGACTTATTCCCTTGAACGTCTTGCTCGTATGTACGTAAATGAGATTATGAGATTGCATGGCATGCCAGAATCCATAGTTTCGGATCATGACCCAAGATTCACTTCACGATTTTGGGTTAGCTTGCAAAAAGCTATGGGCACGGATTTACGATTCAGTTTAACATACCATCCTCAAACGGACGGGCAATCAGAAAGGACTATTCAGACCCTTGAAGATCTATTAAGACTCTGTGTCCTAGATTTCAAAAGAAGTTGGGATAAATACTTGCCACTAGTAGAATTCTCTTACAACAACAGTTATCAAGCAAGTATAGGCATGGCTCCATTTGAGGCGTTGTATGGACGAAAGTGTCGTTCTCCAGTATGCTGGGACGAGGTAGGTGAAGCAACTTTGTTGGGACCGGAATTGGTACGCATGACTACAGAAAAGATCCAAATGATTCGACAACGTATTCAACCTCACAGGATCGACAAAAGAGTTATGCTGATCTTCATCGAAAGGACGTGGAATTTAATATTGGGGATCATGTATTGTTACGTGTTGCTCCATGGAAGGGAGTTACAAGATTCGAGAAGAGAGGAAAGCTCAATCCACGATTTATTGGTCCATTTGAGATTCTTGACCGAGTAGGAAATGTGGCCTATAGACTCGCGTTACCTCCAAGCATGTCTCGTGTTCATAATGTTTTTTCACATATCTATGCTTCGTAAATATGTGAAAGACCCGAACCACATTATTGAGTTAGAACCAGACGAGATAGCCGAAGATTTAACATACGAGGAGGTACCTGTTAAGATCTTGGATAGGAAAGAGCATGTCCTACGCACCAAGGTTATACCACAAGTCAAGGTTTTGTGGAGAAACCATACTATTGAGGAAATGACCTGGGAGTTAGAATCAGAAATGAAAGTGAGGTACCCTCACCTGTTTGAAACACCAGGTACGTACGTCAATTTCGAGGACGAAATTGTATAAGGAGGGGAGGTTGTAAGACCACAACTTATTATAAATAAAATTGAATTTTCCTTTATTCATTATTCTAAATTAATAAGGAGTTAATTTGATATAATGCTTTGGGTATGGGTGAAATGTGAAAATTTTACAAAATAAGCATGTGGTTGTAAAATATTCATTTTGTCGGGGAATATTCGTTTGGTTGTGGAATATTCTTTTTGTCGGGGAATATTCGTACGACGACGCAGCCATTTGTGGGCCCGATAACGGAAAACGGTTGGATGGAGGAAAACGACAAAGTATGAGTTTTTATAAATAACGGCGTAATTGTTACCAATTAACAATCGTTGGAATACCGGTGGTTAAAAATACAAGAATCTGGCTGTGGTTGCACAAAGAAGCACATGGTATTACACAATATTTTTTGATTTATTGATCCTTACGTAAGAAGGCACTACTCAATAATTGTTACAGTAGTTACTGTTCAATATTTTTTTTATTGATTCAATAATTGCTGCGTTGATATTTTATATTATTGTTGTTTCAATAATTGTCACTGCACAATATTTCCCATTATCAGATCAATAATTCATATTATTTGAATAATATTATTAGATAAGCATTATTGTCAATGTCTAGAAAGTTATGTCAATGAGAGGTTTGGTCACCTAATTGCGCGCCAGTAAGGAGAAATCCTTATTGGAAAGCCCCCACTTTCTTGGGAACGGCCTGGTTGTCATAATTGTGATTCTGTAATATTATTTGCGAATAATTAATTATTAATTTATATGATAAAGAAATATTTATTTGATGCAGATATAAATGATGGATTTATTTATGTGGTTATAAATGAAGGAATTAATGTTGAGGTTTTTTATCAGTATTTTTGTCGGAATGAGGTATTAAAAATTAAACTAGTGTTCTTGAGATATATTGCGTAAGTTATAATTTTTAATTCGACCATTGGATTGTTGTGATTTTTTGATATGTTATACATATATAAGTTGAGTATATGTCCACAAATTTTGAACCATTAAAAATGAACATATGATTTGTTATGAATTTTAAGAGGACCTGGTTAGTAAATTGTTGAAGTTTCGTAATTTATCATTTTGGTGGAAAATTCTAGAATTGGTGGGCCCCACTTTTGGTTGGTGAGAAATGTGCTCAAATTGAATTTCAAATGTGGTGAGTGGCAATAATAGCAGGTAAAGCCATCAGGTAGCAGGTCAAGTTTGCTTCGGCGTGCTAACAATTTCCTATAAATAGAGGGCTAAGTTAGAATTGAAAATCACACCAGAAACATAAGCTTTCTCTCTTTCTCTCTCTATATTATCGAGCGTATTTTGTGAGTATTTAGATACTTTGAGAGTTACTATTCAGTACAAGTTTCATTCAACACCATAACCGACATTTCATTCCGAAGTACTGTTTCTTTGAGGTAAGAGATGTTATTTTTTTTTGTAATGATGTTATTCTTTCAATATCATTATACCGAAATATGGGTATGGATTTTATTGTAGAATTTCTACCTTTTTGTGTCGGAGTTACTATTCACGTATTCGACACTATTCACGTATACAGCACTATTCATGAATACGACACTATTCATCGAAAAATGAAATTTTCTTCTTTTTGTCCAAGATGTCTATTATGGTTACTATCTTTGATTGTATCCATGTTTTGATCTTTATTTTTAAATTTTGCTTCATAATTGATTATTATGAAGTATTATTGATCTTGGATAAACTGTAATACGAATCCTGAATATTTGTCCTTCTGTCTCACTAGATTCGTTCCCTAAAATGTTATTCATCATCCTCAGTCCTTAAATGTTTATATTACTGAATATCTTTGGCCTGTAGTGCAAAGATGAATGATTAACTGATGAATATCTTTGGCCCGTAGTGCAAAGATGAACAGGTGTTGAGATGAACAGACCGACTGGTGATACAAATGAATATCTTTGGCCTATAGTGCAAAGATGAATATTTGATTAAAGATGTATATTGATTTTTTTGTTCCAGGGGTAAAATATTGATGATGGACTTTTAAATCTTAGAAGATAGTAGAACTCATTCTCTACGTGACTCTTCTAATGGATTGTTGTTTCCGCTGCATATGTTGATCTAAAACTTGTTATCTATTATATTTTATCAGATTTTTCCCTATTGAAGACTAATGATAATTTATTGTATATTATCTTAGTCATAATATTCTTAACTGGGCTAGTTGAGCTCACCCTTTTCCTTTTTGTTCCATTTTTCTTCTCAGGAGGTGAGGACATAGTAGGATCTAGTCGGGGTATAGAGTGATGGTTCTAGAAAGATGTTTTAGCAATCCTCACTATTTCTGTAAAATAGTGTATGAATAATTGTAATGAGGACTTATTTGAGTGTGGATATTATCTAGAAGACAATATTTGTATTTAAACTCATAGTATGTGTTGTCGTATTTTGCACGACAATTGTATTATTGAAGTTGTAGTTTTCTTTCTGTACCATGTATTTGGCAACTCAGAATGGGAGTTGTATACCTATTTTGGGGGCGTCACAGTCATCTCTAGTTACAGACTCTGTTTTGATGAGTTCAAGACAGTTGATCCCAAGTTTCTCAAAACTTTGTCTCTGATAAAGAAAGCAAGTCATGAAGAGGCTCTGGTACGAGCACGATAATCTACCCTAAGCTGATAAATGAATTCTACAGAAATGGTATGTTCGAGAACGACGTTATCACCACGAGGGTCAAGGACGTGGAAATCAATCTGAAGGCTAAGGATATTAATCTAGCCCTAGGCTTCAAATCGAAGGGGTTTCCGTACATAGATGGCATCGATTTCCATGAAGGACTTAAGAGAATGTACCACAAAAAGTTCCCCACTGTCAAAGGGTACAAGAACAAAGAATTCCCTCAGAGGTATGAATTTCTGGCAGACATTGTTGGAAAATGCATATGCTGCAAGAGCTCCGGCCATGACTCTGTAAATGAAGTATAACTCAAGCTCATGACAGCCATCAGTTGTGGGATACATCTTAACTGTGGATCCCTACTACTTGAATGGATTGGGAAGTGGATTCTTAATCGAAGAAGTCAAAGAGCTCTTGAAAGATGCTATACGGACGATTCATAAGTATTATCCTACAGTCCGCCCTGGTAAATAAGATAGGGGATGATGAAGGAGAGTCCGTTAATCCAACCAGACGAATGACCCAGCGACTGTTTGAAAATTGGAAAAGGAATCCAGCAGAAAATGTACGAATGATGTCTAAGTCCAGTGGTAGAACTGGTGATGCAAAGGAGTCAGGGATCCCAGGGAATATTTCTGTTGTTAAGTCAAAAGAACATAGCTCAAATTGAAGGGGAGCTTTCTGAAATTCCTACTCTAGAGAATGCTCCAGCTGAGGGGGGGGGGCTATTTGAAATGAAAATGGATGATATAGCTGAGGGGGAGCATCATGAAGTCCTCATGACAGAAGAAGCTGCTCCTGAGGAGGAACTGCCAAAAGATCATCAAGAGTCTCCCTATGTTCCTCACAGAATTTTGGCTTCAGAAACTGCAGGATTTAAAAGAAGTGATACTATAGAGGTAATTGGAGTAGTGGACACCACCAAAGAAGTAAGTGAAGAAGAAGATGATAAAATAGAAATCACAGCTGTGGGTTGTGATGGGTATAGGAGAGCTAACTATAATCAGTTGTTCTCCTATCTACCCATGATGCCTTTCCACGGAGCTTAAATTCTCAACTGTTGGGATCACATGTTTTGGAGCTTCAAAGCATATCCTGCAATCACAGTGCTAGCTCATGGATTTCCAGGCAACTTCAACTTTGCCAAACAGCTAATCATAAATGACCCTTCTTCAAAGAATGAGCATGAGGTACTATTTATCCCTATCCTTTTCAGGGTTAATCACTATCCACCATCATTTTTCAGTCAATTCTATGAATTCCCAAGCTGGTTGGAAGTGATCCTAAATCCACTAAATCAATTCCCAGTTGCAGAATCTCAAAATTCTATAGCTGATAAACCAAATATGCCCAACTTCATTTTAATCCCATCTCCTCTCATCTCTACGATTATTGACTCAAGTGCAATCGTAGAGTCACACGCCCAAATCGTAGAGCCTCCTACTTAAGAAGCCCTAACACAATCCCCTCCACCATATATTCCATCCTCATCCTCCAATGAATGTTTCAACCTTGATCTTGCTCTTTACACCCTGCAAGATCAATTCAAAAGAGCCCCTCCTCCAAATAATTCGCAACTCCTTGCACTCATATCAGATCTTCCCACCAAAGAAAAACTGTCTGAAGCATCCCAAAAAGTGACTAAGGACATACAGGAAGAACTTGAAGTTCACTCAGACCTTGTTCAACTGAGGCTGACTCATCTTATTGATGCTGCCAACTCCCTCCCAAGCACCATAAGCTCTGAGCTAACAAAGAAGCTTCGGGATATCATAAAGGAGATGATTCAGAGCATAAATGAACGAGGTCAAATTCATTTTCAAGCTGCTAAACGACATAGGGATGCTGTGTAAAATTTCAAATTTTACGAATAAAGATTTAAATTTCTCGAATTTTTTTTTGAATATTATGGTGTGGATTTAATATAATGTTATAGTTGTGGGTAATATTTATAAATTTTGCAAAGTATGCAAGTTGTTATATTATATTCGATTGGTCGGGGAATATTCGTACGATGGCACAATCATTGGTGAACCCCACAACGGAATTATTGTCGGATTGAGAAAACGACAAAAATTTTTTATGAAAATAACGATGAAAGTTTTACCGTTAATATTGTTGAACTACTCGGTAGTAAAAATTCAGTAATACGTGTGGTTGCATAGTAGCACACGGAATTGATTATTGATGCTTACGTGAGAAGTCACTCAGTTTTGTTCAATTATTGCTACGATGAGTTCTTGTGACAAGTATCTCACGTTATTTGATTCAATTATTGTTGATTGTATATATATATATATATATATATATATATATATATATATATATATATATATAAGTTTTGTTTTATTAGTATTATTAATGTAATAAAATGTAAAAGCTTTTTTATATAAAAGCAGAATACTTTTATAAAGTTATTCTATAAATAGAATATATTATAATCTATTATGCATAGTGTTTTGCATAGTAAAATCTTTTATAAAGCGAGAATACTTTTATAAAGTTATTCTATAAATAGAATATATCATATTTTATTATGCATAGTGCCTGCATAGTGTTTTGCATAGTAAAATCTTTTTGTATAAAATAGAATACTTTTATAAAGTAATTCGTTTTATTAGATTATATATAGAATATATTATATTTTTTTGTAAACCAATCTGGACCGTCCGTTTAAAAGTAAATCAATCTGGACCGTTCATGTATTGGTTACTATTCAGTCCATTCTTCTATAAATAGAATCTCATTCCTTCATTATTTCTTACGAATTCACTGAAACTCTAGAGATAGAAACTGTAGAGAGAATTCTTCTTCTATAATTTTGAGTGTCTTTCTTTAGCGTTTAAGAAAGCTTTGAGCGTAGTGCATGTTTCTTCAAGTATATCCCCGCCTTACCGTCGGAGTACTCTTCTTTATAAGGTAAGGGGTATTATTTCTTTCATATTCATGAAGAGAACTTCTGTTATTCCATTCTTTATTATTCTGTTGGAATAACCTATATACGCGGACTACCCTATACTTGGTGAAATTCTTCATTTATTCCATTCTTTATTATTCTGTTGGAATAACCTGTATACGCGGACTACCCTATACTTGGTGAAATTCTTCTGTTATTCCATTCTTTATTATTATGTTGGAATAACCTGTCTATGCGAAGTACCGCATATATGGTGAAATTTTATTGCTATTCCATTCTTTATTATTCTGTTGGAATATCTTGTCTGTGCATTTTACGTCAGACCTGGTTCCATCTTTATTATTCTGTTGGAATATCCTTTCTGTGCATTTTACACCGGACCTGGTTCCGTCTTTATTATTCTGTTGGAATATCCTGTCTGTGCATTTTACGCCGGACCTAGTTCCGTTATTTATTATTTTGTTGGAATAACATGTCTATGCAAAGTACCGCATGCATGGTGATTTCTGTTGTTATTCCATTCTTTATTATTCTGTTGGAATATCCTGTCGGTGCGTATTACGCCTGACCTGGTTCCGTTATTTATTATTTTGTTGGAATAACCTGTCGATGCGAAGTACCGCATGCATGGTGATTTCTTTTGTTATTCCATTCTTTATTATACTCAATTGGTTAAAGTTTTGACTTCTATACTCCATGAAATTAGTGGAATATCCTTGATATTTGCGCTTCATCCAGTATCTTTTCATGAAAATATTCTTCTGAGCATTCTTGAATTTTACTCTACAAAGAAGTATCATGTTGACAATTTGGACGTTATTAGTTTATGGATAATTTAATTCTTGAACTTGTTTATTGAACTTATATCATTGTCATCATCCTCATGTTTATATTATGTTGAAAGTCATTTGTGGTCTGTATTGCATAGATGGACTTGGTATGATTATGACCAAGAATTATTCGGTATAATCATGACCGTAATGTTACAAATGATGTGGAAAAAGTCCTCATTGGCCGTAGTGCATTGATGGATAGTTTTTGGTATGATTATGGCTATGGATTCTCTTCGGCCAAGGGAGCAAAGATGAATTGTTTTATGGCATAATCAGGACCGTTGATGAAAACACGATTATCTTTGGTCCGTAGAGCATGGATAATTCGTGATCGTGATACTAAATAATATCCTTGGTCTGTAGTGCATGGATGATTTGATGATGTGGATTATTTATTAAGCTGAGTCTCAGCGATAAAAGTGATGAAAAACTTTTTAAATCATAAAAGATAGTAGATTTTATTTTCTACTTGACTCTTTTAATGGATTGCATGTTCTGCTGCAGTTAAGCTTGATGTCTATTGTATTTTATCAGTTTAACATTGTTGAAGACTAAGGATAATTTATTCTACATTATCTTAGTCATAGTATTTCTTACTGGGCTAGTTGAGCTCATCCTTTCTTTCACTTTTCTCTTCAGGAAATGAGAATGTAGCTGGGACTAGTCGGGGAACGGAGTGACGGTCCAGATGATAATATTAGTAGTCCTCACTATTTTTTTAAATAGTGTGACAATGAATGTAATGAGGACTTATTCTGAGAGTGGATATTGTCTAGAAGACAATATTTGTATTAAAACTCTCAGCTCTCTTGTTGTATATTAAAGATTGTATTTGTATTCTGTGCCATGTATTTGGCGACTCAGAATAGGTGATGTATACCTATTTTGGGGGCGTCATATGCTGTTTTGATCCTACAGACTACTCAGGAGTCCCAGAATAATATTATGATGGAAAGTCTAACAAATTTATGAACCACGGTGAAAGAATTTCAAGAATTCTCCATGGGCCAAAATGAAGCAGACTGACAATGTCCTGGACATCCTCCAACGAAGGGAAGCTCGCTCTGATGCTCTCATTAAAAAGAACCGTGAAGACATTGCTCAATCCCAAAGTCAGCTCAACGGGCTTGTTCAAGGTATGACTCACTTATCGGAAGATATTTGAGCCCTTGATGCAGACATAAGGGGGGAGAATAAAGGGAAAGGATATAAAGGCAAGGGCAAAGGCAGAGGCACTTTCTCAGCTCAATAATCAAGGATTCCTACAATGAAACCTCACCATCAGACTCCACAATCTGGCCATCACACTCAACGATCTGATCAGCAGCTAATTATCATGGCTCAACCATTAAGGAGTTAAGGGCCTTCTCCCAGCTCACACGAGGTGTCCACCACAGGCCTAAGAATGGCAATTGGAGATCCTGCATTCATGAATAGGCACGATCATAATGAAAGACAAAGTTAAAGTGAGCTGCAAGAAATAGCACAGAGAAACGAAGCTAGCAGGAGAAGAAGAGCTGAGGAATATGCAAATCCTCCGACAAGCAAAAGGCAAAAGAATTAGAGATAAGTTGAAACTCAATCCTTATTGATGTAATTAAGTTTAAATGTAATATCTATCCTCAAATATCAATAAATTCATACTTATTCTCTAGAAATTTCAGATGCTCACTGAAATATTAAGTCATATTTACTTTGTTGCAACTGCATATAGAATTTAATAATCATGACAACAAATCTCCTTGGTTATGTCAACATCAAATAGGGAGAGATTGTTGGAAGAGTGCATATTTTGATTTGATGTTTAAAGTAAATACTTATGATTATATGTGAAGACCTTTAAGGAATATATGTACAAGGACTTAGTGATAGATCAAAATTGTTAGGTTGATCTAAGCTTTTAATGTTTATCATTCTGTAAACGAATGTATAGATAAAGACATCAAAGATGTTAGGTTGATCTATATCTTGAAATGTAATAGATAGGCTTCAAACAAAACTGTAGTCTATTGAGCTGATTAAGAGTTTGCAGAAGCCAAGGCAAAATCGTAGAGCATCAAGGATCGTAGTATGACTACCTTGAAGGGCCTCTCCAGAGATTGTAGAGTGGTCTAGACATTTTCTGAAGCCAACTCTGATATCGTAGTGTGCTCTCGGAAACATAGAGTCTGCAAGACAAGCAAGTAAAAATCGTAGTGTGCCCGTACTTAAGAGAAATCGTAGTGTTCTCATTTTCTTTCATCAAGCACCAAGGTGGTAAGACACCACGATCAGAATCGTAGAGTATCATCTGGATGTGTCAGAAGCTGTGGGCCTTGACCATTTGTTCAAAGAAAAAATCTTAACAAATATGGAATGGGTTACAAACATTGAAGTAATCACCAGTCCCAATGGCATAAAAAATATCCTTAGTATACAATAAAGAAACGTATTGAAGAAGCTAAGGAAAGGACCATGGGACAGAGGAAAACACCTTTTCAGGTGTTAGGTAAGAAAGCAGTCTGCTATGTCAGTGGGCCAGAATGCAATTTAGAAGATATGCAGGAAAGTCTTCATCAAAGTTCAGAAACGGAAAAGACATTAAATGCTCCAATGGATGGATTCAATGGACAGATTTTAAGGATCACATCTATGTAAGACATCTGCAGATGATTCAGCAAAGCAATCATTGAACAAAAAAAAAGAAAGAACACTCAACGCTCAACTCTACGATCTAAGAAAAAGAGAAAGCTTGCTCAGCTACTCAATTCTTCCAAACAAGAGCTTAACGACAACTGAGTAGCACCAATCAAGAACTCCACAACAGCCAAACAAGTGAAGTAAGAAGTTCCAAGTCAGAAAGACTTGAAGAGTTCTAACGTGAACTGTGAAGAACAAAGTCTGCTGGACTTGAAGCGTTTAAGTGTGAACTAAGAAGTTCCTATACTGCTGGTCTAGAAGGAATCTGTGAGATTCAGAAAGTGTAAAAGACATCCTTAGTGGATTTCCTACTCGATGATTAGAAGAGTGGACTAGGATCTTTAAGTGCTCTGAACCACTTAAAAATGTTGTGTCTATTGCATTCTTGCTACAACTGCTATAACTGTTATAACTACCTCACTCACATTAACTCACCATATCTAAAAAAGGAGATCAAACAAATCTTAATTCTGCTCTGTTTAAATCATTATCAAAACTAACAAAGTAAAACGAAAATAATTTTAAATATCTATTCAACCCCCCCCCCTTCTAGATAACTATTGTGCCTCCGGAAACTAACATAAGGTGTGACATGAATAAAATCATATGATAAGAATACATTCTAATGATATAAAGTATCAAGTAGTACAATAAAATCATAGGTGATTTTAATACATAAATAATTAAATATCTGTGTATTCCAGAAATTAGGAAAGGAATTACGTGTGTAAACTGAACAGATAATATTAAATAATGTTATAATGTGATTATGTGAGTAGTAAAAATAATTATGGAGATACCCGGACAATAAAACCTAACTGCATTATTTTATTACATGCATTTAATGTACATGGATTATATGATGTGAGTACATAAGTAATCCCTAATTTTTCCTAATATAGTAACAATTGTACATTAAAACTCATTTTTGGAAAATAAGGTAACTGAATTGAACTAATTAAGCATGTTGCTGGAAGATTTAAACTCATCAGTTACACCACAGTACATGAGCAGTAGCCTAAGGCTAAATTACGTAACTTCCAAGTGATATCAGTGGCTAAGCTTAGGTGATGATTGCTAAGCCAATGGCTATGGAGATGGCTGGTGGTGGGTTGTTAAACCACTCCTAACCAATGTTTTATTCCACTACACCATGAATTCAACCTCAGTACAATGTAATTGACTGATCCAAGTTTTCTTTATAAATAGTAGATCAATTTTTCAGTTTTACGTTATTTATTCTTGGCTATTGAAACACTGATAACTTGAGAGAGAGTGAGTTGTGGTCCAAAGAAGAGGTTAGCAAATTTAGAAGGAGGAAACTAAGTTTATTAAGCTTCAAGAGGTATAAAATCCTAAACTTTTGTTCTTAGTTGGGTTTGCCAAATTCTTAGGAATTACTTGAAATTTTCTGTTAATCAATGTGAATTAGCATGCCATAATGTTTTTATGAAGTATGTTTACATGTATGAACTCTTGAATGATGGATTGGAACATGTTTAAACTGAAAAGAATCAAAGTAGAATAAGGCTCAGAAAAAGCAGTCTGCTTTTCGCTTCTCGTCTGCATAGCGCAATTTAGGCCCTATTTATACTAGGGTGTAAAACAAGAATCGCTACTGCACTTTAAATGGTTTTTGGATTCTGTTATACTATATTGTTGCTAATATTTACAACCTATGTATACATGAAAAAGAGGTATAACATGTATTATAAAGCTTTCTTATGAGTTATGAAGTGTCCAACATGATTTAGTAGGAGATCTTTAACAAGGACTTTAAGTTTTGAAAATAAACTTTGTCGAAATTCATGTTTTTGCAAAATTTTGAGATTAGTAGTCTATACATATGACTGATTTCAAACATAAATGAGTATGCTATAGTGTCTATAGTTCCTTTGTTCTTAATCAAACTTGTTAGCTTTGTGTTAGAGAATGTTTTAAAGGAAAAGCTTGATATGTTAAAGTAAATATGCATGAATGATACATGATATACATTCTGATCTTGAAAAGAGGTTATCATAACTTAGTAACTTATGATAAGAGTTTTAAAGTTATCTTATACGTGCCATATTACATCATTCATAGTAAAGTGATTTCAAAGGCAACCTTGAATATATTTTCAAAATCTAGTTGCATCATATTAATATCTAGATTCTAAAGGGGTAAGATATCATGTTATGTCTATAATATCCCTTGACATGATTCATATGTATTAAACATGATGATAACTAAATCGAACATGAGTTTAAAGCATGATTCAAAGTGTTAAACAATGATAGTTGTGAACAAATAATTTGAATACTATAAGCATGTGTATTAATAGATTGTGTAATCACTCTATGTGGACATATGGCCAAGTTATAAAACATGGTAACTAGATGATCTTGTTTTGCTTTAATACCATATAAGTTGTAAGTTAAAACTTGTAAAAATAAACTCAAGAAGGATCATATGCTTATCTAAGAACCTCTAACATGTATGTATGTTAAAGTATAAATGCATAGGTGTGTTAGAGTTGGACAGAAATAGGAAGTGAAAAGCTCAACCTCAGTTCAGCTGGGGATACGCAAGTAATTGTGTCGTCCCTAAGCCCAGACAGGGGAGCAAATTGTGCCATCCCGCATGATCATTAATAGTTTCTATTTTTGATCTGAAGTTCAAAGCATGCTTATATGATTACTTTAACTTGTATTATATGACCAATATTCTATGTAATGTGTTAAGAAACATGCTAGGTGATAGAGATGAATGTTAATGAGTAATTATAACTTTCAAATGTTAAGTCCAAAAGAATGTTCATAAGCTATAAAGCAATGATACGTTGTTTGACTTTGTGGTGTCATACAATCTGATTTGTGCTATGAAGATGTAGGATATGTGATGTAGTATGTAGTTATAACTAAGTTAGACATTTATGTATACGTTGGAACATACATATATGAGTTTATGTAACTAATGAAAATCCTATACGTGTAAATATATTATGTTAGGATCCGAAATAGGGTATTAAGCTTTACTTTGGTAAACTACGCTTGAGGTTAGTACTCGAACCTTACTCCTTATTGTGCATTATTGAACTTGTTCAATTACTGATCGTACAAGTAGAATTTTAAAGAAAACATATTTCGTAATGAAATTTCAAACCTTGATTCAAACGATAACTATTCATATATATATATTGTGAAAGAGTTGTCTAAGTCATTGATTCGACTAGACTATTGATAATTGATCAAAAGCTATCCAAACTAAATTAACTTGGTACGGACTATTATAACTGAGAAGAACAATCCTCTTAGTAGGGGAATTATATATTGTCGGGGAACCGACGTGCGCATATGAGAAAGACTATATGTTATGCATGACATGGCGTACTTTAGGCTGATCACCTGTTGTACTCATTTTGTAGAATTATCAATAGTATCACTGTTAATTCTAGGAAAAGTTCATAGTCCTTAGTGACTGCTCAGTATTCATTACTTTGAAATCTTTAAATGATAAATCTTTGAATATTATTAATAATTCTATCTATAGCAACTGTTGTTGATAATCATTGATACTTCTTTCTATCTTTAACTATCATTATTAATATACCTTGATAAATTGGAAACTATATTGAATACCCTTTTTTCTATATTACTTGTTAGGCAAAATTGTTGTTCATCCTTGTTTTCCCTAAAACTTTTAGTGAAGGCGGAACGTGGTGAACCCTCTGGCAAGGACAGGGGTAAAGAAAAGGCATTGGAGTAGTTATTTCTAGGTTGCTAGGAATGTGATATGATTTGGTTGTGGAAGAACTTATTTAACTATGTTTAACTTAAGTTGTGTTGTATTATGTATTAGCTATGTCTAAACGATGTTTAATTATGGTTAAGTTATGTAAGAGATGTTTAAGTTACGAACCCTTGGGACAAGAATAATTATGTTATATCAATGTCATTTATTCTATTATTCCGCTATGTGAGATATTGAGTTATTATAAGAGTTAGTATGTGGCAACTAATTTTGAGACAAGTGTGGTCTGGATTTGGGGGTGTCACAAAACCCCTCTATTTATATCAAAAATTGACTAAATAATAACCACATCACATTTTTAATCTTTAAACAATTATTCATCATTAGTATTGTAACTCACAATATTGACAACAAGATCGTTCCTAGGAAAGAGGGGGCTTTCTAATAAGGATTTCTTCTTATTGGCGCGCAATTAAATAACCTAACCCCTTTCCTCGGCAGAACTTTCAAGACATTGTAAATAATGCAAATAATAATATAAATAATTGTGCCAATTATTGATTTAAAAATATAAAATATTATGCAGATGATATTGCGACAATAATTGACTATGAGATACTATGCAGCAACTACTGTGACAATTATTGAATGAAACTGAGTGACTTCTTACGTAAGCATCAATAATCAGAGATACTATCCAATAATGTGCGCTACTGCGCAACAACACGTATTATTGTACTTTTATCACCGGTTATTTTAACAGTTTAACGATAAAAGTTTTTTCGTTATTTTTATAAAAAGGTTGTTTTTGTCACTTTCTATATCCGAAAGTTATTTCGTTATGGGGTCCACCAATGATTGCACCGTCGTACGAATATTCCCTGACAAAACGAATATTTCCCGACAAAACAAATATTTTATGACAACTTGCTTACTTAATAAAATTTGCATATATCACTCATAACTATAGCATTTATTAAATTATCACCTTTCTATTTAGAATAATATTTAGAGAAAATTAAATCTTTATTCATAAAAAGTTGGGTTCTTACAACCTCCCCTCCTTATAAAATTTCGTCCTCAAAATTGATGTACGTACCTGGTATTTCAAAGAGGTGAGGATACCTTGTTTTTATTTCAGATTCTAACTCCCAAGTCATTTCGTCAATATCATGATTTCTCCATAAAACTTTGACTTGAATTATAACCTTTGAGCGTAGAACATGATCCTTCTTATCCAAGATCTTGACAGGTACCTCCTCATACGTTAAATCTTTGGCTATCTAGTCTGGTTATAATTTAATAATGTGATTTGGGTCTTTCACATACTTACGTAGCATAGATATATGGAAAACGTTATGAACACGAGATATGCTTGGCGGTAAGGCTAGTTTATAGGCCACAATTCCTACTCGATCGAGAATTTTAAATGGACCAATAAATCGAGGGTTGAGCTTTCCTCTCTTCGTTGATTCTTACTTCTGGAATAACACCTTCTTGTACTTTCTTCTTCATATTTATCAGCTCCAAGTCTGTAGCTTGAGCAGCTTTAACTTTATTGATTGAAGTTGGTTCTACTCGTATATTCGACATCTTCACGTGGGTCCTTAGAGTCTTTAACTCTATATCCATCCTTTGTAAGTCATACAAAATGGGCCTTTGTGTTAATAATATTGCACTTGTACCCGCATATGATGTTCTACTCAATGCGTCAACTTCCACATTCGCTTTTCTAGAATGGTATTGGATGGTATGGTCATAATCTTTCAACGGCTCAAGCCAACGTCATTGCCGGATGTTAAGTTTCTTTTGAGTGAAGAAATATTTAAGGCTCTTATGATAAATATATATATATATATATATATATATTGACTTTCTCCTCATAGAGGTAGTGTCTCCAGCTCTTTAGCACGAAAACGACTACTGCCAACTCCAAATCATCAGTAGGATAATTCCTTTTATATTCTTTGAGTTGTTGTGAAGCATAGGCTATGAATTTCCCATGTTGCATAAGAACACATCCTAAACCTCTACCTGAAGCATCACCGTAGATGATAAATCCCTTCGAACCTGATGGTATTGTTAGAATAGGTGCTGAAATGAGTCTCTTTTTGAGTTCTTGGAAACTGTTCTCACATTCCTAGCTCCAATCGAATTTTGTATCTTTTTAAGTCAGCTGAGTTAATGGAGTAGTGATTCATAAAAATCCTTCAATGAATCTCCGATAATAACCAGCTAAGCCTAGAAAGCTAACAGTTTGCCAGCCTTGGATAGCACCTCACAATGGCACCCATCAGTTTGCCACCACAAAAATACGGCGTCCCCTACGGAGAGTCTGGATTTGGTGCATTCAACAAAGGAAGTCACCAGATAGAGGCTCAGGTACCTATTTTTTTTATGGTGACATGGTTTAACTCTAGATAGTCAATACAAAGTTGCATACTCCTGTCTTTCTTCTTTATGAATAAAACAGGAACACCCCAAGGCGATGTACTAGGACGAATGAAACCAATGTCTAACAACTCCTGAAGTTGGGTTTTGAACTCCTGAAGTTCAATAGGAGCCATTCAATATGGGGTTTTAGAAATGGGTTTTGTACCAGGTTCAAGGTCAATACAAAATTTGATTTCATGCTTTGGGGGTAAGCCATGAAGTTCTTTGGGAAATACGTTAGGGAATTTATTAACAACAGAAATATTATTCAAATTTGACGTATTTTTATTTAAATTGGTGACATGGGATAAGAAAGTTTAACATCCATTTTTCAATAAACGAATGACTTTATGGCTTGAGATGACAGCAATTGATTTTAATAGCTTAGTTTCTTGAATTCGCATAGCAGGTTGGTTAGGAATATAAAAACTTGTGACCTTACGAAAATATACAATTTTAGTATGATGGGTATTTAACTAATCGATTCCTAAAATCACATCAAATGCAAGTATTTTCAAAGTGATGAGGTTAATAGGTAATGTAAGGGTGCCGACATGAATCAAACAAGATTTATAAACATTGGATATAATGAAGGTTTCTCCCAACGAAGTTTCAATAGATAAGTCAAAGTCTAATTTCTCAGGAGTCAAGTTCAAACGTTGAGCACAAACAGGTGAAATAAAAGAGTGGGTAGAATTCACAAGAGTTTATGATTAGCTTACCCGTGATAACTTCGTTCGGGTTCTTCACTTTTTGGGAAGTCACGACAAAAGCTCTTCCTTGAACCACCGACTTTGACTTGTCCAGGACAACCTTTGGTGTCATCATTATCGTTGGACTTGACTTTGCTGCATGACAAAATCAAGCTAAGTGACCTTCCTTTCCGCAATTGTAACACACTTTGGGTTGTTGCGTACAGTTTGGACTAATGTGCCCCTCTTGTCTGCATTTGTAACATATGACTGGTGGTCGTTCTCCTCCCCTAGAAACGGGTGTTGGTGCTTCTGCCGATATCTTTCCATCATTGTTAAATCGTATCTTTGAAATTTTCACTTGACTCACTTCTTCTATTATCTTAGCCAGGATTACCATCGAAGTGGTTACCATTTCTGGCATGATAATTTCCTCTACACTGGTTATCATTTGTCAGATCCCAAATTTTATGAAATGAAAGTATTCAATTTTCTTATAATTATTATTCTATTTAGTAAATGGTTAAATTGATAAAAGATTAAAGTTAAGGGTGATATGTGAAACTTTTTTCAAAGTAAGCAAGTTGTTATAAAATATTCGATTGGTCGAGGAATATTCATTTTAACAGGGAATATTCGTACGATGACACAATCATTGGTGAACCCCATAACGGATGTATTGTCGGAGTTAGAAAACGACAAAAATATCTTTTATAAAAATAACGGCGAAGTTTTACCGTTAAACTGTTGAACTACCCGGTAGTAAAAGTACAGTAATACGCGTGGTTGCATAGTAGTACACGATATTGTACAGTATCTTTGATTATTGATGCTTACGTGAGAAGTCACTCAGTTATACTCAATTATTGCTACAGTAATTGCTGCATAATATCTCTCATATTATTGATTCAATTATTATCACAGTATCATCTGCATAATATTTATTATTATTAAATCAATAATTGAGACGACAAAGTTATTCATATTATAATTTGCAATATTGATTATGTCTAGAAAGTTCTATCGAGGAAAGGGGTTTGGTCACCTAGTTGCGTGTCAATAGGGAGAAATCCTTATCGGAAACCCCCTCTTTCCTGGGAATGATCTGGTTGTTAAATATTGTGAGTTATAATATTAATGATGAATAAGTTCGTGTTAATTAATGATAAAATTGATATTTCCATTGTGTTGGGATTATTAGTGTTAATGGAAATCGACATTTATTTTGATAATAATTGATTTTTGGAGGTTATATTGACCAATCGGGTAATTAATCGGATAAATGAGCAATTAATCGCAATTAATTCACATGCTTATAACTATTTGTTCACATGTATGTACTATTGATTCACATGCATGTACTATTAGGGGAGGTGGTGCAAGATTGATAATACTTGCATGACTAAATTAAAAATAGAGGTATAGATGAAGGTACTATACTATAACTATTTTTTTCACATGTATAGAACTATTGATTCACATGATGTACTATTAGGGGAGGTGGTGCAAGTTTGATAATACTTGTAGGACTAAATTAAAAATGGAAGAAAAGATGAAGGTACTATACTATAATAATTCGAGCCCCAAAACGTGCTATTATCGAAGCTATATTTTCCTATAAATAGAAGCTCATTATTCTTTCATTCTCACCAATTCACTAAGACTCAAAAGAGCAATTATAGAGAGAAAAGCTATAGAGGGAAAAAAGAGTTTTCTACTACTTCACTATTCCAGTATCCAGTATTCTACTAATGTAAGGGGTATTATTTCCTTCGTATTCGTAAGGGATATTATTTTTGTTCAGTATTCATAAGGAATAATATTTTCTTCCATACTCTGTAGTATGTGAGTAATATTATTTCTTCTCATATTCCTGATTATACCCTCATTCTGTTAAAGTATTGCTTCTATACTCCGTGAAATTAGTAGAATATCCTTGATATTTGCGCTTCATCTAATATTTTTTCATGAAAATATTATTTTGAGCTTTATTGATAATTATTAATCTTTTCATGCCGGAATACTATTCATGAGTTACTATTTACGAGTTACTATTCACCCAGTTACTATTCACTCAAATATTATTCACTCGGGTATTCGGGGCACTTCTCATGCTGGAGTACTATTTACGAGTTACTATTCACAGGTTACTATTCACCCATTTACTATTAACTTGAATATTATTCACTCGGGTATTTGGGGTACTTTTCATGCCGGGGTACTATTCATGGGGTACTATTCCCAAAATATTATTCATAGGGTACTATGTATGGGGTACTATTCACCCAAGAAATATATTTCTTTTCGGTCTAAATTATTTTTGATGCATGAATCTTATTCTTGAATTTTACTCCACAAAGTAGTATCATGTTGACAATTTTGATATTTTTAAACTATGGATAAATTTAAAGTCTTTAATATTTATCCTTGATTTCGTTTGATTAATGCCTATATCATTGTCATGATCCTCAAACTTATATTGCGTTAAAAGTCATCTTTGGCCCGTAGTGCATAGATGGACTATTGGTTATTGGTTTTACAGTTGTATGTCTTTGGCCTGTAATGCAAAGAAGAACTGTTGATTGATATATTTGGTCGTAGTACAAAGATGAACTGTTGATTGATAGCTTTGGCCCGTAGCGCAAAGATAGACAGGTGTATGACATGAACATGACCATTGGTGATACTAACAAATATCATTGGCCGTAGTGCAGGGATAATTCGATGATGTGATTGGCAGGATCATGACCATTAGTTAACAGTTGAATGTCTTTGACCGTAGTGCACTGACAGGAAATTGATTGGTATGATCATGACCATTGGCTTTATAGTTGAATATCTTTGGCCCGTAGTGCAAAGATAGACAAATGATTGGTATGATCATTGTTATTACATTTGAATATCTTTAGCCTTTGGGGTAAGGATATTGAGTAAACGTTCTATTAAGCCTTAATGGCAAGAAAGAACTGTTGATTCACATTATTATAAACATGAATTATGAATTTAACTAAAATCTTTGGTGGTTCAGGTGAAGACAGGTGATGCAAGTTCTCTTTGTCTTAGGTATAATAAAGAACTGTTAATGGGTATTACAGGGATAAAATGGATGATAAACTTTTAAATCATAGAAAATAGTAGATATCATGCTCTACTTAACTCTTCTAATGGATTGCTTGTTCCGCTACAGTTAAACTTGATGTTTATTGTATTTTATCAGTTTAACACTGTTGAAGGATAATGATAATTTATTCTGCATTATCTTAGTAATAATATTTCTTACTGGGCTAGTTGAGCTCAGCCTTTTGCTTTCATTATTCTCTTCAGTAAATGAAAACGTAGTCGGGACTAGTCGGGGAATGGAGTGACGGTCTGAGATGGTTATTTTAATAGTCCTCACTACTTAGTGTGATAATAAGTGTAATGAGGATCAGTAATGAGGATAATAAGTGTCTATGAGACAGTATTCATGTAAAAACTCAGCTATGTTTTGTCATATTTTTACACGACAGTTGTATTAAAAAAGTTTGTATTTGATTTCTATACCATGTATTTGGCGACCCAAGATGGGTGATGTATACTTTTTTTGGGGGTGTCACAGTTGGTATCAAAGCTTAGGGATATGATGTGACGCCCCCAAAATAGGTATACAACACCCATTCTGAGTCACCAAATACATGGTACAGAAAGCAAACTACAACTTCAATAATACAATTGTCGTGTAAAATACGACAACACATACTGTGAGTTTAAATACAAATATTTTCTTTTAGACAATATCCACAATCAAATAAGTCCTCATTACAATTATTCAAACACTATTTTACAGAAATAGTGAGGACTGCTAAAACATCTTTCTAGAACCATCACTCCATACCCCAACTAGATCCTGATATGTTCTCACCTCCTGAGAAGAAAAATGGAACAAAAAGGAAAAGGGTGAGCTCAACTAGCCCGAAGAAAATAATATTGACTAAGATAATATACAACAAATTATCATTAGTCTTCAACAGGGAAAAATCTTATAAAACATAATAGACAACAACTTTTAGATCAAAACTGCAGTGAAAACAACAATCCATTAGAAGAGTCAAGTAGAGAATTAGTTCTACTATCTTCTAAGATTTAAAAGTCCATCATCAATATTTTATCCCTGTAACAACAATCAATATACATCTTTAATCGAATATTCATCTTTGCACTACAGGCCAAAGATATTCATTTGTATCACCAGTTAGTCATGTTCATCTCAACACCTGTTCATCTTTGCACTATGGGCCAAAGATATTCATCAGTTAATCATTCATCTTTGCACTACAGGCCAAAGATATTCAATAATATCATCATTAAGGACTGAGGATGATGAAAAACATTTTAGAGAACGAATCCAGTGAGACAGAAGGACAAATATTAGGGATTCGTGTTACAGTTTATCCAAGATCACTAATACTTCATAATAACCAATTTTGAAGCAGAATTCAAAAATAAAGATCAAAACATGGATACAATCAAAGATAGTAACCATAATAGACATCTTGGACAAAAAGAAAAATTTTCATTTTTTCGGTGAATGGTGTCGTATTCGTGAATAGTGTCGTATACGTGAATATTCCTCTCTGATTGTCCGTCTATTTGAGGATGGTATGCTGAACTGAATCGTAAATCCGTGCCCATAGCTTTCTGCAAGCTAACCCAAAATCGTGAAGTAAATCTTGGGTCATGATCCGAAACTATGGATACTGGCATGCCATGCAATCTCACAATCTCATTCACGTATATGTGAGCAAGACGTTCCAGGGAATAAGTTTCTCGTATAGGTAAGAAATGAGCAGACTTGGTTAATCTATCAACAATAACCCAAATTGCATCTATACCTTGAGAAACCTTGGGAAGACCTGTAACGAAATCCATAGTAATGTGTTCCCACTTCCATAACAGAATCTCAAGTGGTTGCAATGGACCCTTTGGAACTTGATGCTCCGCCTTTACACATTGACAGGTTAAACACCTCGAGATAAACTCTGCGATATCTCTCTTCATATTGTTCCACCAAAATGTATGTCGAATATCATGATACATTTTGGTACTCCCAGGATGGATTGCAAATGGGGTGTTGTGTGCCTCCATCATGATTTTATGCTTTAAGTCAGAATCTTTAGGAACGCAAAGTCTAAAGTTGACTCGAAGTATTCCTTCTTCATTGATTCTTGCTTCCGGTATAGCACCTTCTTGCACTTTCTTCTTCATACGCATCAGCCCTAGGTCCGTAGCTTGAGCAGCTTTAACTTTATCGATTAAAGTCGGTTCTACTCGTATATTCGCCATCATTGCGTGGGTCCCTGGAGTCTTTAACTCAATCTCCATCCTTTGTAAATAGTACAAAATGGGTCTTTGTGTTAACAACATCGCACTCATACCCACATACGATCTTCTACTCAATGCGTCAGCTACTACATTTGCTTTTCCAAGATGGTATTGGATGGTATGATCGTAATCTTTCAACAGCTCGAGCCAACATCATTGCCGCATGTTGAGTTCCTTTTGGGTGAAGAAGTATTTGAGGCTTTTATGATCCATATAGATTTCCACTTTTTCCCCATACAGGTAATGTCTCCAGATTTTCAACACAAAAAAGACTACTACCAACTCTAGATAATGAGTAGGATAATTCCTCTCATATTCTTTGAGTTGTCGTGAGGCATAGGCTATGACTTTCCCATGTTGCATGGGAACACATCTTAACCCTTTGCCTGAAGCATCGCTGTATATAACAAATCCATCCGAACCAGATGGTATTGCCAGAACAGGTGCCGAAATGAGTCTCCTCTTGAGCTCTTGGAAACTCTTCTCGCATTCCTCACTCCATACAAATTTTGTATCCTTCCGAGACAACTGAGTTAACGAAGTAGCAATTCGAGAAAATCCTTCCACGAATCTCCGATAATAACCAGCTAAGCCCAGAAAGCTACACACTTCGGTCACCAACTTCGGTTTCTCCCAACTTTGTATTGCTTCAATCTTCGCAGGGTCAACAGATACTCCATGTTTTGACACCACGTGCCCAAGGAATGCTACTTCCTCAAGCCAGAACTCGCATTTCTTCAGCTTGGCATATAACTTGTTTACACGAAGCCTTTCTAGTATCAACTTCAAATGGTGCTCATGATCTTCATGGCTTTTGGAATAAATGAGGATTTCATCAATAAAGACAACAACGAACTGATCCAAATATTCCTTGAATACTCGGTTCATCATATCCATGAAAGCAGCAGGAGCATTAGTTAATCCAAAAGACATGACTAAGAATTCATAATGCCCGTACCGAGTTCTGAAGGCAGTCTTTGGAATATCCTCAGTTTTAATCTTCAGCTAATGGTATCCAGAACGAAGGTCGATCTTTGAAAAGAATTGTGCTCCTTGCAACTGGTCGAACAGGTCATCAATGCGAGGTAGTGGATACCTATTCTTGATGGTGACATGGTTAAATTCTCGGTATTCAATACAAAGTCGCATACTCCCATCTTTCTTCTTTACGAATAAAACAGGAGCACCCCAAGGAGATGTACTAGGACGGATGAAACCGATGTCTAATAACTTCTGTAGTTAGACTTTTAAATCCTGAAGTTCAATAGGAGCCATTCGATATGGGGTTTTAGAAATGGGTTTTGTACCCGGTTCAAGGTCAATAAAGAATTTAACATCACATTCTGGTGGTAGACCGGGAAGTTCTTCAGGAAATACATCAGGAAATTCTCTAACAACAGAAATATTATTCAAATCTGACTTGTCTTTGTTCAAATCCATAACATGGGCTAAGAAAGCTTGACATCTAATTTTTAATAAACGAATAACTTTGTGGCTTGATATGACAGTGAATGATTTTAGTGGTTTAGTTCCTTGAATTCGCATAACAGGTTGGTTAGGAATATGAAAACTAACAACCTTACGAAAACAATCAATTTTGGCATGATGAGTGGTTAACCAATCAATTCCTAAAATCACATCAAAAGCAAGTATCTTTAAAGAGATAAGATCAACAGGTAATGTGATAGTGCCAACTTAGATCAAGCAAGATTTATAAACTGTAGATGTAATGAAGGTTTCACCCAACGGAGTTTCAACACATAAGTTAAAGTCCAATTTCTCTAGAGTCAAGTTTAAACGTTGAGCACAAGTAGGAGAGATAAAAGAATTGTTAGAACCGGTATCTAGTAAGGTATAAACTTTGCAAGAATTTAAGATTAGCTTACCCGTGATCACCTCGTTCGGGTTCCTCGCGTTTTGGCCAGTCACAACAAACGCTCTTCCAGGAACCGCTGATTTCGATTTATCCGGGACAGCCCTTGGAGTCACTATCCCCGTTGAACTTGGTTTTTCTACAGAACAATCCCGAGCTATGTGACCTTCCTTTCCACAGTTATAATATACCTTGGATTGTTATGGACAGTTTGGGCTGATATGTCCCTCTTTCCCGCATTTGTAACATCTAATTGGCGGTCGTTCTTCTCCCCTAGATTTTGTTGTTGGTGCTGGTGCTGCTGCTGATGTCTTCCCGTCATTGTTGAATCTCCTCTTTCTGAAATTTCCACTTGACTCACCTCTCCTATTATCATGGCCACGATTACCACCCGAGTGGTTACCACCTTTGTCCGTATTTTTCCCTCCTTGCTGGTTATCATCGCTCTGATGATTGCTATCACTAGTATGACCCTGGTTGTGGTCCCTCGGTTGAGTATACTCATTATCTCACTCTAATAATTGAGCCCTGTTGACAACATCTGAATACAAAGAAAATTTATGAGTGATAAGGTATTGACGAATCTCGGGTTTTAGACCTCTCAAAAACATCTGTGTCATACGTTCCTCATTCTCTACCAAATAAGGTGCAAACCTGGATAACTCTGCGAACTTCGCCTCGTACTGAGACACCGTCATGTTGTTCTATTCCAGTCTAATAAACTCTACCTCCTTCATATGATGAATACTTTCAAGAAAGTACTTGTCATTGAACAGTTTCTGAAATCTTTCCCAAGACATGTTGAGTGTAGTCGGTTGGTACGCCTACGTGATTTCCACCAAGAATCGCCTCTCCACGGAACATAAAGGTGGCGAATGGAACCTTCTGTTCCTCCGTGCATCCCAAGACATCGAATATCTTGGTAATTTGCTTGACCCATGTTTCCGCCTTAATCGAATCGAGCTTTCCCCAGAAATGTGGTGGTCCCAACTCCTTGAACTGCTTGGCCGTGACAGACCGCGCATTGCCATCACTTCCACCCATGTTTTGTACATGAGTCTCCCTCGTCTGATTTTGCATGAACTGCAAAAAGCTCCTAAACATTCCATCATTCATCGTTTGCTCGGTAGCGTTGTTTACAGGAGGAATATTGTCTTCCTGTTGCACGTTCTCCTTGTTTGTGACTAAAGGTTGTTCCACAGTCTCATACACTCCATTGTTAACTTTCTCAACAGACATTCTTAAATACTGCCATAAAACAAGGGTTAATTAAACAAATTAACATATCACATAATATCCCTATATTATTATCGACCAACAAATAAGCTTAGATAGGACACACTAGCGAAGGATTTACTCATCTCTCCCTTCCTAGTTCTATTCCCCGATCTCCGCCAGAGACCATATCCCTAAGCTTTGATACCAACTGTGACGCCCCCAAAAAAGGTATACAACACCCATTCTGAGTCGCCAAATACATGGTACAAAAAGTAAACTAAAACTTCAATAATACAATTGTCGTGTAAAATACGACAACACATACTGTGAGTTTAAATACAAATATTCTCTTCTAGACAATATCCATACTCAAATAAGTCCTCATTACAATTATTCAAACACTATTTTACAAAAATAGTGAGGACTGCTAAAATATCTTTCTAGAACCATCACTCCATACCCCGACTAGATCCTGCTATGTTCTCACCTCCTAGTAAGAAAAAATGGAACAAAAAGGAAAAGGGTGAGCTCAACTAGCCCAGTAAAGAATATTATGACTAAGATAATATACAACAAATTATCATTAGTCTTCAACAGGGAAAAATCTGATAAAACATAATAGACAACAAGTTTTAGATCAAAACTGCAGCGGAAACAACAATCCATTAGAAGAGTCAAGTAGAGAATTAGTTCTACTATCTTCTAAGATTTAAAAGTCCATCATCAATATTTTATCCCTATAACAACAATCAAGATACATCTTTAATTGAATATTCATCTTTGCACTACAGGCCAAAGATATTCATTTGTATCACCAGTTGGTCATGTTCATCTCAACACATGTTCATATTTGCACTACGGGCCAAAGATATTCATCAGTTAATCATTCATCTTTGCACTACAGGCCAAAGATATTCAATAATATTATCATTAAGGATTGAGGATGATGAAAAACATTTTTGAGAACGAATCCAGTGAGACAAAAGGATAAATATTAGGAATTCGTGTTACAGTTTATCCGAGATCACTAATACTTCATAATAACCAATTTTGAAGCAGAATTCAAAAATAAAGATCAAAACATGGATACAATTAAAGATAGTAACCATTATAGACATCTTGGATAAAAAGGAAAATTTTCATTTTTTCGGTGAATAGTGCCGTATTCGTGAATAGTGTCATATACGTGAATAGTAACCCCGACACAAAAAGTTCCATATTTGATTAAAAAGTTCAAACCAATATTTCGCAATAATGATATTAAAGAAAATAATATCATTTGAGAAGAAAATAACACCCCTTACCTCAAAGAAACAGTACTTCGGAATGAAAGGTCGGAAGTGATGCTGAATGAAATTTGTACTAAACAACAACTCTCAAATTATCCAAAAACTCACAACATACGCTCGATAATATAGAGAGAGAAAGAGAGAAAGCTTATGTTTCTAGTGTGATTTTCAATTCTAACTTAGCCCTCTATTTATAGGAAAATGTTAGCACACTGAAGCAGACTTGACCTGCTACCTGATGGCTTTACCTGCTACTATTGCCACCCACAACATTTGAAATAAAATTCAGCACATTTCTTCACCAACCTCAAGTGTGGCCCACTCAATTCTAGAATTTTCCACCAAAATCATTTATAAACCTAATTTCCGAATCATCCACCTCTTAAATTCATAACAAATCATACGTTCATTTTTAAAGGTTCAAAATTTGTGGACATATACACAACTTATATATGTATAACATATCCAAAAATCACAACGATCCAATGGTCGGATTAAAAATTATAACTCACGCAATATATCATAAAAATATTGATTTGATTTTTAATACCTCCCTTCCGACAAAAATACTTATAAAACACCTCAACATTAATTCCTTCAATTATAACCATATAAAATAAATAAATCCATCATTTATATCCGCATCAAATAAATATTTCCTTATCAATAATTAATTATTCACAAATAATATTACAGAATCACAATAATGACAACCAGGAAGTTCCCAGGAAAGAGGGGGCTTTCCAATAAGAATTTCTCCTTACTGGCGTGCAATTAGGTGACCAAACCTCTCCTTAGATAGAACTTTCTAGACATTGCCAATAATGTTATCTAATAATATTATTCAAATAATATGAATTATTGATATGATAATGAGAAATACTATGCAGTGATAATTATTGAAACAACAATAATATAAAATATTAACGCAGCAATTATTGAATCAATAAAATAAAATATTGAATAAGTAATTATCGTAACAATTATTGAGTAGTGCCTTTTTACGTAAGGATCAATAATTCAAAAATATCATGCAATATCTGGGTGCTCTTTCTTGTGCAACCATGCATATTATCGTATTTTTAACCATCGGGTATTCCAACGATGTTGTTAATCTGCACAACTACGCCGTTATTTATAAAAACTCATACTTTGTCATTTTCCTTCATCCAACCGTTTTTCGTTATGGGGCCCATAAATGGCTGCGCCGCCGTACGAATATTCCCCGACAACAAGAATATTCCACGACCAAACGAATATTCCCCGACAGAAATGAATATTCTATAACCACTTGTTTATTTTGCAAAATTTGCACATTTCACCCATAAACCAAGCATTATATCAAATTAACACCTTATTAATTTAGAATAATGAATAGAAAAAATTCAATTTTATTTATAAAAAGTTGGGGTCTTACATATGATCCCTGGCTGAGATGTGAGACTAGAACTAGGAGGGGAGAGACGGGTAATTCCTTCGCTAGTATGACCTACGTAAGTTTATTTGTTATTTAATTGGTCGGTCAGAGTATAGGGATAATATGTGGCATGTCAATTAACCTTTGTTTTGAAGATGTATTCTAGAATGATATCTGAAATACAAGAGATGAGAAATGGGAAAATCATGATAGAGAGGAAATAACCGGGAAGGTACAATCCGAAAAGAAAGCAAGGTATTCTCATCTCTTCGAACTATCAGGTACGTAAATTTCGAGGGTAAAATTTCATAAGGAAGGGAGATTGTGAGATCCCAAATTTTATGAAATAAAAGTATTCAATTTTCTTATAATTATTATTCTATTTAGTAAATGGTTAAATTGATAAAAGGTTAAAGTTAAGGGTAATATGTAAAAATTTTTGCAAAGTAAGCAAGTTGTTATAAAATATTCGATTGGTCAAGGAATATTCGTTTTAATAGGGAATATTTGTACGACGACACAATCATTGGTGAACCTCACAATGGAAGTATTATTGGAGTTAGGAAATGACAGAAATATCTTTTATAAAAATAACGGCGAAGTTTTACCGTTAAACTGTTGAACTACCCGGTAGTAAAAGTATAGTAATACGCGTGGTTGCATAGTAGCACACGGTATTAAACAGTATCTCTGATTACTGATGCTTACGTGAGAAGTCACTCAGTTATACTCAATTATTGCTACAGTAATTGCTGCATAATATCTCTCATATTATTGATTCAATTATTGTCACTGTATCATCTGCATAATATTTATTATTATTAAATCAATAATTAAGACGACAAAGTTATTCATATTTTTATTTGCAATATTGATGATGTCTAGAAAGTTCTATCGAGGAAAGGGGTTTGGTCACCTAATTGTGCGCCAATAGGGAGAAATCCTTATCAGAAAGCACCCTCTTTCCTGGGAATGATCTGGTTGTTAAATATTATGAGTTATAATATTAATGATGAATAAGTTCGTGTTAATTAATGATGAATTAATATTTCTATTGTGTTGGGATTATTAGTGTTAATGGAAATCGATATTTATTTCGATAATAATTGATTTCTGGAGGTTATATTGACCAATCGGGTAATTAATCGAATAAATAAGCAATTAATTGCTATTAATTCACATGCTTACAACTATTTGGTCACATGTATGTACTATTGATTCACATGCATGTACTATTAGGGAGGTGGTGTAAGATTGATAATACTTGCATGACTAAATTAAAAATAGAGGTATAGATGAAGGTACTATACTGTAACTATTTTTTTCACATGTTTAGAACTATTGATTCACATGACTGAACTATTGATTCACGTGATGTACTATTAGGGGAGGTTGTGCAAGTTTGATAATACTTGTAGGACTAAATTAAAAATAGAGGAAAAGATGAAGGTACTATACTATAATAATTCGAGCTCCAAAACGTGCTATTATCGAAACTATATTTTTCTATAAATAGAAGTTCATTCTTCTTTCATTCTCACCAATTCACTAAGACTCACAAGAACAATTATAGAGAGAGAAGCTATAAAGAGAGAAGCTATAGAGAGAAAGAAGTAGAGTATTCTACTACTTCACTATTCCAGTATCCAGTCTTCTACTAAGGTAAGAAGTATTATTTCTTTCGTATTCATAAGGGATATTATTTTTGTTCAGTATTCATAAGGAATACTATTTTCTTCCATATTCTGTAGTATGTGAGTAATATTATTTCTTCTCATATTCCTGATTATACCCTCATTCTATTAAAGTATTGCTTCTATACTCCATGAAATTAGTAGAATATCCCTGTTATTTGCACTTCGTCCAGTATCTTTTCATGAAAATATTATTTTGAGCTTTCTTGATAATTATTGTTCTTTTCATGCCGGAGTACTATTCATGAGTTACTATTCATGGGTTACTATTCACCCGGTTACTATTCACTCAAATAATTCACTCGGGTATTTGGGACACTTTTTATGTTGGAGTACTATTCACGAGTTACTATTCATGGGTTATTATTCACCCGGTTACTATTAACTCAAATATTATTCACTCGAGTATTTTGGGGCACTTTTCATGCCGGGGTACTATTCAAGAGGTACTATTCCCGAGGTACTATTCATAGTGTACTATTCACGTGGTACTATTCACCCAAAAAATATATTTCTTTTCTGTCCAAATTATTTTTGATACATGAATATTATTCATGAATTTTACTCCACAAAGCAGTTTAATGTTGACAATTTGGATATTTTTAAACTCTAGGTAAATTTAAAGTCTTTAATATTTATCCTTGATTTCGTTTGATTAATGCTTATATCATTGTCATGATCCTCATGCTTATATTGTCTTAAAAGTCATCTTTGGCCCGTAGTGCATAGATGGACTATTGGTTATTGGTTTTACAGTTGTATGTCTTTGGCATGTAGTGAAAAGAAGAACTGTTGATTGATATCTTTGGTCGTAGTGCAAAGATGAACTGTTGATTGATAGCTTTGGCCCGTAGTGCAAAGATGGACAGGTGTATGACATGATCATGATACTAACGAATATCCTTGGCCGTAGTGCAGGGATAATTCGATGATGTGATTGGCAGGATCATGAACATTAGTTAATAGTTGAATGTCTTTGGCCGTAGTGCACTGACAGGCAATTGATTGGTATTATCATGACCATTGGTTTTATAGTTGAATATCTTAGGCCCGTAGTGCAAAGATAGACAATTGATTGGTATGATCATTATTATTACATTTCAGTAACTTTAGCCTTTGGGGTAAGGATGTTGAGTAAACATTCTATTAAGCCTTTGTGGCAAGGAGGAACTGTTGATTCACATTATTATAAACATGAATTATGAATTTAACTAAAATCTTTGGTGGTTCAGGTGAAGACAGGTGATGAAAGTTCTCTTTTTCTTGGGTATAATAAAGATCTGTTAATGGGTATTACAGTGATAAAATGGAAGATAAAATTTTAAATCATAGAAGATAGTAGATATCATGATCTACTTGACTCTTCTAATGGATTAACTTGTTCCGCTGCAGTTAAACTTGATGTTTATTGTATTTTATCAGTTTAACACTGTTGAAGGCTAATGATAATTTATTCTGCATTATCTTAGTCATAATATTTCTTACTGGGCTAGTTGAGATCACCCTTTTGCTTTCATTGTTCTCTTCAGGAAATGAGAACGTAGTCGGGACTAGTCGGGGAATGGAGTGACGGTTCGTGTGACGCCCCCAAATCCGGGTATCTGCCAACCCAAAAAATGGTGCTACACGATGCTACAATTCACACATACATTCAATTGAAATGCCTCAAAAGAATGAATATATCTTATTTATATTCCAAAACAATATTACCATATCCCAAGTTCTTAATAACCATTACATTTGTTCTTTGTCATAATATCAAATATTAATATCATTCACATATACTATTACATAGGTAATCTACATGTTCGCCTTAGCCTTCCCTTTATCTTTTTCGGATCCTTCGGTTCCTTCGATCTTAACTGCATTTATATGGTTCAAGCAAGAGTGAGCATAACTAGCTCAGCAAGTATAACAATTCCATTTAAATGACATGCTTGAAGCATACAAATCGTATATCTTCAATAACTAAACAATTGTTATGAAGTACTATCGATAATTCAAAATAGCACTTCTCTTTTCTTTAAAATATTTTACAATGAACAATATTCAGTAAAACATCAATTCCGGTCCAAGATCTTGAGCATTTCATACTTTCTTCAAAAGGACAACCTGTAACGCCCGAGAAAATCGGATTTATATGAGAATTAAATTTTTATTTGATTATGTGAATTAAATGAATTTAATTGATTATTTATGTGAGTAAACTATGTGAAGGTCGTTCTATGACCTAGAATGTGCGAATGTGGTTAGTAGTCTGGCTATGTGCTAGATTTAATTGCTTTGAATTTCCATGACGAAAATAAAAAATTTTCGAGAAATTTCCTTAAAAACACTATTCATTCATTTCTGCTAGGGAATTAATTTTGAAATTTTGAGAAACGCGTAATGATAGAATATGAAGATAAGATGAAATATCTAATAATATTTTATTTATGGCAAACGAAGTTTTCACCTGCGGACTTAAAACCTAAGGGTTGAGAAGAATGATTTCTGAAAAGGAAATGAGCTTCGTATAATAAATTACGATAATGATATGCGTACGTTATACGAGTATGATACAATTTAGTACACGAGTATAATACGAAGATTTAATACAAAGTAAAATATGAATATCGTACGAGTATTATACGAAGAGAATACATAAATTATACGTGTAGAATATGAATGGAGTAATGGAGTTAGAGTTTAGGACTTAATATGATCCAATCGGATTTGGTTTATATTAAGCCCAAGTGATTAAGTGAATAAATCCCAATGTTAGAATTAATTAAGCTCGATCCAAGAAACCGAACCGTGGGTCACCGAATGGGTAAAACCAATGGGGCAACCCATGGGGATGACCCATGGTTCATGGTAGGCTGGCCACTTGGTGTGCAAGCTAGGTAAACTACTTGATCACCAAGTATTTTACTTGGTGATAAAGTAGTGAATAGTAAGGAGGTGGGAGAATTGACCAAAAAGCCCTCCATTTGATTTGCCTATAAAAGAGAAGCTTAAGTTGGTTATTTTTGGTTTTCCAAGAGTCATTCAACTTATATTGAGAGAGAGGAAGAGCTAGACTTAAGCCATCATCTCACCTTGAATCTTTTCATTAGAGTTTTTAGCAAGAATACCAAGATCATAAAGGTAATATTCCCTTAAAAATAGTTTTCCATCCCTTTTGATTTCTTTGTTATAAAGAATCATAAATTGGTGGAGCATGCCTCTTATGGAGGAATAAGGATGGCTTGTAAATTGTAAAACCTTTATAAGTCATGTGTAAATGTAAATCGTAATGGTTTACGTAAGTTTAAACCGTAGGAAATATTGAATAATGAATTTGGTTATTGATGGACAAATTGAACACCGTCACTATTCAGATATGTGAATCTTACTTGATTAGGATATAGAGATGAAATCAATGGAGTGTTCCATTTAATTTGGCATATAGAACACTAGTGACGAAGTTATGGCAAATTTTACGGAAATAGACGTTAAACGTCGAAAACGTAGAAATTTCGGATTAGTAGTCGAATGTTGTCGTGAGACTTGAAAATGTTGGTTTTCAATGTCAACATGTGAGATAGGGAATTTGAGAGTCGTGGGATCAAGAATCGTCAGATTCTGACTTAAAACGAAGAAAACGAGTATTGAACGCTCAATAACGTTTAACGAACGCTTAATAATGAACTTATAAGTGAATTTTGAGTTAAAGAATTCAGAAATATAAAATTCTTATATGAACGCATAAAGTATATAACATGGAAGTTGTAGGCTTTTGAACGGACCAAATCGGACTTATAACGAAGAAGTTATGAAGACGGGAAGTGCACTAAAATTTTTGTTTGTCAATATTTTTCTGAGTCTATGGTATAGCAATAAGTGCCACACCGTAATGCCAGGCACAGTGTCAGGGGCTACTGAAGAGTGGCGCCGCAACAACATTCACACGATTATGTTCCGCGCCGCAGCGCCGGGACGAAGGTTTGGGTACTGTAAACTGGCGCCGCAGCGCAGTGTTATAGGTAAGGATTATGCCGCATCGCCGGTTGTATGCAAGAGTTGACCAAGTTAGTTTTATAATTTTAATTGATTGGCAATGAATAAGTAAATTGTAGACATACTTAATATACAAGTAAACACTCATTCTTAAATCACTTATAAATTGATAACGTCAGGAAATTAAGGACGATGTAGTGAAATCTAAACGAAGAACACAAAGTGTTAATGAACAAATCATGAACGGTAATCGACATTGGTACTTCACCAATGACAATTGAGTTCGGTTAGTAACAACCATTAATATGCATCTTATCACATAACATATAATAAAATAAATAATTCATCTAAAAATAATTGTCACATAAGAATTTCACATAAGTTTGTTTATTGAAATTGTTTAATTACATGGAAAAATCTAGGATATTACATTCACCCTCCCTTATAATGATTCCGTCCTCGAAATCACCGAAACCCTACCTTACCCAGGTTTTCATCAAATCTCTTCGTTGAATAACTTCAACACATTACCTTAATATAGGTTTTATATTTCCTACTCCCACCATTCTTGATAATAAATTTTTGTACGTTTCATTTCATAACATTTACTTAGACTCAATTATATTTGAGTATTACATATTCTTTGACCCGTTCATTATCTTTCCCTAAGGATCATTATCATATACTATATTCTCAAACTCTCGGGACATTACATTCACCCCTTCTTCTAAGAATTTCGTCCTCAATTTTTTTTTTTTACTTACTAATTTTCATTCATTCCATTTATCAAAATAGATTTTATGTTAATATCTATTTATTCATTAGGTTCTGTAACCAAATTCTTTTTCTACGGATCTTTCTAAGATCATCATATTCCTCACATCATCCTCTTTTAAGAGTTTCACATTTCTCTTCTTTCTGAAATTTCATTTCTTTCCTGAAGTTATTATGCTTTGCTTAATTGTCTCATCCTTTCCACTTTTCACTTTCGAATAACAAGAATCTTCCTCAATTTCTCAATAATTGGGAAGTGATATGAATAATGTGAATTTAAAAGTTTCCAAATCATCTTTGAGGGTCATAAGACCTTGAACTAAATCCCCCTAGGTTATCAAGTATCTCGACTTGAACCTTTACTTGATCTATAAGACTATACGGACCTTGAACTTTTCTCCAGGTTTAACAGTGCATCACCACCATAAACCATCTTTAATAGAATGTTTAGCAATCACACAGACTGAAAACACTCTCTCCAAGTACTCTAGGTGATCAGCCTATCGTACCCCTACATTGTGCACAACGTATTACATCTTAACATCGTAACAACTATATGCGTTACTTTCGGAACCATTGTCTTTGATAACATGTCCCCTTTTTACAGGGTTGTTCACTTCAGCTTTTCAACATCTGAATCCGCACCAAAATAATTTGGTTTGGCATAACTTCACAAGAAATACTTGAATTTCATGAACATCTTTCAATATTCGTCTAGCTGAATCAAGTAGCATAGACTTCTACAACAATTCGGACATCAATCGAAATATACATATACACGTATATATATATATATATATATATTCTCATATCTTAAAGAAACCTCAAAAATCTTTTTATGACGTCATGATACCGCACTGTATTTATAGTCCGTTTGAGGATTCTGTCATTTTGTGACTTTGTCATACTACATCATAGCATAGTGGGCTGACGATCCTTAGATCACATCCAACACTAAGAAATTCTGCATTGATAACTCCATCGTTTTTATCATCTTTGCACCAGGTTCCATGTTGCATTAATGATATAAAATACATTTTGATATTTTCAAATCATTTTCGTCTAGCCGAAACAATTAGCATAGACTATTCTTTAAATAGTTCAAAAATCTTTGAAAATCGGTTTTAGTTATATCATATCTCAACAGGTAACGATGTGTCAGTGTCCCGAAGTCCACACATACACATTTGTCACCATGCGTTGAGTGTAAAAATTCATTTTAAAAAGGCACATAGTGTGAATTTAGCTTGATGTAAAAAATTTGAAGTCTAGCATAGCTAGAAGATTTGGAAAAACTTATGTCTCCACTTTCTATACTGATCCATTGCTTAATAATTCTATCTATTCCCATAACCCTCAATTCTTCATTCATAACTTAATTATACCCCAGTTGATCAAACTTACTGCACATTGGAAGTTCAGGACTTGCCACAATAATATGAGTTTAAGAACTTATCCTAGTCAGACCATAGGCGTCCATTCATTTGAGGGGTTCAAAACATACCATATTATTATGAGTCATTTAACTTACCATATGCATTAGTTTTAAGAACCGCGCCTAATCCTAATAATATATGTCTATTCTTAATAGTTTCTAACTATCAAATATACACATGAGAAAAGAATCACCTTTTCATCACATATACATTGATAGCGCGACACCAACATTCCAATGATTATTAATATGATAAACTGAGTGCGAGCACAAAACCCTTTCCCATACAAAGATTTGTACAACTCAGCCGTCACATGAGTCCTCAATTGAAATCCCACCTAACTCTATCTTACTCTTAACTTGTTCTTTGCTCGATACGAATTCCTCGTATCACATTATCTATAACTCCTTATGAGTTTATCTTGTACTATTTCATAGTACATTACCTTCATAGCATCAAGCTATAATTATTCAAACATTATAGACCATCTTTCTTTTATAACTTAAACAGACCACGTCGTGATCTTATTCTATAATCATCTCCCTTAAAATTCTTTTCTTAACTCGTGATCGTTTTGTTTTACAATCTTCTTTCTTTCTCTTTTTCATCATCTACGACATTATTCGTTATCTTGGCTTTTGGAGTTAGGAAACTCTCATTTCTTATCTTTATATCTCTTAGATTCTTCTTTGAATCTTCTTGTTTATAAAAAAAAATTCTTCCTTTAAGAATTTCTAACTTCATTTACATCGCTCAAAATTTCATTCGAGTTCTACACTTTCATCATATGTATCCATTTCTACACTTGGTACACATCGAGTCTCTAACAGTTTCAATATGGTACGCTGAGTGGTTTCCCACAAACAACCAACAAACTAGGTTCCGAGTTACTAGTTCGTATATACCTCCGCTCTATGAAGGAATCGTTTAGCCCAGATACCATACCTCAACAACTAAAGGGTAAAACTATACCATACTTAACTATAACTTTTCATTCTTAACTTCGTTACCAATCTCTTCTTATAGACATTGTCTATTTGTTACCACCTTACATTCTTATTATTGGAGTTGGGTAACTCCATAACTCTGCGAGATTCTTCTTTGAATCCTCTCACGCATGTTTTCGTCCCTTCTTTATAAATTTCTTAAATTACTTCTTATTGTTCAAACTCTATTTGAGTGTATTCGTTCATTATCTTCACCTCTCTTCTCTAAGGTTATAGCCTAAGGTACTCCTACCTAAGGTTTATAACCATGACTTTGATACCAACTTGTGGACGCCCCAAATCCGTGTAATCATCGATTCTGTAACTTGGTGCTCACGATACAACATACACCATCATCTAACTAAGTAAACCTTAATAATAAGGAATAATAATATTAACTATTACATATTTATTCAAAATAAAATCCCAAGTCTTTACAACCTTAAAACATACTGGAACTTAGTCTTAGCGTTTATCGCTACAATACACATATGCGGAAATAATTATTTTATTACATAACCATTAACATCACTTCATCTTGGACTTTCCCTTGTCCTTGCCCGAACCCTCGGCCTTCTCATCCTTAACTGAAAGGTTTAAACAAGAATGAGCACAAATTGCCTAGCAAGTATACGGTATAAATGGGAAATATACATCAGGATAAAGGCATTTTAATTACTAGATCTCAACAGTTGAAAGATTATCAAGTGTTAAAGAAGAACATCAAGAATATTTAAGAATTTTCAATATTATACTAAGGGGTGTAGACTGTAAACGATCTCTGCAAGTACGCCAGATGATCAGCCCATTGTACCCTACGTTGTGCACATGTATTAAGTTTAAAATGCATAAGCATAAATGGGACTATTTGCCCGACATCTGTTTTTCCCGTTCATTTGGGTTGTTCATCTTAGTAATCATGCGAGACCTCACCAAGGCAACTTGGATTGGTAAACATTCAATAGCTTCGAAAGATGTGTTTTAAATCATTTTCATCAATAATAACTAGCCGGAACCAAAGGCTAGGAACATACATAGAAACAGTTCTATGATGACATGAAATTTAAAAGCATAGCCGTTAGAATAATAACTGAATAACCATTGAAAAACTTGCAAGATAATTGGAGTTTGTATGACTTTTCAACGAAGAAACTTGCACGAATAAATAACTAACACAAGTCCAATACTTACCCTTACTGCGATAATATTAGTAAGGATTTAATAAATACCCAAAAGAAATTAGGGTTACGAAACTTGTCTGATAAGCCTGCTACAATTAATGCTAGCGATTAACCTTCACATAACCTAATCACATGTGTCTCGTTAATCACCATTTATACACAATCTAGTTTGAAGTAAAAGGGTCTCCTATTGGATATGCTATAAACATCATAATAGAATATATTTAGAAAATATATGCCACCCATTATAGATATCATAGGCAGCCCAAAACAGAACTTAAAAATGCCCAAACATAACAGTTTTTACATTTTTTTTCTCAGCTTTACCATACCTCGCTAAAACAGTCATAACTAATTCGTTTTAAAACATTTTTGAGCGATTCTTGCGCCCACACGAAGCTAGCTTCTGGGGATACAACTTTTGTTCATGGACCATCTTCAAATTCCAAGAAAAAAATTCCAGAAAATCCGTGGAAGGAGACTGCTCCAAATTTGTTGGACAGATTTGACGCAACTACTTTGAAAAGTCATAACTCCTTGCTCCAAAGTCGGAATTAGTCCGTTCCAGAGTCTAGGGAAAGCTTATTCAGTGTACTATAATAACCCAAAAGTCCAAAATTTTCTGGAAACTGTAGCTAGCCCCAAATTTGTCCTTAGGGTCATAGCTAGTCACAATTTTTTGGTTTCTAACATGTTTATTCTCAAGACCTTACGATTTTCATATCTCACTCAATATAGCTTCGATCCGAATGAAATTTGGACATGTTATACCTCATGCTACATACTATTTTACAAAATTATTACATGCAACAAATGGATTATCTAAGACATGATTTCGAGTGACCAAAAATCCTGAAAAATCATGCAAACTAGTTTAACCCAACTTTTGAGAAAATTATGATTTTGATTCTAGCATGCATGGATTTGATTCCTACTATCCAGACCACATTTACTAACATATATATACATGTTACAACAATTCATTTCTCTAACTTTTCATGTTTTGATCAAATTAGCAACTAAGAGGCATAATATCAAACACTTAGCATGCAAGGCATAACTCTTTGGATTTTTAAAGCATACATGGCATGATTTGTCCAGAACTTATGTTCTTATTACACCATAACAATCAGACCAAAATTACCCAACATCACATACTCCAAAACAAACCATTTATAAAGGTCTCTTATGCATATTCTCTCATAGTTTTGGAAGAACATAGAGAATGGGTTCATAGCTTACCTCTTTGGCGAATTCCTCTTGATTTAATCTGTTAGATACTCACTCCTTGCTTGTTTAGACTCTCCAAAATCTCCAGAAATCATCACAACATCTATTACTCTCAATATTTTCTTCTCTTTTCTTTATTTTTGCTCTCTAGTTAGAAAGTTGTTGTGAAAGGAAGAAGAGGCTTAGATGGAATGTATATACCTCATATATATAGTGTAATGAAGCGAAAAATCTTGACCCATTACAACTCCCCCATGATCGATATCATTACCCTCACAATTCATTAGGCTAATTATGGGTAGGAGTTAAGAAAATGAAAGGTTTTTGTTTAATAACACAAGAGTAACCCCCCCCCTCCCTCAATAATCCTTATAGTACGTATACTCCCTCCCTTGTCCCATATAGATATCACAAGAACTCCCAAAGAATGAACTTCATGTAAATAAAAACATTATTTTAATCATTTAATCAATTAACAAGTCATTCTGACCATTTTGCCCTCTGTAGTCAAACGTGTCGATACTTATATCGATTCCTACTAAAGTCGACGTCATGGAACTCTCCGTTTCATCAAACACAACTTCAAAATTCGTAGTTGACAATTTGTCGCTCCAAAGTGTGCTTGGGCTAAATTTAAGATAATATTACATCTAATAAAGTTCCAAGAGAAGAGATTTGACTGTATGTGATATTTTACGTCATGAAACTTCCAAATCCATATATCTATAAATAAGAGCATTGTAAAAGAGAATGGTGGATATATAAAAATATTATGAGGCATGTCTCATTTTCGTGACACATTTAAAAATATTATGAGACATGTCTTAGTTTCGTGACACATTTTCGTGGTTACAGTCTATCCTGCCTAATTTCGATGGTTCGGACTCAAATACGTAGACCGCATCTCTAAATTCCGCTCCAAACTCAAACTCATTTTTGTAAGTCATCCCACGAAATTAATTAGAATTAATTCCATCCTTAACCAATTTAAATAATTGGCCTAACCGTAACAACCATTAATATGCATCTTATCACATAACATATAATAAAATAAATAATTCATCTAAAAATAATTGTCACATAAGAATTTCACATAAGTTTGTTTATTGAAATTGTTTAATTACATGGAAAAATCTAGGATATTACATTCACCTCCCTTATAAGGATTAGTCCTCGGAATCAATCAAACCCTACCTTACCGGGTTTTCATCAAATCTCTTCGTTGAATAACTTCAACACATTACCTTAATATAGGTTTTATATTTCCTACTCCCACCATTCTTGATAATAAATTTTTGTACGTTTCGTTTCATAACATTTACTTAGACTCAATTATATTTGAGTATTACATATTCTTTGACCTGTTCATTATCTTTCCCTAAGGATCATTATCATATACTATATTCTCAAACTCTCGGGACATTACATTCACCCCTTCTTCTAAGAATTTCGTCCTCGAATTTTTTTTTTTTGACTTACTAATTTTCATTCATTCCATTTATCAAAATAGATTTTATGTTAATATCTATTTATTCATTAAGTTCTGTAACCAAATTCTTTCTCTACGGATCTTTCTAAGATCATCATATTCCTCACCTCATCCTCTTTTAAGAGTTTCGCATTTCTCTTCTTTCTGAAATTTCATTTCTTTCTTGAAATTATTATGCTTTGCTTAATTGTCTCATCCTTTCCACTTTCACCTTTCAGAATAACAAGAATATTCCTCAATTTCTCAATAATTGGGAAGTGATATGAATAACAGGAATTTAAAAGTTTCCAAATCATGATGAGGGGTCATAAGACCTTGAACTACGTCCCTGGGTTATCAAGTATCTCGACTTGAACCTTTAACAGTCATAAGACTATACGGACCTTGAACTTTTCTCCAGGTTTAACAGTGCATCACCACCATAAACCATCTTTAATAGAATGTTTAGCAATTACACAGACTGAAAACACTCTCTCCAAGTACTCTAGGTGATCAGCCTATCGTACCCCTACGTCGTGCATAACGTATTACATCTTAACATCGTAACAACTATATGCGTTACTTTCGGAACCATTGTCTCCGATAACATGTCCCCTTTTTACAAGGTTGTTCACCTCAGCTTTTCAACATCTGAATCCGCACCAAAATAATTTGGTTTGGCATAACTTCACAAGAAATACTTGAATTTCATGAACATCTTTCAATATTCGTCTAGCTGAATCAAGTAACATAGACTTCTACAACAATTCGGACATCAATCAAAATATATATATACACGTATATATATATATATATTCTCATATCTTAAAGAAACCTCAAAAATCTTTTTATGACGTCATGATACCGCACTGTATTTATAGTCCGTTTGAGGATTCTGTCATTTTATGACTTTGTCATACTACATCATACCATAGTGGGCTGACGATCCTTAGATCACATCCAACACTAAGAAATTCTGCATTGATAACTCCATCATTTTTATCATCTTTGCACCAAGTTCCATGATGCATTAATGATATAAAATACAATTTAATATTTTCAAATCATTTTCGTCTAGCCAAAACAATTAGCATAGACTATTCTTTAAATAGTTCAAAAATCTATGAAAATCGGTTTTAGTTATATCATATCTAATTTCGATCCTGCCTAATTTCGATGTTTCGGACTCAAATACGCAAACCGCGTCTCTAAATTCCGCTCCAAACTCAAACTCAAACTCATATTTGTAAGTCATCCCACGAAATTAATTAGAATTAATTCCATCCTTAATTAATTTAAATAATTGGCCTAACCGTAACAACCATTAATATGCATCTTATCACATAACATTTAATAAAATAAATAATTCATCTAAAAATAATTGTCACATACGAATTTCACATAAGTTTGTTTATTGAAATTGTTTAATTACATGGAAAAATCTAGGATATTACAGGGGGCGTCACAGGTTGGTATCAAAGCATTAGGTTATAAAACTTAAGGGGGAAGGAACCTTAGGCTAATAACCTCGTAAGGAAGGTAAAGTCCGAAGAAAGAAATTCGAGTCGAAAGAATTAATAAGGTATTGAGAAAACTCAGTACCGAAATATTTAAAAGATGGAAATTAATCCTAAATAAATTAAATGTGATTTGTGCTTATACCATTATGTATTATGAACTAATCAACGTGGTATGTGTTTTGTAGATGTCAAACGATAGCTTGATGTATAGAGACATTCACGTGGTGAGTGAAGAGTCGGTGAACCAAGTGGAGATAGTACCTATGCCAGTGGCGGAGGTACCGGTAGTGGTTCTAGAAGATTCTGATCCAGAAGAGTACATTTCTAGGGAGGATTACTCTGAAGAAACAATGGGAATAGCATCATATCTGAATATGATGATAGATATGGAGGAGGATATGGAGGTAACATCGATTAATACGATGGTACCTACTCAGGAGTCAACACCTCCAGATGCAATGAGATCATTGTACCTGGTTGTGTTTGATATAAATGTGCATCTGCGCACTGTGGTGTAGACACAGAATGAGTAGATTACCACCCTATATGAGGCAAAGGAGTCTGCAGAGGCAGATTTTGAGTCGGAGCATGATGAGAAAGTGCTGATGACGGATAAGGCGAGGGATTATAAGGAAGAGGCCGTAGAGCTTCGAAAGAAACTAGTTGAAAAAGATAAGAAGATTGCTAGGATGTCGTACATCCATGAATGTGCTCACGAGGATTTCAAGCTGAAAATTGCTTGTTATTCTATTGAGTCAGGGCAGACTCGACATACGATTAGTCGAGATATTATTTTAATTTTAGCAAATCAGAAACATGAGAATGCCATAAGGTAGTGTTAGTAAGTCGTTAGATCTTTTAGGTATATGTGTAGTGACATAAAAGCCTCTTTTGTATAATTAAAGGGTAGTCTTTTTGTAAATCCCAATTTTTGTAGAATTCAATCGCGGGATAGTAATGTAATAGCTTTTGGCTATGGAAACAAAGTGTAAATAATTTTGACTATGAACGCATATTAATATAATGAAGTTTTTGTTTAATGTGTTGGTTGTGATATGAATTGTTATTTGAGAATGATAACCAAGTTGTTAAATAGATAATAATGAAACTTTATTTATTTAATCAGAAATATGCCGCCAAGAAGGAGACAACGTAACCAAGAGACTGAGTCTCATAATGAAAATCAAGGGGGTCCTAATAACCTTATGCAAGAGTTCGTTAAATTATTAACGGCAGCCTTTAACCAAGTCGGGGGAGGGATTCCTGTAGCACCTAGAGTAGCTAGAATAACTACCTTTAAGGAATTCAAAAGTGTGGGCCCTCCGGAGTTCTGAGGAACGACGGACCCCTTAGAGGCCCAGACATGGGTAAAAGAGATAGAGAAGGCGTTTGTTATTACAAACGTGAGTGAGGCAGAAATGACTTCTTTTGCGACTTACATGATGAAAGGGGAGGCCAACTACTGGTGGGAGGCTCACCAGGGTGGGACTAGGACGGAGACAGTTACATGGGAACAGTTCAAGAAGGAATTCTTCGAGAACTACTTCCCTACTAGTATGTAAGGTAGAATGGAGATTAAGTTCTTGGAACTTAAATAAGGGGATATGACAGTTCCCCAGTACGCCGTTAAATTCAATGAAATGGCAAGATTTGCTCCACATCAGGTGGACACAGAAGAGAGAAAGGCTCGTAGGTTTGAGCAGGGCCTGAAACCCTGGCTCTATATTAGGATTTCAGTGTTTCAGAGTGCTTCCTACGGGACCATTCTGCAAAAGGCAATAATAGCTAAAGGTGGTGGTGAGGCGTTGTCTCAGTACCACAATGAAAAGGAAGAACAAGAATAAGAGTGAGGGAGGAAATAAGGCAGAGGTTTCCAGCGGTAGTGGCACTATGCCAAAGAGGAAGAGCTTTAACCCTGGGAATGCTGGGGTGAAACAAGGAGATCCTAAACGTAGGATGGAAGCATGCAAGACATGCGAAAAGACTCATTTGGGAGTCTATTTAAAAGGAAAATCTGTTTGTTACAACTGTGGGCAGGAAGGACATTTATCACCCAACTGTCCTAACCCTAAGAAAAATCATGGGTGTTTTGTTTGTGGATCATTAGACCACATAGCAAGAAATTGCCCGAAGAAAGGGTTAGAGGGAAATAAAGGTTCTAGTAGTGGTAAGCTAGCCATTACTGGACCAACACCATCTGTGGGTAGACCCTCAGCCCGTACGTTTAATATGACTGTCCAAGATGTGGTTGCATCATCGGATGTAGTAGCAGGTATCATTTCAGTCAATGAAATAAATGCCTATGTGTTATTTGACTCGGGTGCTACTTGTTCTTTTATAGCATGTGAATTTGCTAAGCGATTAGGTTTAATCCCTGAAAAGTTAGCAATACCTTTAGACGTTAAGGTAGCAAACGAAGAGATAATCCCCATTGAACATATTTATAAGGATTGTTGCGTAAATATTAGAGGGAATAAGTTATCGATAGATTTGGTACCAATAAGGTTAAAAGAATTCGATGTAATTCTTGGTATGGATTGGTTGATTAACCATAAGGCTATAATAGATTGTCATACGAAAAGTCTGAACCTTCGGCTTTCTAAGAAAACCAAGGTAGTGTTTTTCGATAATAAATCACTGAGACGCTCTTATTGTCTAACTATGACACAAGCTAGGAAGATGTTGAGAAAGGGGTGTGTAGGTTATCTGTGCCATGTTGTGGATACCCAAAGAGTGTGAACATCCTTGGACCAGATACCTATAGTTTAAGAGTTCGCGAATGTATTTCCGGAGGAGTTATCGGGTATTCCAGCGGGTAGAGAAGTCGAATTTGTGATTGATCTATTACCGGGTGCGGCACCAGTTTCAAGGGCACAATATCAGATGGCGTCAGTTGAGATGAAGGAGTTAATGGTTCAATTACAAGAACTATTAGACAGGAAGTACATTCAACTGAGTGTGTCTCCTTGGGGAGCACCGATTTTGTTTGTAAAGAAAAAGGATGGGTCGTTACGACTTTGTATCGACTATCGAGAGTTGAACAAGTTAAAGATTAAGAATAAATACCCGTTGCCTAGGATCGATGATTTGTTTGATTAGTTGAAAGGGGCAAAGTATTTTTCTAAAATAGATTTGCATATTGGGTATCATCAGTTAAAAGTGAGGAAGGAGGATGTACCTAAGACAGCGTTCAGAACTCGTTATGGTCATTACGAGTTTCTGGTGATGTCATTTGGGTTGACTAATGCACCAGCCGCATTAATGGATATGATGAACAGAGTGTTTAAACAGTATTTGGACAAGTTCGTCGTAGTGTTCATTGATAATATTCTAGTCTATTCTAAGACGTCAGAAGATCATGTTGAACATTTAAGGATAGTGTTAGAGACACTACAGAAGGTAAAGTTATATGCGAAATTCACAAAGTGTGAATTTTGGCTTGAATGAGTGCAGTTTCTAGGACATGTTATTGATAAAGATGGCATTTCCGTGGATCCAGCAAAAGTAGAAGCAGTTAATGAGTGGGAGCAACCGAAAACGCCAACTGAGGTTTGGAGTTTTTTGGGGTTAGCGAGATACTATAGAAGGTTCATTCAAGACTTTTCTAAAATAGCTACTCCGTTGACAAATTTGACTAGGAAGTCGGTGAAGTATGTGTGGACGGAAAAATGTGAAAATAGTTTTCAGGAACTAAAGAAGAGATTAAGTGAGGCAACTGTATTGTCCTTACCAAATGATACAGGGAATTTTGTAGTGTATAGCGATGCTTCGCATAGAGGACAGGGTTGCGTGCTCATGCAGCATGGCAAGGTCATTGCGTATGTGTCACGACAATTAAAGGATTATGAGAAGGCCTATCCTACTCATGATCTAGAATTGGCCAATATAGTTTTTGCCTTAAAAATATGGAGGCATTATCTATACGGTGAGAAGTGTGAGATATACACGGACCATAAAAGTCTGAAATATATCTTTACACAAAAGGAGTTGAATATGAGGCAGAGAATGTGGTTGGAACTAATAAAAGATTACGATTGTGATATCTTATATCATCCGGGGAAAGCAAATGTAGTAGCCGATGCGCTAAGTAGGAAGGGTAGAGAGAAACTGTCAATGTTAACGGCTCGGAATGAGTTAGTAACAGCGATGGCAAGGATGGAATTAGAAGTTAAATTATCGGGTGAAGCAGAGGAGATGTTATTTTCCATGGAGACTCAACTGACCATAGTGGACCGTGTTAAGGAAGTGCAATTGAGCAACGAGGAATGCGAACATATGAAGAAGAGGATAGAAGATGAAGAAAAGACTAAGTATAACCTCGATAAGGAGGGATTACTTTGTTTTGGATGAAGAATTTGGGTTCCAAATAATTTCGAATTAAAGGAGGAGATAATGAGTGAGGCCCATAGTTTGAGGTACTCGATACATCCCGATAGTAGAAAGATGTATCAAGACCTTCGTCAGAACTTTTAGTGGCCGAACATGAAAAGGGAGATAGCAGAATATGTTAGTAGGTGCTTAACTTGTCAGAAAGTTAAGGTTGAACACCAACGACCTAGTGGGTTGTTGCAATCATTAGAAATTCCAGAGTGGAAGTGGGAGCACATCACAATGGACTTTGTGGTAGGACTTCCAATGACAAGGAAAGGATACGATGTTATTTGGGTGATAGTGGATCGATTGACAAAATTTTCTCACTTTCTGCCAATAGGAGTTAGGTATAACCTAGACCAATTAGCTAAGCTTTATGTCAAAGAAATTATTTCAAGACATGGAGCACATGTTTCGATTGTGTCAGATCATGATCCACGATTCACATCGAACTTTTGGAAAAGTTTGCAAGAGCAAATGGGAACGCGGTTGAGATTAAGTACTGCGTATCATCCTCAGACGGATGGACAAAGTGAACGGACAATTCAAATGCTTGAAGATATATTAAGATCTTGCGTTATAGATTTCAAAGGAAGTTGGGATGACCATTTATCGTTGGTGAAATTTACGTACAACAATATTTTTCATACTAGTATAGGCATGCTACCTTGCGAAGTGTTGTATGGAAGGAAATGTAGGAGTCCATTATGTTAGGATGAAGTGGGTGAATGTCGGATGTTGGGACCTGAGTTGGTACAAAAAACGGTGGACATGGTAAAGCTGATACGTGCTCGTTTGGTTGCGGCTCAAGATAGGCAGAAGAAGTATGCCGATCCTCATAGAGAAAAGAGAGAATTTGATGTAGGGTCTTATGTCTTTCTGAAAGTATTGCCTTGGAAAGGGAAGATACATTTTGGAAAGAAAGGGAAGTTAAGTCCAAGGTTTATAGGACCTTTTGAGATTTTAAGAAGGGTAGGAGAGGTAGCCTATGAAGTAGCCTTACCTCCAGAAATGAACTGTATTCACAATGTGTTTCACGTGTTTGTGTTGTGTCCCTATAAGCCGGACTATAAACTCATAATAGTGTATGAATCTATCCAAATAGAGAAAGATTTATCGTATAAAGAACTTCCAATTCAAATTGTTGATAGGAAGGAACAAGTTTTGAGAAATAAGATAATACCTTCGGTGAAGGTGATATGGAGAAACCACAATGCTGAAGAAGCAACATGGGAACTCGAAAGTAAAATGAAAGAAAATTTTCCTCATTTGTTTATGTAATTATAAGCGAGATTCTTGGGATAGAATCCTTATAAGGGGGGAGAATGTAACGCCCGAGAAAATTGGATTTATATGAGAATTAAATTTTTATTTGATTATGTGAATTAAATGAATTTAATTAATTATTTATGTAAGTAAACTATGTGAAGGTCGTTCTATAACCTAGAATGTGCGAATGTGGTTAGTAATCTGGCTATGTGCTAGATTTAATTGCTTTGAATTTCCATGAGAAAAATAAAAGTTTTTCGAGAAATTTCCTTAAAAACACTATTCATCCGTTTCTGCTAGGGAATTAATTTTGAAATTTCAAGAAACGCGTAATGATAGAATATGAAGATAAGATGAAATATTTAATAATATTTCATTTATGGCAAACGAAGTTTTCACCTGCGGACTTAAAACCTAAGGGTTGAGAAATATGATTTTCGAGAAGGAAATGAGCTTCGTATAATGAATTACAATAATGATTATGCGTACGTTATACGAGTATGATACTATTTAGTACACGAGTATAATACGAAGATTTAATATGAAGTACAATACGAATATCGTACGAGTATTATACGAAGAGAATACGTAAATTATACGTGTAGAATATGAATGGTGTAATGGACTAAGAGTTTAGGACTTAATATGATCCAATTGGATTTGATTTATATCAAGCCCAAGTGATTAAGTGATTAAAGCCCAATGTTAGAATTAATTAAGCCCGATCCAAGAAACCGAACCGTGGGTCATCGAATGGGTAAAACCCATGGGGATGACCCATGGTTCATGGTGGGCTGGCCACTTGGTGTGCAAGCTAAGTAAACTACTTGATCACCAAGTATTTTACTTGGTGATAAAGTTGTGAATAGTAAGGAGCTGGGAGAATTGACCAAAAAGCCCTCCATTTGATTTGCCTATAAAAGAGAAACTTAAGTTGGTTATTTTTGGTTTTCCAAGAGTCATTCAACTTATATTGAGAGAGAGGAAGAGCTAGACTTAAGCCATCATCTCACCTTGAAGCTTTTCATTAGAGTTTTTAGCAAGAATTCCAAGATCATAAAGGTAATATTGCCTTGATAATAGTTTTCCATCCCTTTTGATTTCTTTATAATAAAGAATCATAAATTGGGGGAGCATGCCTCTTATAGAGGAATAAGGATGGCTTGTAAATTGTAAAACCTTTATAAGTCATGTGTAAATGTAAATAGTAAGGGTTTACGTAAGTTTAAACCGTAAGAAATATTGAATAATGAATTTGGTTGTTGATGGACAAATTGAACACCATCACTATTAAGATATGTGCATCTTACTTGATTAGGATGTAGAGATGAAATCAATGGAGTGTTCCATTTGATTTGGCATATAGAACACTAGTAACGAAGTTATGGTAAATTTTACGGAAATAGACGTTAAACATCGAAATTCTGGATTAGTAGACGAAAGTTGTCGTGAGACTTGAAAATGTTGGTTTTCAATGTCAACATGTGAGATAGGGTATTTAAGAGTCGTGGGATCAAGAATCGTCGAATTCCAACTTTAAATGAAGAAAACGAGTATTGAACGCTCAATAACGTTTAACGAACGCTTAATAATGAACTTATAAGTGAATTTTGAGTTAACGGATTCGGAAATATAAAATTCTTATATGAACGTGTAGAGTATGTAAAATGGAAGTTGTAGGCTTTTGAACGGACCAAATCGATCTTATAACGAAGAAGTTATGAAGCTGGGAAGTTCACTAAATTTGTCTGTCAAAATTTTTCTGAGTCTAAGGTCTTGCGCCGCAGTGCCAGACATAGCAATAAGTGTCGCGCCGCAGCGCCAGGCACAGTGTCAAGGGCTACTGAAGAGTGGCACCACAGCGCCATTCACACGATTATGTTCAGCGTCGCTTGCAGTCACGGGACGAAGGTTTGAGTCAGAAATGGCTACGCCTTGTGGCCTTGATGTTATAAATAAGGACCGCATGCATGGCTTTGCCGGTTGTATGCAAGAGTTGACCAAGTTAGTTTTATAATTATAATTGATTGGTAATGAATAAGTAGAATGTAGACATAATTAATATACAAGTAAACGCTCATTCTTAAATCACTTATAAAGTGATAACGTCAGGAAATTAAGGATGATGTAGTGAAAGCTAAACGAAGAACACGAACTGTTAATGAACAAACCGTGAACGGTAATCGACATTGGTACTTCACCAATGACGATTGAGTTCGGTTAGTAACGTAAGAACGTTAACAAACTGGGATGAAGGGTAGTAAATTGAATTGACATTATAAATGAAATAAAGTCAATTAGGACATAGAAGAGAAAGAAGTTGGTAGAAACAATGTGATTGATTGTTTGGTAGCTAATTACAGTGTGTTATGTGAATATATCATGTATATTCTGTAAAAGCTGAGAGCAGTCGAATAAATTATTTAAAGACACTTGAAGGCAAGTTTTCTTAACGCTTGTCTAACCTTCATGTTAGCTAAGTTTTATGTGATTCATTGTAATGAGTTGCATGAATGATTTTAAAGAAAGGGTCGATGCCAGTTTTAACTCGGCTAGACTATTCGTAAGAGATAGATTGATTTGTATACATATCTTTCTATATAGAAATGATAACACTGTCTTATGCCAAGTATTTCATACGGATTTGAAGGTAAGTTTATCTATGAACAAACAAAAGTATTTTTCATCGTTTATTCGATGGACACGCGAGTTTGCCAAAACTTAAACGTAAATACGTTTAACGGATGAATGTTGATCAACATAGAGTACTATAGGCTGATCACCTAGAAGTGCTTGTAAGTAATCTTGGGATGTCTGACCATAGTCTTTGTTATGTCCTTTTCAAGTATGAAAACAGAAAGATATTGTTCATGGTCTTTCGACCGGTTCAGAATTCCTAAACTATTATATACTTTGGGAATAGATGTTGTGAATTTTTAAGTATTGATGTTTCAAAATACTTCATAACTATTTGTTCATTTATAGAGGATTGTCATATAATTCACGAATGTGGTATTAATATTATTCTTTGTTAAACTTGCTGAGCTTGTTATGCTCACTTCTTGCGTGAATTATACGATTGCAGGTAAAACCGAGCATACTGAGAATGCTAAGAGAAATAAGGGCAAGGCTAAGATGGATAGTTAACCATCTTGTAATAGAGTAGTATGATTGTATGTAGTATACTTACGAACAATGAATGATGTAATCGATTTATGAACCTGGGAAAGGATTTCACTTTGATTGTAATAAGAAGATAGTAATTACATTCATTATATTGTGTTTTCAATGAAATGATTGTATAGTTATGAGTACCATGTAGCACCATATATCGAGTTGGAAGATACCTGAATTTGGGGCCGTCACAAAACCCGGCACTAAGTCGGTAAGTCTGGCATTACTTACGAGCACGTCTAGGCGATCAGCCTATAGTACTCTATGTTGATCAACACAATATTCCTTAAATGTATAAACGCTTAAGTTGTGGCAACCTCACGTCTCTGTCGTTTAACAACAAAACATTTGTTTATCATACTCAGTCTTCATTTGAAAACCATACCAAAATAGTTTGGTAAAACATTGACAATACCTCAATAGATTATAAGAAATCCAACATATCGTAAGTCTAGCCGAAAGAATTAGCTGTGACTTCATCATACATCAATTCATGCGTAAGAATACATGAATCACAAAACTTGTCTAGATTGAACATAAACAATGGTTAGAATACTTGCCTTCAGCATCTGCTATTATTATTATACTTTCTCTTTAAGTCTTTAAGGTCTCTACAATGTATATCACATAACATAACACATTAGGTCATGAATAAATATACATGGTTCCTAATGAATCTTACCCTTCTTCTCAATCTAATCATGCATTAAATTTATTAGTATTGGTTCCGGCTTGCCGTTATAGTTTACATCATTCTTACATTCAATTAATCTTTCATCGACCTTCAGTTGCAATACTTAAGGTCTTTAGCATCATTTAAGGATGTTACTTCAAGTTCTTTAATGTTGTACTTCATTAATAATTATCTGCTTTTCTTTTTATCTTCATAAATTTTCTTCACTGTGCAAACCCTAAGGTTTCAAGGTCTTTGTGGCGCTTGACTATTCTCTGTCTCCAATGAGCAGCGGTGCGACTCTCTAGAAGGTATTGCACGGACCCAATGACTGTGAGCCAAACTCGATTCAATCTGTCGTCTTTGCGGCGCCAAATTCCGATAGCTTCGAGGTTTATAGTCCAAGACATCTTGGTATACTTATTAGTTTTGAAATTTGTGACTATGGCGCGCCACTTCTGCACCAGATTGTTGACATTTTTGTTTTACACAACGAACTTCCCGGACTCCAAATTTAATCATTTTAAGTCCGAATTGGCTTGTTCAAAAGCCATTAGCTCACAAATCACATACTCTACTTGTTCATGCAGGAATTTTACATTTTCGACTTTCTTAAATCAAAATTCATCTATTAGTTCATTTTAACGAAAACGATAAACGTTCGTGAACGTTCAACGCTCGTTTCTTCGTTCTAAGTTGGAATTCGGTCATTTTCTAGTCCACAACTCTATAATGCGAAATATGACTTATCCCCATCGAAAACCAACATTTTCGAGCTCAATGTCAAAATTTAATTTTCATTCCGATAATTTCACGAATTCGATGATTATCGTCTAATCGTGTGAATTCCGGCATAACTTCGTTACTTATGAGTCGTTCATCATTTCAAATGGAATCTATCCATCATACTAACATCTTAACATACACATTTCATTAACTTATTTACATGATAAGTTATTACTTATTCTTCATGAGTTTATAACTTATAAAAGTATAAACTACTTGTGATTTCATTTCACATGACTTATTATAGTTTAAGTCTTTTAACCAGCATCCTTACATCTTCTTATCATACAAACTTTATTCATGTAAACAGTGTACATGTTCTTAACTATGAATAACTTATCTATGAATAAATTGCTTATTCAAAGCTTATTAAAGCTTAAGTCCTTTGATTATCAATTTTCTTTACTTCTTAGCATACATGTCTATCAATCAACACTTCTCTTATCAACCTACAATTGTAGAGTTGGAAGATTAATAGTATAAGAGTCTTACCATTGATGATAAAACTTTTCTTCTTCTTTTTTACTAATGGAAGTCTAGCTTTTTCTTACTTATTCTCTCTAACAATTAAGCACTTAAGTTGTTGGTGTATTTGAACAATCAACAAATGAAATACAAAGCCCTCTATTTATAGGAATTGCTAGGTTAGGGTAGTTTAGTCAATATCCAAATCCCACCTCCTTAATCACCTCCTTACTATTCATTACTTAACTATTAAGTTAACTTGTTTATCACTTCCTTTTCTTGCTCATCACTTCATATGCTTTGCCACCAAGATCACCCATGTGATCATGGCCCCACATGGGTTACCCCATGGATCTTCTTTACCCAATGGATCTTAATTTGGGCTTTAATTTAATTAACGTATCTTATGTTTTTGGGCTTGCATTAATTCACTTTGAACTTTACATTAACCAACACTTGGGCTTTAACAATAGTTTAAATTGGTCTTAAACACAATCCCACTTACACTTTGCATTTCCTACATCATTTCACAAGTCCAATTACATATGGCTTAAAGCCTTAGAACGTATTGTATACGTATTAATCTCGTATTCTAACTCATATACTTATTTAACATATACGACATACCATCATTCATACATACTTGTATAATACTTCGTATCATACTCATAATTATTACCTCGTAAAATACTTACGTATTATACGATCCTCACTTTAATTAGTTAACGCTTTACTTTTCCTAACTTTCTTGAATTAAGTCCGCATGCGAAAAACTACGTTTTCCATACATGAATTATTATTACATAATCCATCTCATCTCAATATTCTATCATTATGTATTTCTTGAAAATTCAAACACTTTAATTCCTTCACGTAGTCAAAATACTACGACATTCTAACGTTTCTAGGTTATAGAACGATATTCATCTTACTAACACATAATAATAACAAATAATATAATTTTATTCATTATTTAATTAAATAAAATTATTTTACAATAGATCCGAATTTCTCGGTCGTTACAGTCCGAGATGGTTATTTTAGTAGTCCTCACTACTTAGTGTGATAATAAGTGTAATGAGGATTGACTTTGAGTTTGGATATTGACTATGAGACAATATTCATGTAAAAACTCAGCTATGTTTTGTCGTATTTTTACACGACAGTTGTATTAAGGAAGTTTGTATTAATTGATTTCTGTACCATGTATTTGACGACCCAAGATGGGTGATGTATACCTATTTTGGGGGTGTCACATCATTGCTCTGATGACTGTTGCCATTGATACGACTATTATCTTGTTGTTGGTTGTTGTCTTTTGGTTGAAATGTCTCGTTATCTCGCTCCAATAATTGAGCCTTATTCACAAAATCTAAATACAAACAAATTTTATGAAAAATGAGGTATTGACGAATTTCAGGTTTCAAAACTCTCAGAAACATTAGTGTCATTCGTTTCTCAATATCCACCAAATGGGATGCAAATCGGGATAATTTCGTAAACTTGGCCTCATATTGTGGTATAGTCATATTGTTCTATTCCAGTTTGATGATTTCCACCTACTTCATATGACGAATACTTTCCGGAAAATACTTGTCATTGAACAATTCTTGGAACTTCACCCAAGTCATATTAAGTGCGGAAAGATGAGTAAGTTTCACAGATTTCCACCAGTAATCTGCCTCTCCATGCAACATAAAGGTGACGAAGGAAACCTTTTTCTCCGTTGTGCATCCCAGGACATCAAATATTTTGGTGATCTGATTAATCCAAGTTTTTGCCTTGAGTGGCTCTGGCTTTCCCAAAAACTTCAGCGGTCCCAACTCCTTGAATTGCTTGGCAGTGACTAGCTGTGAGTTAACATTGTTTCCACCTGCATTTTGAACAGTGGTCTCTCTCGTCTGGTGTTACATGAATTGTAAAAAGCTCCTAAACACCTCATCGTTCATTATTTGGTCGATGTTGTTATTTACAGGAGGATTATCGCCTTCCTGATGTACATTATCCTGGTTATTAATTGGCAGTGTCTCAATGGTCTTATATGCTCCATTGCTTTGATTTTCAGATGCAATTATCAAATACTACCACAAAACAAGGGTTAATTAAAAAAATTGGCATGTCACATATTTTATATAACGATCGAGAAATTTATAATTTAATTTAAATATTTATGGAATTAAATAAATATTTAAAATAATTTATTTATTGAGGAAAGTAAATATTTGATGAATAGTGATGAATTAATTTAGTAATTAAATTAATTAATGTTAATTGAATCGAGAGTAATGATAATTTATCTGAAGGATTTAATTTAAGGAAATAATTAAATTAAATAAATTGTTTAATATGTAAGAAAATAGTTAAATAAAATGAATTGTATAATTTAATGGAAATAAACAAATTAAATAAAGTGACGCGTTTCTAATTTATTAATTAAATTAGATATATAATTATAAGTATAATTATAATGAGATTATAATTATTAGTAATTATTGTTATAATAAGTTATTTGGTGTGACATGAGTGTGACATGAAACTATATAGTATAAATAATATAATAATAATCTAGTATGGGGAATTAGTGTGAACCTAACATAGCCTTATGGCTTTTGGTTATTTCAACCGACGCTGCCTTTTGGCTTATTCAACTGACGTTTGTGGGAGTCAGTTTATAACTCTACGCATTATTTTCTAAGGCTTGTTAGCATAGAAAGAAAACAGAGGAAGAGGAAATTGAGAGTGGGAGCTTGAGAGATTGTTCTGAGATTTCAAGAGGAAAGAGAGGATTGCTAAACCTAGTCACCATCTTGTGCTAATCAAGAAGATTAAGGTATAATTAACTCCTAAATCTCTAAATTTTAGTTTTGTCTGAATTCTCTGTAAATTGATTTTTGTTGAATCGTTGTTTCAAACATGATTATGTGATATTGGTTATATTGTATAATCTGTTGTCATCATGTATCTGTGTTGTATCAGTTATTCAATTCGTGAGAATTGGGTTTATAGGAGGGAATTGAAATATCAGTGTTATGTTCATATGTTATGGCCTTAGAGAGTACCGATTTTAGTGGTCAATGTGTGTATAAAACTGTAAATTGATGCTTGCATATGGTAGTCCATTGAGATACGAACATAACGTAATTTGAATAGAATTATTTGGCCTAGTAACGAGTTCACAGTGATGATTTTTGGACAGACTATCAAAAATGGAGTTTTATGTGAAAAACATGAAAATTAAGAAATTAAAATAGTTCTAGTTGTTGTTAAATTGTGCTAAGTGGTTGAATATGTTAGCAATCATGTTATGATAGTTGTATAATTATTTTACATGTTGTTATCACCGTTTGATGGGTGAATTTCGTGTTAGTTGGGCTAAAAATGGCTATTGTTCACAGCCGTCTCTGCGTCTGTCTGAACACCTTACAGAATTGCTGTGGCAGTGCTGAAAGTCTAAAGTGTGGTGCAAATTATGCGCACACACCTGAAACTTCAGGATAGTTAAGTCTGCTTATTTGCAGATCATGTGTAATAGACTTATATTACTATTGTAAGCATGTTATTGATGTTGAGACATGATATAAACTATAATAACAGATGTCAATGTGTTGAAATGCAAAGTGTTAAGATTTGAAATATTTATTTAAATAAGTTATAAAATGAACCGAATGAAATGTTTTCGAAAGATGGAGTTGAACGATTAAGTTGTGTTGATCAATGTGTAATTTCAGATTCGTTAAGTATATTTAACCTACGTGGTTAGGTGCTAAGTTAGGGTTGTGACCTAAATGATGGTTTAAACCCTAAAGTTAATATTCTTGCGATTAATTGTTGTTGCGGTTTTAATGATATATGTTGGATAATTGGAGATTATTTTCATTTGTGTAGCTTACAATCAAGGGAAGTTCTCTAACCCTACTTTTATAATTGTGCAAGTACAAAACCTTATCTCTTTACAATTGAGCAATCTTTCCAACTTCATTCTTTTCATATTGAATGCAAGTTTCCATTCCTATATTATTATTGTTCAAGTTCTTAAAATTGAGCAAACTTAATCTATCTTGAATATATTTGTACAAGCTCTTATAACCTAATTCGTTATATCGAGCGAGTTGTACTTTTCTAATTATTATTCAAAGCACATATTGTTCTAATACATCGATTCAAATGAGATTGTTCTAACTCTTTTGGTTATAGCATTTTGTATGTATATCATGTAATTCCATTGTATCTATTGTTGATATCCGATCTTTGACTTTGATAGCCTTGTTCAGTTATAAATTCTAGTATTAAACCTTTTCTCGATGTAAATCGAATAGTGTTCTAAAATTCTAGAAACAACGATAAGCTAGTTCCAAACTAAACTTTCTTTAGTGCAAAATTCTAAATCCAAACTAAGACGAACAACCCTAACATGGGGGATTTTGTACATGTAACGTTTAGATGTTTGTGCACAATACATGGTACAAAAGGGTGATCCCCTAAATACGTTAAGAAGGGTAAAGTATAGTCTAAATATTTATTAAGGTTGGGTAATAATACCTAAATCCGGGGACATAGTTCGTGGTCTTAAGACCCTCAGATAATTAAAGTTCAAACTTGTTTTCTATTTTGATTTGTAAAACAAGTTCCTTATTGCTCAGCTTTCGTTGTTCACTCTCATGTTATTATCATTGCTACGTTCTATACCAGTGAGCATTTGTTTGCTCACTCTTGCAATTAACACTACAGCTAAAGTGGAGAAAGTTGATGAGTCGTCGACTAGCAAAGGCAAGGGCAAGATGTACAAATGATGAAGATTTTTGAGAATTTTATTTTAATGAATTATCTTAAAGACTTGTTTTATTATGTAATGTATTCCGCAAACTTATGTAATAATTTTAAGGTTAGATTACCTGGGATTTAATTTTAGATGATGATGTAACCCTTTAATGGGAAAGATTATTGTTTAAGTTATTTTAATTATGTCTTTATCCTTTATTATGGGTAGTTAGATGTAATAGTTTTTGTTAAGTGAGCACCAAATCCTGTGGGAATGGAGTATTTGGATTTGGGGGTGTCACAGGTTGGTATTAGAGCCTTAGGTTATGAACCTTAGGTGGGAAAACCTTAGGAAGTAACCTTTAAGGAAATAGAAAACATAGAGGTGTTTAACTCTTATCGAGTTTTAAGGAATGGATTAAGGTATCCATTGAAGTTAAATAATAAAAGACATTATGTGCTATGTGTTAATAACTTATGTGCTCGTGAGTATCGAAAATATTAAGTAAAACTTAAAATATTTTGTTGTCAAGATGACTAACGAAGGAGGATCCAGTCCAGCTAGAGAGGTGATACCTCAGATACCTATAGATGATGAACCTCGGGATATTCACGTAGTGCGGGAGCAGTTGATCCAGGAGGATGAGCCTGTGACCGATCCCATGGAGGATAGTTCTGAGGAGGTAGAGGAGGATGATGAGGAAGAGGATCCTGAGGAGTTTCCACCAAACTCCATATCAGCCGAGATGTATGATGCTTTCTATTACCGTAACATAGAGTTACAAGATGAGGTTGAGGAGCTGAAGGAGTTGGTTGTGATGCATCACGCTTCGATGGAGCAGAAGGATGCAGAGATTCAGGAACTTGATTTGAAACTTGGAAACACGGAGTGGGATCTGGTTCATACAAAGGGTTAGCATGAAGACCTGCTGGCAGTGCACGAGAAGATGAAGATTGACATGGAGAAATTGAAAGATGATTTCAAGGAGGAATCAGCTAAGCGTGCAAGAGCAGAGGATGCTTGGATAAAGGCGACCCAACGTGTAGACCGTACTGAAGCTAAGGTCCAAGTGAAGAAAGCCAAGATGAAGGAGATAGATTATTCTTTTAATTCGGTGATTGATAGGGCCCAGGATCGAGTCTACTATTACCCACCTCAGTTTGAGAATTCGTCGTGGTTCGTGATGGATCGTAAAACGGCATATCGTATCATGGAGGAAGAACGTCGGGAAGCCTTACGACGTCTTAATATGCCTAGATAGAATAAGATAGAGAATAATATGAGGTTAATTATCTGAATAAATAAATTGTGAATCCCTTATTTCAGATAAATAAAGGGATAGTATGAGTATGTAATCCTGAAACGTGTTTAGTTCAGGAAAGTGGATGTTATAGCGATTATTCTATCTTTATCATGTGTTAAAATGTTTTGAATAAATAAATATCAAAGTTTGTTTGAAATGTTGTGTGTTAAAGCTTTAATCTTGGAATGTTTAAGTAAACTTTAAATACCCAAGAAGTTGAGTAATGAGCTAATAAGCGTTTATCTTAACAGAAAATGCCTCCTAGAAGAAGACACTCACGTCGGCAAGCACCTCCTGAGGGGTCTACTAATAATAACAATGAGACCAACGCTAATCCGGTTCAGCAGTTGGTAGCTCTGTTGATGGGTGCACTTGAGAATCAACCGCAAGCTCAAGTCACGACTTTCAAGGAATTCAAAGCAGTTGGACCGCCAGAATTTCAAGGGTCTATGAATCCGGTGAAAGCCCAAACCTGGATCATGCAAATGGAGAAGGTGTTCGACATTGCTAGAGTTAACGAAGATCAGACGATTGCATTAAATAGCGTTAAATGTCAAGTCCGAAGCTAGCCTCTTGGTGGTGCAAACAAGGTTCGTGGAGGACAAGGAGTGATAGCGTGGGATAGATTTAAGGAGATGTTCTTTGAAATGTACTTTCCAGTGAGTTCTCGAAATCAGCTGGAAGTGCAATTTCTTAAGTGAAAGCAAGGAACTATGGCGGTGACGATGAATATCTTTGCGAAATTTAACGAGTTGGCAAGGTTTGCCACTTATCAAGTCAATACCGACGAGCGTAAAGAGAGAAGGTTTGAACAAGGATTGAAGCCATGGCTTTACAGCAAGGTTTCAATGTTCCAGCTAAACACATTTGCTGTTGTGCTAGAGAAGGCTATTATCGCGGAAGGTGGAAGCGATGCCTTGACCAAGTACAACCAAGAACAAAAGAAGAAGAAGAATGAAAATGAGAATAAGGCTGGTGGTAGTAATGTTGGAAGTAACAATCAGAAGAGGAAATGGAGCGAGAATTGGACTGCGGGAGGACAACAGGGAAATCAGCAGAAGAAAAAGTTTGAGGCTTGTGCAACTTGCGGGAAGAACCATACTGGGGTATGTTTGAAGGGAAAGCGAGTGTGTTTCAATTGTGGTCAGGAGGGACACATTGCACCGAACTGTTTTAGTCCCGAAGAAAGGAGCATGCTTTACCTGCGGTTCAAAGGATCACATGGCTCGTGATTGCCCTAAGAAGCCAGCGGGAAGTGCAAGTGGCGGAAAAGGAAACAACAACGGTGGTGGTGCATTGACTATTACTGGACCAGCTCAATCAAGCTGACCTATTGTAAGGACTTTCAATATGACCATGTAGGATGCTGTACAGTCTAAGGATGTGGTGTCAGGTATCATTCCGATTAATGGTATTAATGCTTATGTAGTATTTGATTCAAGGGTCTTTACTTGTTCATTTATATCAATTTAATTTGCTCGTTTTAATTTAGATTTGCCTCGAGAAGAATTAGAATTTCCCTTAAGTATAGAGATTGCAAATAAGGAAGTAATTCCTGTTAAATTCATCTATAGGAATTGTAGAGTGGATATAAAAGGTCACGAGATGATGGTAGATTTGATACCAAATAGACTTGGTGAATTTGATGTTATACTGGGAATGGATTGGTTATTCAGTTATGGAGCAGTAATTGATTGTCAAAGAAAGTGTGTTAACCTTATGACTCCGTCAAAGGTTGTGTTCTTTGGCAGCAAGTCACCTCGACAAGCAAGTTGTCTGATGGTGATGCAAGCCAATAAGTTGTTGAGACAAGGATGTGCAGGATACTTAGCCTACATCATTGATACACAGAAGAAGAGTGCGAAGTTAGAAGAAATACCGATCATAAGAGATTTTGTAGACGTATTTTCAGATGATTTGTCGGGTCTTCCACCGGATCGACAAATCAAGTTCGTGATTAACTTACTACCAGGAATGGCCCTGATATCTAAGGCACCATACAGAATGGCCCCGGTAGAGATGAAGGAGTTGATGGTGCAATTGCAAGAATTGCTCGATAAGAAGTATATTCAGCCAAGTGTTTCGCCATGGGGAGCACCGATGTTGTTCGTTAAGAAGAAAGATAGATCGATGCGGCTCTGCATTGATTACAGAGAGTTGAATAAGGTCACGATTAAAAATAAGTATCCATTACCTAGAATCGATGACCTGTTCGATCAATTGAAAGGAGCGAGGTATTTCTCGAAGATAGACATGAGAAGTGGTTATCATTAATTGAAGGTGAGGCCAGAGGATGTACCGAAGACACCGTTTAGAACTCGGTATAGTCATTACGAGTTTCTGGTTATGTCTTTTGGTTTAACCAACGCACCTGCAGCATTCATGGACTTGATGAACAGGGTATTTAAACCATTCTTAGATAAATTTGTAGTGGTGTTTATTGATGATATATTGGTGTATTCCAAAACCAAGGAGGAATATGTGGAACACTTGAGATTGACGTTGGAGACGTTGAGAAAAGAGAAGTTGTACGCTAAGTTCTCAAAGTGTGAATTTTGGTTTGAACGTGTACAGTTTCTCGGGCATGTTATTGATAAGGACAAAATATTGGTAGATCCATCAAAGGTTGAAGCTGTAATAAACTGGGATCAGCCAAAGACACTGTCAGAAGTAAGGAGTTTCTTAGGATTGGCGGGTTACTACAGGTGTTTTATTCAAGACTTTTCCAAGATCGCGACTCCGTTGACGAATTTAACTAGAAAGCGGTTAAGTTTGTTTGGACAGAGAAGTGTGAGGAAATTTTTCGAGAGTTGAAAAAGAAGTTGAGTTCAGCACCTGTGTTGTCATTGTATGGCGCATCGCATGAAGGACTAGGTTGTGTACTTATGCAAAACGGCCAATTATTGTGTATGCATCACGTCAGTTGAAAGATTATGAGAAAGGGTATCCGACTCATAACTTAGAGTTGGCAGTAGTAATGTTTGCCGTGAAAATTTGGAGACATTATCTTTATGGAGAGAGGTGTGAGATATATGTTGACCATAAAAGTCTAAAGTATATCTTTACACAAAAAGATTTAAACATGTGACAAAGAAGATGGTTGGAGCTAATCAAAGATTATGATTGCGAGATTTTCTATCATCCCGGAAAGACGAATGTTGTTGTTGATTCCTTAAGTAGGAAGGGACGGGTGAAGTTAATGATGTTAACTGATCAAGAAAAGTTAGTGTCGGAAATAGCTAAGATGGAGTTGGAAATTAAATATCCGACAGAATCCAATGAAAAGTTATTCCATATAGGAAATAGTTCAACATTGGTAGATAAAGTGAGAAATGCACAACTTCAGGATGAAGACTGCGAAAAGATAAAATAGAAGATCTTTGAAGGTGAAGGAAACAAATTCAAAATCGATTCAGAAGGGTTACTTCGGTTCAAAGGGAGAATTTGGGTTCTGCCAGTACCATAAATTAAAGAAGAAATTCTGAGTGAAGCTCACAACTCTCGATATTCAATTCACCATGGGAGTACAAAGATGTACCAGGATCTTAAGCATCACTTTTGGTGGCCGAATATGAAGAGGGATGTGGCTGAGTGTGTGGTGAAATGCTTAACGTGTCAGAAAGTCAAAGATGAGCATCAAAGGCCAAGCGGATTATTACAACCGTTAGAGATACCAGAATAGAAATGGAAGCATATCATAATGGATTTTGTGGTAGGTCTTCCAACGACTCTGCAAGTTTACGATGCCATTTGGGTGATTGTCAACCGACTGACGAAGTCGGCACACTTTTTGCCAATCAAGATTTGGTTTACCTTAGATCGGCTAGAAAAACTGTACGTGAAAGAGATTGTGTCAAGACACGGCGTACCTGTGTCTATTGTATCAGACAGAGATCCACGTTTCAGATCTAATTTCTGGAAATGATTACAAGAATGTTTGGAGACACAGCTGAGAATGAGCACAGCGTACCATCCTCAGACCAACGGACAAAGTGAGAGAACCATCCAAACACTAGAGGATATGCTCAGAGCGTGTATTATAGATTTCAAGGGAAATTGGGATGACCATCTGCCATCGGTAGAATTTTCTTATAATAATAGTTATCACGCGAGTATTGGCATGCAGCCTTACGAAGAGTTATACGGCAGGAAGTGCAGAACTCCGTTATGTTGGGATGAGGTAGGTGAACGTCAGCTATTAATAGCTGCACAGGATAGACATAAGAAATATGCCGATCAACATCGACAGAATCGAGAATTCGATGTCGGTAGTTATGTTTTCTTGAAAGTGTCTCTCTGGAAGGGGAAAATCCAATTTGGCAAGAAAGGGAAATTGAGCCTTAGAGTTATAGGACCTTTCGAAGTGCTTCAACGAGTTAGCGAAGTGGCGTACGAGGTAGCCTTACCTCCAGAGTTAGAGCATATTCATAATGTTTTCCATGTCTCAGTATTGAGACCATATAAGCCTGACTATAAACATGTTATAGAATATGAGCCCTTACATTTTGAGAAAGATTTATCCTATGAAGAAGTCCATGTTCAAGTTGTTGACAGAAAGGAGCAAGTACTGAGGAATAAGGTGATACATTCTGTTAAGGTAATCTGGAGGAACCACAATGCTGAAGAAGCTACGGGGGAACTTGAAAGTGTTATGATGAAGAATTATCCTCAGTTGTTTGCTTGATTTTGTATAGCGATTACGGGGGATGAGAATCTTGTGAGAGATGGAAGAATGTAGCGAATAAATTTTTTTTCGAGTTGTGATTCTAGGGATAGAATCCTTTTAAGGAGGGAAGGATGTAACGATAGAGAAATTTGTAATTTAATTTAAATATTTATGGAATTAAATACATATTTAAAATAATTTATTTATTAAGGAAAGTAAATATTTGATGAATTGTGATGAATTAATTTAGTAATTAAATTAATTAATGTTAATTGAATCGAGTAATGATAATTTATCTGAAGGATTTAATTTAAGGAAATAATTAAATTAAATAAATTATTTAATATGTAAGAAAATAGTTAAATAAAATGAATTGTATAATTTAATGGAAATAAACAAATTAAATAAAGTGACGTTTCTAATTTATTAATTAAAGTAGATATATAATTATAAGTATAATTATAATGAGATTATAATTATTATTAATTATTGTTATTATAAGTTATTTGGTGTGACATGAGTGTGACATGAAACTATATAGTATAAATAATATAATAATAATCTAGTATGGGGAATTAGTGTGAACCAAACATAGCCTTATGGCTTTTGGTTATTTCAACTGACGCTGCCTTTTGGCTTATTCAACTGACATTTGGTGGAGTCAGTTTATAACTCTACGCATTATTTTCTAAGGCTTGTTAGCATAGAAAGAAAACAGAGCAAGAGGAAATTGAGAGTGAGGGCTTGAGAGATTGTTCTGAGATTTCAAGAGGAAGGAGAGGATTGCTAAACCTAGTCACCATCTTGTGCTAATCAAGAAGATTAAGGTATAATTAACTCCTAAATCTCTAAATTTTCGTTTTGTCTAAATTCTCTGTAAATTGATTTTTGTTGAATCGTTGTTTCAAACGTGATTATGTGATATTGGTTATATTGTATAATCTGTTGTCATCATGTATCAGTGTTGTATCAGTTATTCAATTCGTGAGAATTAGGTTTATAGGAGGGAATTGAAATATCAGTGTTATGTTCATATGTTATGGCCTTAGAGAGTACCGATTTTAGTGGTCAATGTGTGTATAAAACTGTAAATTGATGCTTGCATATGGTAGTCCATTGAGATACGAACATAACGTAATTTGAATAGAATTATTTGGCCAAGTAACGAGTTCACAATGATGATTTTTGGACAGACTATCAAAAATGGAGTTTTATGTGAAAAACATGAAAATTGAGAAATTAAAACAGTTCTAGTTGTTGTTAAATTGTGCTAAGTGGTTGAATATGTTAGCAATCATGTTATGATAGTTGTATAATTATTTTACATGTTGTTATCACCGTTTGATGGGTGAATTTCGTGTTAGTTGGGCTAAAAACGGCTATTGTTCACGGCAAAAAATGTAGCATTGCCACGTCCCCAATCTATGTGTATGCAATTGCGCACTACACCTTAACTCGGGACGATTAAGTCTGCTTATTTGCAGATCATGTGAAATGGACTTATATAAGTATTATAAGCATGTTATTGATATTGAGACATGATATAAACTATAATAACAGATGTCAATGTGTTTTAAATGCAAAGTGTTAAGATTTGAAATATTTATTTAAATAAGTTATAAAAAGAACCGGATGAAATGTTTTCGAAAGATGGAGTTGAACGATTAAGTTGTGTTGATCAATGTGTAATTTCAGATTCGTTAAGTATATTTAACCTACGTAGTTAGGTGCTAAGTTAGGGTTGTGACCTAAATGATGGTTTAAACCCTAAAGTTAATATTCATGCGATTAATTGTTGTTGTGGTTTTAATGATATATGTAGGATAATTGGAGATTATTTTCATTTGTGTAGCTTACAATCAAGGCAAGTTCTCTAACCCTACTTTTATAGTTGTGCAAGTACTAAACCTTATCTCTTTACAATTGAGCAAGCTTTCCAACTTCATTCTTTTCATATTGAATGCAAGTTTCCATTCCTATATTATTATTGTTCAAGTTCTTAAAATTGAGCAAACTTAATCTATCTTGAATATATTTGTACAAGCTCTTATAACCTAATTCGTTATATCGAGTGAGTTTTACTTTTCTAATTATTATTCAAAGCACATATTGTTCTAATACATCGATTCAAATGAGATTGTTCTAACTCTTTTGGTTATAGCATTTTGTATGTATATCATGTAATTCCATTGTATCTATTGTTGATATCCGATCTTTGACTTTGATAGCCTTGTTCAGTTATAAATTCTAGTATTAAACCTTTTACTGATGTAAATCGAATAGTGTTCTAAAATTCTAGAAACACTGATAAGCTAGTTCCAAACTAAACTTTCTTTAGTGCAAAAATTCTAAATCCAAACTAAGACGAACAACCCTAACATAGGGGATTTTGTACGTGTAACGTTTAGATGTTTGTGCACAATACATGGTACAAAGGGCTGATCCCCCTAAGTACGTTAAGAAGGGTCCGTATAGTCTAAATGACTGTTAAGGTTGGGTAATAATACCTAAGTACCGGGGACATAGTTCGTGGTCTTAAGACCCTCAGATAATTAAAGTTCAAACTTGTTTTCTATTTTGATTTGTAAAATAAGTTCCTTATTGTTCAGCTTTCGTTGTTCACTCTCATGTTATTATCATTGCTACGTTCTATACCAGTGAGCAGTTGTTTGCTCACTCTTGCAATTAACACTACAGCTAAAGTGGAGAAAGTTGATGAGTCGTCGACTAGCAAAGGCAAGGGCAAGATGTACAAATGATGAAGATTTTTGAGAATTTTATTTTAATGAATTATCTTAAAGACTTGTTTTATTATGTAATGTATTCCGCAAACTTATGTAATAATTTTAAGGTTAGATTACCTGGGATTTAATTTGAGATGATGATGTAACCCTTTAATGGGAAAGATTATTGTTTAAGTTGTTTTAATTATGTCTTTATCCTTTATTATGGGTAGTTAGATGTAATTGTTTTTGTTAAGTGGGCACCAAATCCTGTGGGAATGGAATACCTGGATTTGGGGGTGTCACATTATCCCTATATTCCGACCGACTCATTAAATAATGAATAAGCTTAGGTATAACAAACTAGCGAAGGTTTTTACTCCTCTCTCCCCTCCTAGTTCTAATCCCAGATCTCCACCAGAGACCAAATTCCTAAGCTCTGATACCAACTGTGACGCCCCCAAAATAGGTCCACATGACCCATTCTGAGTCGCCAAATACATGATATAGAATCCAAATATAAATCTTCATATATATAACTATCAAATTATCATGCAAAATACGATAACACATAAGCTGTGAGTTTCAATATAAATATTATCTCGTAGATAATATCCAAACTCAAATTAAGTCTTCATTATAATTATTATCACACTATTTCACAACATAGTGAAGACTTCTATAGTAACTATCTCGAATCATTACTTCACTCCCCGACTAGTCCCAACTACACTTTCATTTCTTGAGAAAAATAATGGAACAAAAAGGAAAGGGTGAGCTCGACTAACCTAGTAAAGAATATTATGACTAAGATACTGAAGAATAAATTATCTTTAGCCTTCAACAATGATAAATCAGATAAAATATAATGGACAACAAGTTTTATATCAACAACTGCAGCGAAAATAGCAATCCATTAGAAGAGTCAAGTAGAGCATGATGTCTACTATATTCTATGATTTAAAAGTCCATCATAAATATTTTATCCCTATAACACCAATCAATAATTGTTTCAAACCAACGAATTATATATGCACTACGGGCCAAAGATATTTGTTTGTATCTCCAATGGTCATGATCATGCCAAACACCTGTCCATCTATGCACTACGGGCCAAAGAGGACTTTCACCACAAACTTTTATATGTAACATTCAAGGTCATGATTATACCAATACATAATTCCTGGTCATAATCATACTAATCAACAGTCCATCTTTGCATTACGGGCCAAAAATGACTTTCACCACAATATAAGCATGAGGATGATGACAATAATATAATGAATGAATCAAGTGAGATAAAGGATAAATATTAGAGATTTATAATTTAATTTATCCCGAGTTCAAGAATGTCAAAATTGCCAACATGATCACCAATTCTGGAGTAAAATTCAAAAATTATATTTAAGATTCAAATTTCAAAGATAATTTGGACAAAAAAAAGAAACTAAATTTCATCGTGAATAGTACTCAGAAATAAATAGTAACCCAAATGAATAGTACCCCGTCATGCAAATTACTTCGACTGAATAGTACCCTGAATATTACCCCGGATGAATAGATTAAATTGTAATAAGAAAGTTCAAACCAATATTCCAGTGAAATGATATTAGATGAAGCACAAACTATTAAGGATATTCTACTAATTTCAGGAATTTTCACCATTTAATATTAAGGTTATGGAATCAAACAATAATTTTGTACCATAAATGGAGAAATAGGAAAGAAAACGATATCCCTTGAAGAGTACAAGAGAAATGATATCCAATACGAGTATGAAAGAATAGACGAAACTGCAAATAGATTTTCAACCATCATACGGTAATCCGCGTAGACAGATCATTTCCACAACTTAATAAAGAATGAATACGAATGGTAATTCACCAGGTATGCGGTAATCCGCGTAGACATGTTATTCCCATAGATTAATAAGGAATAGAATGACAACCCTTATGAGTATGAAGAATATCATATACGAATATGAAAGAAGATAACATCCTTTATGAATATGAAATAAATAATACCCCTTACCTTAGTAGGAGATTCGATACTGCAATTGTATAGTAGCAGAATACTCTTCTTTCTCTCTTATTCTCTCTCTATAGTTTCGCTCTCTATAGTTTTAGTGAATTGGTGAGAAAGAAGGAAGAAATGAGCTTCTATTTATAGAAGAATGGACTAAATAGTAACTAAATCATGAAAGGTCTAGATTGATTTACTATTAAAATGGATGATCCATATTGACTTACTATTAAAACTTAAACTGACGATCCATATTGATTTACTATTAAAACTTCAATCGACTGTCCATATTGATTTATAATTAAAATATCAACTGATGGTCCATATTGATTTACTTTTAAAACTTTAACCGATGGTCCATATTGATTTACTATTAAAACTTCAACTGATGGTCTGAAAAATTAGCACATCCCTACATGGGATAATAAGCCAAACCAAATGCCTCATAACAAACCCCTCTATTTATATCAAAAATTGAATAAATAATTATCAAAACACATTTTTAATCTTTCAAAAAATATTTATCATTAATATTATAACTCATAATATTGACAACCGGATCGTTCCTAGGAAAGAGGGGGTTTTTCGATAATGATTTCTTCTTATTGGCGCGCAATTAAATAACCTAACCCCTTTTCTCTACAGAACTTTCTAGACATTGTCAATAATGTAAATAATAATATGAATAATTATGTCGTGTCAATTATTGTTTTAATAATATAAAATATTGCGCATATAATACTGTGACAATAATTGAATGTGAGATACAATGCAGCAACTACTGAACTACTGAACCAATTATTGAAACTAAGTGACTTCTTGCATAAGCATCAATAATCAGAGATACTATACAATATTGTGTGCCACTGTGCAACAATGTGTATTACTATATTTTTATCACCAGTTATTTCAACAGTTTAACGGTAAAAGTTTTGCCGTTATTTTTATAAAAAAGTTATTTTTGTCACTTTCTATATCCGACTGTTATTCTATTGTGGGGTCCACCAATGATTACGCCGTCGTACAAATATTCTCCGATAAAAAGAATATTCCCCGACCAAACGAATATTTTATGATAACTTTCTTAATTTGTAAAATTTAAACATATCACCCATAGCTATAGCATTTATTAAATTATCACTTTACTATTTAAAATAATATTTTGAGAAAATTAAATCTTTATTCATAAAAAGTTGGGGTCTTACATGATTAGTTCATTATTGTCCTCCACATTTAATATAAGAGGTCTATGAAGCATCTCCTCCTGGTAGAACTCTCTTTCTACTACTTGTACACGACTATGCGAGAGTATGAATTATAACTTCTCAATTTTTAGGTTGTTTATCCCTTTTCCTAATAAGACTACGAGTGTAGTATACTTGTATTATTTGAGTTGGCAACACAAATGGTGCGTTGACGTATGTTGTACAACCCCAACTTTTTATGAATAAAGATTTAATTTTCCCCAAATTTTATTTTAAATAGTAAGGTGATAATTTAATAAATGCTATAGTAATGGGTGAAATCTGCAAATTTTACAAGTAAGCAAGTTGTCATAAAATATTTGTTTTTTGGGAAATATTCGTTTGGTCGGGGAATATTCGTACGAGGGCGCAATCATTAGTGGACCCCACAACGGAATAACTATCAAATATAGAAAGCGACAAAAATAACCTTTTTATACAAATAACGTCAAAACGTTTACTATTAAACTGTTGAAATACACGGTGATAAAAGTATAGTAATACGCTTTATTGCACAGTAGCACACGGTATTGGACAGTATCTCTGATTATTGATTCTTACGTAAGAAGTCACTCAGTATTTCATTCAATAATTGCCACAGTAGTTGCTGTATAGTATCTCATATTATTGATTTAATAATTGTTACAGTAGTCTCTGCACAATATTTTATATTACTAAATCCATAATTGACACGATAAAATTACTCATATTATTATTAGCATTATTGACAATGTGTAGAAAAGTTTTATCAAGGAAAGGGGTTAGGTTATTTAATTGCGCGCCAGTAAGGAGAAATCCTTATCGGAAAACCCTCTCTTTTCTGGGAACGATCTGGTTGTCAATATTTTGAGTTATAATATTAATGATGAATAATTGTTGAAAGATTAAAAATATGTTGATTGAAGATAAGTGAATTGTGGTAAATATTTATTCAATTTTTGATATAAATAGAGGGGTTTATCATGAGGCGTTTGTTGTAAGTTTGGCTTATTCTATGGGACCCATAGGTCAACATCTAAGAGTCGATATCGCCAATAGTACTTGTCTTTACAAGATGTTAAATAACTTGCCTTTTCACATTGTAAGCGTCAAAAAACTTTCCTTTTTATAATACAAGCGTCAAACCACTTGCCTTTTCACATTACAGGCATCAAACCACTTGCCTTTTCACATTACCAGGTGTCAAACCACTTGCCTCTTCACATTACAAGGGCCAAGCTAGAATTCTTCTATAAATATAAGCTCATTTCTTCCTTCATTCTCACCAATTCATTAAAGCTATAGAGAGAGAAACTATAGAGAGAGAATAAGAGAGAAAGAAGAAGAGTATTCGAGAAGCAAGCACACACCACCAACACAAAGTTCTGCTACTACACTAGTTCAATATCTAGTCTTTTATCAAGGTAAAGGATGTTATTTTCTTCATACTCATAAGGGTTATCATTATATTCCTTTTTAATATGTGGGAATAACCTGTCTAAGTGGATTACCGCATGTCATGTGAATAACCCTTCGTATTCATTCTTTATTAAGTTGTGGAAATGATCTTTCTACACGAATTACCACATGACGGATGAAAATCCATTTGTAGTTTCGTATATTCTTTCATACTCGTAAGGGATATTATTTTCTTTTAATATTCGTAAGGAATATTATTTTCCTCCATACTCCATAGTATGTAAGTGATATTATTCTGTTTCATATTCCTAAATCTACACTTAGTATGATAAGTATTTCTTCTATAATTCCTGAAATGATTAGAAATTCCTTGAGTTTTGCACTTCATCTAATATCCTTTCTCTGGAATATTGGTCTTAACTTTCTTATTAAATTTTAATCTTTTCATATCGAGGTATTATTCATCCGAGGTACTATTCATATTGGGGTAATATTCATTTGAGGTACTGTGACACCCCCAAATCTAGGTACTTTATTCCCACAAGATTTGGTGCTCATTATTCATACATTCATACTATCTACCCAAATAAAATAGTATTTAAACTATAAATCCTCCCTTTAAATAGGGTTACATCATTAAATAAAAACTCCCCAGGTTGTCTAACATTTAAACATCATTCAAGTGCGAAAATAAAATCATTATATTACATCATTATTAAAAAGTCTATCATATAACAATAAAATAACATTACAAGTCTTCATCATTTGTACATTTCTCCCTTTCCTTTGCTAGATGAAGGCTCATCTACCTTCTCAACTTTAGCTGCAATGAGTATATAAATATGCAAGAGTGAGCAAAACAATTGCTCACTAGATATAGAAATGAATCAACAAGAGTGAAATATCTGCCAATAAATAGGCTCATGAACAATGAATAGTACTCTATCAATGGTAAACAAAACTGGAATCCAAAGTATGGAATATATATAACTGAGGGTCATAAGACCATGAACTATGTCCACAGATTGCAAGTAATCTTTCAACTTCAACTTTAATAAATCATAAGACTATATGACCTCGTACTTAGGGGATCACCTTTCAGTACAATGTATTGTGCACAAACATTTCAACGCTAAGCGTAAATTTCCCCTAATAATAGGGTTGTTCATCTCAGTATTTAGAGTACAAGTCCACACCAAAGAAAGTTTGGTTTGGATAAGCTTTCAAGGGTAATTTGAAGTTTAACTAACACCAACTAGAGGACTAGTTGAATCAATAGTGTTTGATAACACAACAGATAATCAATAATAACATAATATTAAACAATGAACAAGTATAAATGAACTAACTATATCATGAACTCATGCTTAGAAATAACTACAAAGCATAAGTATTGAATGATAATAAACCTTGCTTGAATAATTTTAAGCTAGGACTATCAATTATTGAATATACTTTAAATGATAGCAAGCTGAAAGCAAAGCTTGCTCGTTATGAAAATAGCTTATGTCAAGTAAATGAGATAAGATAGTTCAACATTAGAAATTAAAATTTAAGAAAACTACATTTGTAGTATCCGAATAACAATAAAGAAACTTGTCTAACAATAAACAAGTTAGAATGCATCAATAAATATTGAAATTCAAACTTGTTCGAATAAAGTAAAGTCATAGCTAGCTTGCTCAAATAATGACTAGGAATACAAAAGTTCGTTTAATGAATGGTTAAAGTAAGAAACTTGCTTAGCGTAAATGTAGAGTTAAAGAACTGGCTCAATGTAAAAACAGAAGTTTAGAAAACTTGCCTCGAGCGTAAGCTATAATATTAAACTCACGGTCACCTACACATTGGTTTAGAACCACATTATCTATTAGATATGCTAACATACCACAACATGTACATTTCTAGTTAAACTTATCATCTTAGCACAAGTCTTATGCTACCATATATATTTTAGAATTCAAGTGTTAATCTTCACCACACCAGTTTACTACTCATCGAGCACACTATGTCATAACATAACGCGTTCATAACTAACCAATCATTTTTACAAAGTTGAAATTATCAATTACATGAAATGGTACTGAATTAATCACCTAGTTACATGTTTGACTCCTTCACACAACCTTAAACCAAGCTATAGTCCAACTTCAAAGTTTGCAGTAGTAGCAAACTTTAGTATCTCAAACTGTAGGTATGGCGCATTGCTGCCATACAAAGTTCGAGGATCTACAAGAACTCATAATTTTATGCCTTTTATCGACGCAGCAATTTGCGTCGGTGTATGTACTGTTTGAGACGTAGAGACGGCATGAGCAAAGAGTTTAATTTTATCCCAACAAGCACAAATTTCACCCACCAAACGGTGATAATAACACATAAAAATGGTATAGAACTAACACAAACATCTTTATGAACATATTTAACCAATTAGAACAATTTAACATCAACTAAAACTAGTTTAATTTCTCAAATTTCATGTTTTCCATATAAAACTCACTTTTTGATATTCTTCCCAAAAATTATCACTGTGAATTCAGTACTTGGCCAAATCACTCCATTCAAATTATGTTATGCTCATTTCTTAATAAACTAACATATATAAGACTCAATTTACAGTTTAACATACAAATTGACCATCAAAATTTGTACTTACATGAGCCATATAAAAAAATACATACAAACATACACTGTCGAAAATTTTCTTCTACTGTAAACCGAAATTAGCATGCAATTATTGTTTAAACATAATCTCTAATCATCATACACACATGTAATCATCATAACTAATTCGAGAACATCAATTCTAAACATATAAAATTTACAGAGTATGAAAATTATTGTCGTAAAACTCATATATATATATATATACACACACAAAGGTTATATAAACATACCTTCAATTAGCGTGTAGTTCTTGCTACGATCATTGGAATATGCTCATGTTCTCTCTCAAATTCTCTCGAGTAATTCTCTCTAAAACCTTTTCTTTTCTTTTTCTCTGTAGTTTTTCTTAGGCTTAGGCTTAGACCATATAGATTATACGTAATGTTAAACTAAACCAACGCTCACCTTTCAAACGTTAAAACTGACATTATACTAATTGCCCTTAATGAATTATCAATTACTAAAATTATATATATATATATATATATTATTTATATTTTGGTTTAAATAATTTATAATTCAAAATTCAAAAGAAATCCAAAAGCTATAGGGCTTTGTTTGGCAAATCATTTAAAATTAAAGAGTTTATATCCTTAAGCATTGTTTGGGTAAAACTAGATTGAAACTAGTTTAATTTATTTTTAATAACTCCTTATACTATAGTTATTTGTTACACTTTATTTAATCAAGCTTTCATATTTAATTTAATTAATTCAAATAACAATTAATTAAATAAATTATTTAATCTCATAACTCAATACAAATAATTAACCATCAAATTGAAATATCAACCTAATAATAATTTCCTTAACTCATTAATTATTTATTTAACAAATAATTAACCAAATAAAATCAAATCAATTAAACAAATATTTATTCAATGATAAACACAACCATTAAATATTTATATAACTCAATAAATATTTAATATTATAATTAAAATTTTAGAATGTTACATCATTCCCTCCTTACAAGGATTCTGTCCTCAGAATCACAACTCAAACAATCAAATCGTCACATTCTTCACTTCTTACAAAGATTTTGTCCCCAGAATCGAAGACACAGACTAAACAAATAACTTAGGGTAATTCTTCATCATATCAGCTTCGAGTTCCCACGTAGCCTCTTCGACATTGTGGTTTCTCCAAATCACCTTCACAAAAGGTATCACTTTATTTCTGAGCACCTGTTCTTTCCTGTCGACTATCTGGATAGGAATTTCTTCATAAGACAAATCTTTATCGAATTGCAATGGTTTGTACTCGATCATGTGCTTGTAATCGAGTTTATACAATCGTAACACTGAAATGTGAAAAATATTATAAATGTTTTCCAACTCTGGAGGTAGAGCTACCTTATAAGCCACTTCCCCCACTCTTCATAGTATCTCGAACGGTCCAATAAATCTTGGGTTGAGCTTCCCTTTCTTTCCAAAATGAATTTTCCCCTTCCAAGGAGAAACTCTTAGGAAAACAAAATTTCCTACTTTAAATTCGCGATTCTGCCTATGTTGATCAGCATACTTTTTCTGTCGATCTTGAGCAGCTACCAGTTTTTCTCTAATGAGTTTGACAACTTCAGCGGTCTGCTGAACTAGTTCTGGGCCTAATAGTTGACGTTCTCCAACTTCATCCCAGCATAGTGGAGTTCTGCATTTCCTGTCGTATATCGCCTCGTATGGCGGCATAGCAATGCTTACGTGGTAACTGTTGTTGTATGAAAATTCCACCAATGGTAGATGATCATCCCAATTTCCTTTGAAATCCATGATGCACGCTCTAAGCATATCTTCTAGCATCTGGATTGTTTGTTCACTTTGCCCATCAGTTTGTGGATGATATGTTGTGCTCATCTTCAGTTGCGTTCCCATGCATTCTTGTAGTCTCTTCCAGAAATTTGATGTGAACCTCGGGTCTCGATCTGACACTATTGATACTGGAACTCCATGCCTGGAGACGATCTCCTTAACGTATAGTTTCGCCAGCTGATCAAGATTAAATCTTTATCTTTATTGGCAAAAAGTGTGCAGATTTCGTTAATCTGTCCACTATCACCCATATCGCGTCATATCCTTTCTGAGTCGTTGGAAGACGTACCACAAAATCTATTGTGATATGCTCCCATTTCCATTATGGTATTTCCAATGGTTGAAGTAATCCGCTTGGTCTTTGATGCTCGGCCTTCACTTTCTGACATGTCAAGGACTTTGCAACGCATTCTGCAACATCTCTTTTCATGTTCGGCCACCAAAAATGTCAGCGTAAATCTTGATACATCTTTGTACTTCTCGGATGAATCAAATATCTTGAATTATGCGCTTCCGTCAAGATGTCTTCTTTAATATCTTATACTGCTGGAACCCAAATTCGTCCCTCGAATCTCAACATTCCCTCAGTATCAACCTTGAAATTCACTTCTTTTCCTTTGACCACGCTTACTTTATTTTTCTGCATTCTTCATTCTGTAGTTGTGCGTTCTTCACTTTGTCCACCAAAGTTGGACTAGCTTCTATCTAGAACAATTTTTCACCGAATTCTTCTGGAAATTTGATTTCTAGCTCTAGCCTTGCCATTGCTGAAATGAGCTCCTCCTTATCAGTTAACAACATCAACTTTTCTCTACCTTTCCTACTCAAGGCATCTGCAACCACGTTCGCTTTACCTAGATGATAAAAGATCTCACAATCATAATCTTTTATCAATTCCATCCATCTCCTTTGCCGCATGTTCAGGTCTTTCTATGTGAAAATATACTTCAAACTTTTATGGTTTGTGTAGATCTCACACTTCTCTCCATAGAGATAGTGTCTCCATATCTTCAATGCAAACACCACAACTGCCAACTCTAAATCATGAGTCGGATACCCTTTCTCGTAGTCTTTCAACTACCTTGATGCATACGCAATAACCTTGTCGTTCTGCGTAAGGACACAACCCAATACTTTGTGTGAAGCATCACTATACACCACAAAATTTCATGTATTATCTGGTAATGACAATACAAGTGCCACACTTAACATCTTTTTCAGTTCTTGAAAACTTTCTTCACACTTCTCCGTCCAAACAAATTTTACAGACTTTATCCTCAAATTCGTCAACAGAGTGGCAATCTTGGAAAAATCCTGAATAAACCGTCTATAATAGCCTGCCAATCCCAAGAAACTTCTCACTTCTGATGAAGTTCTTGGTTGTTCCCAATTTATCACAGCTTTGACTTTTGATGGATCTACTGAAATCCCATCCGTATCAATTGCATGACCAAGAAATTGTATACGTTCCAGCCAAAATTCACATTTTGAGAATTTTGCATACAACTTTTCTTTTCTTAGCATCTCCAGCGTCAGACGTAAGTGTTCCACGTGTTCCTCTTGAGTTTTAGAGTACACTAGAATATCATCGATAAATACCACCACAAACTTGTCTAAAAATGGTTTAAACACCATGTTCATTAAATCCATGAACGTTGTAGGGGCGTTTGTCAAACCAAATGACATCACTAAAAATTCGTAATGTCCATACCGAGTTCAAAATGTAGTCTTCGGTACATCCTCCTTCCTTACTTTCAATTGGTGATACCCACTTCTCAAATCTATTTTCGAGAAATATCTAGCACCCTTCAATTGATCAAACAAGTCATCTATCCTTGGCAACGGATATTTGTTTTTAATAGTGACTTTGTTTAATTCCCTATAATCAATGCAAAGACGCATTGACCCATCCTTCTTCTTCACAAATAGCACCGGTGCTCCCCACGGTGATACGCTTGGTTGAATGTACTTCTTATCTAACAATTCTTGCAGTTGCACCATTAGTTCTTTCATTTCTACCGGAGCCATTCTATACGGGGCCTTCGATATCGGAGCGGTTCCTGGCGCTAAGTCGATCACGAACTCAATTTCTCTATCAGGCGGAAGTCCTAGAAAATCCTCTGGAAACACATCCTCGAATTCCCTAACCACTGGTATTTCCTCCAATTTTACACCCTTCTCCTTTTGAGTATCGACTATGTAAGCTAAATACCCTACACAGCCCTAACTCAACAACTTATTGGCCTGCGTCATCGTCAGACATCTCACTTATCTAGGTGATTTGCTACCATGAAAAACTACCTTTGACAGAGTCATAAGGTTTACACACTTCTTTTGGCAGTTAATTATCGCCCCATAATTGAATAACCAATCCATAGCCAAAATAACATCGAACTCTCCAAGTTTTATCGGGATTAAATCTACTGTTATAACATTCCCCTTTATTTTCACCCTACAGTTCTTGTATATGAACCTAACAGGAATCACTTCCCTATTCGCAATTTCTATGTTTAAAGGGAAATTCAGCTCTTCACTAGGTATTTCTAACTTTTTAGTAAATTCATCAGATATAAACGAGCAAGTAGCACCCGAATCGAATAATACATATGCATTTATATCATTGATTAGGATAATACCTGACACTACATCTTTTGATTGTACAGCGTCCTGCACCGTCATATTGAAGGTACTGGCTTTGGGCTTATTTGTTGACGTCGGTCCAGCAATAGTCAGTGTACCTCCACTAGTATTTTCCTTGCTTCTAATTGCCTCACCAGATCTCTTTTTAGGGAATTCACGAGCAAAGTGATCCTTGGACCCGCACGTGGAGCAAACATTCTTCTTAGGTTGAGTGAAATTTGGGGCGATGTGACCCTCCTGGCCACAGTTGAAGCATACTCGTTTCCCCATCAAGCACACACCTTTGTGAAATTTCCCAAATGTAGCACAAGCTTAAAACTTCTTCTTTCGCTGGTTTCCTTGCTGATTTCCAGCTCCCACATTTATATTCCACTTCCTCTTCAAACTGTTGTTGCCATTTCCACCGTTACCACCACCACCATTCTTAACTTCACCTTCACTCTTCCTTTTCCTCTACTCTTGGTTATGTTTTGTTACAGCCTCGCCTCCACTCTCAGCGAGAATTGCTTTCTCCATTACCGCTGCAAACGTCTTCAGCTGGAACAAGGAGACCCTACTGTACAACTAGGGCTTCAGTCCTTGTTCAAACCTCTTCGCCTTGCGTTCGTCTGTGCTAACTAGATATGGCGCAAACCTCGCCAACTCGTTGAATCTTGCGGCATATTCCGACACCGACATCGTTCCCTGCTTCAATTCCAAAAACTGCACTTCTAGCTGACTCTTTGAACTATTTGGAAAATAGGTATCAAAGAATATCTCTTTGAACCTTTCCCAAGTCTTTACCTCTTGACCTCCTCGGGTTTTATTGGCTTGCCACCAATAACTCGCCTCTACTTTCAACATGAATGTTACAAAAGCAGTCTTGTGATTATCCTCTACCCTAGCAACATCGAAAACCTTCTCTATTTCCATGATCCAGGTCAGTGCTTCAACCGGATTCATGGACCCACGAAATTATGGTGGTCCAACTGCCTTGAAATCCTTAAACATTGTACCTTGGTTCTGAGGTTTATTCTGCAAAGCACCCATTAGTAACGTCATAAGCTGCTGAACTGGGTTACCTACCACATTGTTATTGTTTTCCTTAGTGGTTCTCTATCGTGGTGGTGGTCGTCTTGGAGGCATTTCCTATTAGAAATACACCCATTAGCTTTTATTCAACCTTGTAAGTATTATATACTTAAGTTGTACATCATAAAAGTTTATCACATAACACATAACACTTTGAATAAAATAATAACTTTTATTCATTCATCATCTTTTAAAAACATCAAAACAATAGCATCACTGCTATTTACATTACTTTCCTGAACTATAACAGTTGCAGGACAACATCATCATCATATATCCCATTGGTTATACCATACCCGGGATTTACATTTCCTTTATTTTCTAATCACATATCAATTACATTCCCTACAATGTCCTACTAAGATACTGCGTAGCCTTTCAACGCTCTTCCTCCACAATTCAGAACATTGTTCGGCGATCTAATATGTATGATGGTAGCGTCTCGAACTAAATCGGATAACCCATGACTCGATCTTCAGCACGATTGATCACGGTGTTGAATACGCTGTTCATGTCCTCCATCTTCATCCTCTTTGCTTGTGCATCTCTGTCTCTGCCATTCCGGCTTGTTGATAAGCTTCATTGTACGCGTCTTCGGTTCTTTCCCTCTTGGTAGATTCCTCCTTTAGCTTATTCTCCAATTATACAATCTTCTCCATCAGTTGCTTGTTTTCCCCTTCCGTGCGGATCATCTTCTCTTCAACGTTATTCAGACGTTCCTCTCGATCCTGAATCTCGTCGTCCTTCTGTGCCATTGAGGTCTGTTGTTCAGCTACTATCTCTTGTAACTCCTTGACAGTATCTTGAAGTTCCACATTGCGATCATACACCTCATCGTATATACGAGCAGCTATCGACTTAAGTGGAAGCTCTTCCTCCTCGTTCTCCTCATCCCCTGACTGTGGCAGCTCAACAGGGTCCTCCTCATCCGTCTCTATCTCATCATCTTCATCAGGTATTCCCTCCTGTTCAACTACTGTGATCGACAGAACTGTTTCCCGTGGCAATAGTTGTTCCCGAATCACCTGAATATCTCGAGGTTCCTCCTCTCTAGCTTGACTGGATCCTCCTACATTAGTCATCCTGACAACAAAATTTTAAGTTTAATTACTAATCATTACTACTCGACACTCACGAGCACATAAGTTATAATCACATAAGCACATAAGTGTTTTATTACTTCTTCCTTAAAACTAGATAAGAGTTTATCATCACAATCTTTTCAAAGGTTACTTCCTAAGGCTTTTCCCCCACCTAAGGTTCATAACCTAAGGCTTTGATACCAACCTGTGACACCCCCAAATCTAGGTACTTCATTCCCACAAGTTTTGGTGCTCACTATTCATACATTCATACTATCTACCCAAATAAAATAGTATTTAAATTATAAATCCTCCCTTTAAATAGGGTTACATCATTAAATATAATCTCCCCAGGTTGTCTAACCTTTAAACATCATTCAAGTGCGGAAATAAAATTATTACATTACATCATTATTTAAAAGTCTATCATATAACAGTAAAATAACACTACAAGTCTTCATCATTTGTATATTTTTCCCTTTCCTTTGCTAGATAAAGGCTCATCTACCTTCTCAACTTTAGTTGCAATGAGTATATAAATATGAAAGACTGAGCAAAACAATTGCTCACTAGATATAGCAATGAATCAACAAGAGTGAAATATCTGCCAATAAATAGGCTCATCAACAATAAATAGTACTCTATCAATGGTAAACAAAACTGGAATCCAAAGTATAGAATATATATAACTGAGGGTCATAAGACCATGAACTATGTCCACAGTTACAAGTAATCTTTCAACTTCAACTTTAACAGTCATAAGACTATAAAGACTCCTCGTACTTAGGGGGATCAGCCCTTCGTACAATGTATTGTGCACAAACATTTCAATGCTAAGCATAAATTTCCCCTAATAATAGGGTTGTTCATCTCAGTATTTCAAGTACAAGTTCGCACCAAAGGAAGTTTGGTTTGGATAAGATTTCAAGGGTAATTTGAATTTTAACGAACACCAACTAGAGGACTAGTTGAATCAATAGTGTTTGATAACACAACAGATAATCAATAATAACATAATATGGAACAATGAACAAGTATAAACGAACTAACTATATCATGAACTCATGCTTAGAAACAACTACAAAGAATAAGTATTGAATGACAATAAACCTTGCTTGAATAATTTTAAGCTAGGACTATCAATTATTGAATATACTTTAAATGATAGCAAGCTGAAAGCAAAGCTTGGTCGTTATGCAAATAGCTTATGTCAAGTAAATGAGATAAGATAGTTCAACATTAGTAATTAGAATTCAAGAAAACTGCATTCATAGTATCCGAATAACAATAAAGAAACTTTTCTAACAATAAACAAGTTAGAATGCATCAATAAATATTGAAATTCAAACTTGTTCGAATAAAGTTAAAGTAATAGCTAGCTTGCTCAAATAATGACTAGGAATACAAAAGTTCGTTTAATGAATGATTAAAGTAAGAAACTTGTTTAACGTAAATGTAGAGTTAAAGAACTTGCTCAATGTAAAAAGAGAAGTTTAGAAAACTTGCCTCGAGCGTAAGCTACAATATTAAACTCACGGTCACCTACACATTGGTTTAGAACCACATTATCTATTAGATATGCTAACATACCACAACATGTACATTTCTAGCTTAACTTATCATCTTAGCACAAGTCTTATGCTATCATATATATTTCAGAATTCAAGTGTTAATCTTCACCACACCAGTTTACTACTCATTGAGCACACTATGTCATAACATATCGCGTTCATAACTAACCAATCATTTTTATAAAGTTGAAATTATCAATGACATGACATGGTACTGCATTAATCACCTAGTTACATGTTTAACTCATTAACACAACCTTAAACCAAGCTATAGTCCAACTTCAAAGTCTGCAGCAGCAGCAGACTTGATATCTCAAATTGAGGGTATGGTAATTGCGCCATACAAAAGCCGAGGGACCAAAGGCAATTACACTGCTTTTTTTGCCTTGGCACCAACCTTGATTGTCTTGATTGCCTGAAACGAGCAGAGACCGCATGAATAGTAGCAGACTTTAGCCTAACAAGCACAAATTTCACCCACCAAACAGTGATAATAACACATAAGAATGGTATAGAACTAACACAAACATCTTTATGAACATATTTAACCAATTAGAACAATTTAACATCAACTAAAACTAGTTTAATTTCTCAAATTTCATGTTTTTCATATAAATCTCTGTTGATTATATCATGTTCTAACCTAATGTTTTGATGATGACTTGTTCATCGGTACTAAATTCTTTATTATGAATTTCAGGAAATTGTTTCAAGAATTGTTTGATGGATTATTCAAGAAGATTGATGAAGTTTTGAGTCTTAAGAAAAATATGTAAGGTCATTGCAAATATTTAATTTTTCAATACAAGGCTCTAGGACATTTTATGTGTGCATTAAAATGTGATTTAAAATATGTTATTCATTGTTATAAGAACTGATTTTATTTTATTTTGCATGCATGCGTAAGAGTCCTGTCTGAATTAATTGAGTTTTACATATGTGAAGATAATTCATGTGTTGGAAATTTAAAAGTTGTTTGTGCCGACTGAGGTGTGATCATTATTTGTTAGAAGTTTAATTGCACATATCTTGGTAAATAGTATTATATATGGCGGTAGAGTTTTAATTAGCACATACCTTGGAAATAGGAAGTCATGATTATCTTTGAAGAGTTGGAATTTGTTACGTTATTATCATGATACCAGTTGGCGGCAAACTTTATGGGAATTAGTCTTGAATTACTCTTTGTATCTGACTTACTCAATTTTGGATTATTATTGAAAGAGTCCAACACATATTTGTAACTACCAAAGATAGTTGGTTTTGTCACTCCTTAGCCATTAACGGATGTATTTTTGAAACGTTACTTATTTGTTGGAAACAAAAATATTTTCTCAACGGAACTGTGTTGTATAACAACGGTAATATATTTTTTCTAGGCTATAAAAAGAAGTACTGATATCAATGAAAAATTACAACACTTACATCACTTAAATTAATTATTGCACTTACATACTTCAGAAGTTATTTCATTATTTTCGGTGCAATATTCCAGCTATTGTGCTTTAATACTCAGATTAAAAAATCAGCAATTTTCGTGGGCATAATATTGGTGATATCTTTTACTTTTTCTATTTGATCATTGCATTCATTAGTTGAGCCTTGCATTGTTAAATTGTTTATTTGCTTTGATCATTAGACCTCTATCATTGTAATCTTAATTTTTTTTAGACTAAGTGTTGTCTAAAGGAATTTAATCCAGGTGGATTAAGGTTTGTTTACAAACAGGTTCAAGGAAGCATAGGTGCTTAAAGGGTGCATTGGTGCACAAGGAGCAAGAGTGCTCAAGTGAATTATTGTAATTCAGTTTTATAGAATCTTATTTGTAACAAGAGTCTTTTAAAAAAATAAAAGTGAGTCTTCAATACTAGTTGGTATTGGACGTGGAGTAGGCTATTATTATAGAGGGTAATAGATGAACCACGTAAAAATCTTATTGTTATTTTTATTGCCTGCTTTAATTTATTTTCACTCAAAATAATCAAACTTTGAGTAATTTAAGTATTTGATCCATCGAAAGAAATTTTGTTATTAACATTTATAAATTCACCAAGATATTTTCTTAAACAAAAATTTAACTTGGTAGACTATATTCATTCAGTAAGCTGCATTCATCAATATAGTAAGCTATATTCAATAATTGGGTTTAAAAATTTTAAATTGGTCATAGTTTGTATCCACACTTCTAAGTGTGCCTTATCTGAATTTCATTTGGTATCAGAGCTTGGCTCTACTTACTTGGTCTTAAAGGTGACTTGTAGGGAAAGATTCAGACATGGCACAGTTTAAAAACAACAATCAAGAAGGTCAATCAACCAACAGACCTCCACTGTTGCATGGAACAGAAAACTACAACTTCTGGAAATTCCGAATGAGGATATACCTTAAAAGAGATCCTTAGGAATGGTGGGTTGTGGAAAATAGACCAGTTATTCCAAGGAAAGATGATGGTACTCCAAAGACTTTGCTAGAGATGGATTCAACTGAAACCTTCATGGTCTCCTATGACTCAAGGGCTATGAATACTCTACTAAGCGGCATGGTGCAATCCGAGATTGACAAAGTATCCTCATGCAACACAACTAAGGAAATTTGGGATACTCTAATGGTGAGTCATGAAGGAACATCAAAAGTTTGAGAAGTTAAACTAAGCATGCTCATGCATGATTATGAAATGTTCAAACTCGAGAAAGATGAAACTATAAAGATGGCTCAAACAAGGTTCCTTGTTCTTCTGAACTCCTCAAAGCTACTAGACAAATCTATTCCACAAAGTGAGATTAATCGTAAGTTACTTCAGGCTATACCCAAGAGGTTTGCGTCTAAAATTACTACTCTTCAAGATTCCTATACTATATCTACTATGGACACACTAACCCTTTTTGGTGAACTTGAGGAATATGAACATCAGTTAAAGAGGTATGACGATGAGGAAGAAACTCCTCATAGAAAGGTTGTAGCTCTTAATGCAGGAAATCAAGAAGAGCTTGATGATGATTCTGACGAAAACATAGCTATGATGTCAAGGAAACTCAAAGGACTTCTACAAAAGAAGAATAAACGAAAGAATATCTTCAACTCAAATAAAGGCAACGGAAAGCAAACTGAAGAGACGTGTTTTGAATGTGGACGACCAGGGCACTTCAAGAAGGACTATTTTCAACTTAAGAATAAAGGAAAATCAGGCTTCAAGGATAATAAGAGAAACAAGGCACTGGTCAGTTGGAGTGATGAAGAAGAATCTGAAGTTGAGGTCGACGCCAAGGATGAGATAGCTCAAGTATGCTTCATGGGAATAGAAGGTGAATCAACGATGTATCTAATTTTGATTTTAATTCCTTGAAACAAGAAAATGCTAAATTAAAAGAAAAGAATGCATATTTGAAAGACTTAGTAAATACATTAATGGGTGAAGTAGACTCTTTAATCGATGAAAAGAAAGATATTGAAAAGGAATCTACTTGTAAAGAAGAAAAGGTTTTGCTTGCTAAAATTGATTATTTATATAATTATAACAAAATACTTTTTAATAAGGTAAATTTTTTGAATAATGAAATCCATAAATTAACTAATGAACTGAAAATGAGATATGTATGTATTGATGCATTTAGTGATGAATCACCTATTAAAACATTTCCTAATTACGAACTTCAAAAAGAAATAGATTCACTAAAATCATCTCTTGCTAAATTCGTTCAAGGTGAAGAAAATTTAAATATCTTATTAGGAAAATAAAGACCTAGTTTTGAAAGACGAGGAATTGGTTATGATCCTATGCATAAAAAGGGTATTATAAAAATGTTAAAATCAAAATCACGGTTTAAGTTAAAGTATTGTTCTCCTTTCACAACATGTAAAAACTGTGGTATTAAAGGTCACTTGGACATAAATTGCTTTAAGAAAAATAAGATTATAAAGGTATGGGTTAAAAAGAATGATTTACTTGCAACTAACATTAAAGGACCCAAAAAGATGTGGGTACCAAAAGGATGAATTATCTTTTCTTGACATGTATGTCTCAAGGCAAGGGTTCCATCTCAAAAGTGGATTCTTGATAGTGGATGCTCACGTCACATGACTGGTGACAAAACAAAGTTCGTGGAGCTAAAAATCAAGAAGAAAATTGGTATAGTTACATTTGGAGATAATCGAACCTGTGAGATAATCGAAAAAGGTAAAATAGGAAATGGTAAGGTAAATATTGATAATGTATACCTCTTTGATGGACTTGAATTTAATCTTATTAGTATCAGTCAATTAATGGATAATGGTCACCGAGTCAGTTTTGATAAAGAAAAATGCACTATTTCTCATGGTACTAACAATGTTACTCTAGTTGCATAAAGAGAAGGAAATATATATACTATTGATTTTGAGCAACAGGATGAAGAATTATGTCTTTCATCTGTACAAGATGAGGCTAATTTATGGCACAAAAGGATGGGACATGTTCACATGGATTTAATCAAGAAATTATCCTCTAAAACCCTCTTCAAAGGATTGTCGAAGATAAAGTTCGAAAAGAAAGGAGTATGTGTTCCTTGCTAACTTGGAAAACAAGTAAGAACATCATTCAATGCAAAGAATATGGTATCAACCTCCACTCCTTTACAATTACTTCATCTTGATTTATTTGGTCCAGAAAGACATGCTAGTATTAATGGTAAATTTTATGCATTTATAATAGTTGATGATTTTTCTAGATATACATGGGTATTATTTTTGAGAACCAAAGATGAAGCATTTAAAGAGTTTGAGAAATTGATAAGAAATTTAGAGACTAAGTATAGTCTCAAATTCGAAGTGATCATGGTAACGAATTTCAAAAGGACTTTATTATATTTTGTGATCAAAAAGGTATAAGCCATGAGTTTTTAGCTCCTAGAACTCCTCAACAAAATGGAGTAGTGGAAAGAAAGAATAGAACACTCCAAGAAACAGCTATAACACTTTTACAAGAAAGCAAACTTCCAAAGAAATTTTGGGCTGAGGCTGTTAATACTTCATGCTATGTGTTAAATAGAGTTCTTATTCGTCCTGTTATTTTGAAAACTCCTTATGAGCTTTTGAATAAAAAAATTCCTAATATAAGTTATTTCAAAGTATTTGGGTCTAAATGTTATATACTAAATACTAGTGATAACTTGGGAAAATTTGATGCTAAATCCTATGAAGGTATTTTCATTAGTTATTCACATAACAGCAAGGCATATTGTGTATTTAATATTTACAAGTTATGTGTTGAAGAAAGAGAAGAGGATGCAAGAAATTTGGAGATTTTCACAAATTCAGTAAACCGAAGAGAACCATTCAGTAGACCGAACGGACAAACTCAACAGGCTGAATTGAACAGTATGCATGAAAATGAACAAGAAGCAACACAAGATCTTGAAGAAAATTTTCCTCAACAAGAAGAGGTAATTCACGATATTTAAATGCCAAAAACAACAAGGTATCTCAAGGATCATCCACCGGAAAATATCATCGGAAATATAAAAAAAGGAGTTACCACACGGAGAAGCCTACAAAATCAATGTGCGTTCTCTGCATTTTTATCACAAATTGAGCCAAAGAATGCTAAAGAAGCTATACTTGATGAAAATTGGCTAATGACAATGCAAGAGGAACTTCAACAATTTGAACGATGTCAAGTTTAGGAATTAATGCCTCCTCCTAAAGATAGTTCTGTCATTGGAACAAAATGGGTGTTTAAGAACAAGCTTGATGAGCATGGAACAATCACTCGCAACAAAGCAAGGCTAGTGGCTCAAGGTTACAATCAACAAGAAGGGATCGACTACGAAGAAACTTATGCTCCAGTTGTAAGACTAGAGTCTATTCGAATCTTGTTAGCATTTGCTTGTTACAAGAAATTCAAGCTTTATCAAATGGAGGTAAAGAGTGCGTTTCTTAATGGATACATCAATGAAGAAGTCTATGTCAAACAGCCTCCTGGATTCGAACATGAGAAATATCCAAATCATGTTTTTAAGCTAAAGAAAGCTCTCTATGGTCTCAAACAAGCTCCAAGGGCTTGGTACGAGAGGTTGAGTAAGTATCTTATTTCAAGTGGTTTTACTAGAGGTAAAATAGATTCTACATTATTTATTAAACATGAAAAACAAGATATAATCATTGTTCAAATATATGTAGATGATATAATATTTGGTGCTGATTTTCTTTGTGAGTGGTTTTCAAAGTGTATGCATAAGGAATTTGATATGAGCTTAATGGGAGAGCTAAATTACTTTTTGGGACTTCAAATTAAGCAAACAAAGGAAGGGATCTATATTCATCAAACCAAGTACACAAAAGAGCTACTTAAAAGATTTGATTTTGAAGGAACCAACCCTAAGGCTACACCAATGAGTACATCAATAAAGCTCACATCAGATGATAAAGGTATAGATGTAGAGGTAACTAAATATTGAGGTATGATTGGCTCTTTATTATATCTAACTGCATCTGGACCTGATATAATGTATAGTGTATGTCTTTGTGCTCGATTTCAAGCAAAACCTAAAGAATCCCACTTACAAGCAGTTAAAAGAATTTTTAAATATTTAAGTGGTACTATGAATTTAGGGTTATTTTATCCAATAAGTAATCATTTTGAACTAATGGGTTATTCGGGATCTTTGTTATCTGAGATTTCAAATTGAAAGAAAAAAGTACAAGTGGTGCTTATACATTTTTGGGATAAAGTCTTGTTTCATGGCATAGTAAAAATCAAACTTCAGTTGCTTTATCAACTACTGAGGGTGAATACTTAGCTACATGGAGTTGTTGCTCTCAAATATTATGGATGAAACAAACTTTATGTGATTTTGATATAATCTGCAATAATGTGCCTATATATTGAAATAATTCTAGTGCTAACATATCAAAGAATCCTGTTTTGCATTCATGTACAAAACATATAGAGGTACGACATCATTTTTTAAGGGATAATGTTTCAAAAGGGTTAGTTAAATTGGTTTTTATTCCTACAGAAAAACAATTAGTTGATATTTTCACTAAACCCTTGAGTGAGGAAAGATTTTGTATGCTAAGGAGAGAACTTGGAATGTGCATGGTATAATTGTGATTTACGTACTTAAAATTTTATGACATGCAGATTATATTTTATGTATATATGTATCAGTTATTTTCTACATGATATCTGATAAAATATATCTGTTTGCCATTCCTTATCTGTTTAAACTATATTCTAGATACACGGTTCTATTAATGATCAATGTCTATCGCCAGATATCAATTAATTGGGAAACGTAAAGATTTTTACCTTGAGATACGAGCAATGAAATTCTAATGATTTTTTAAAATTAAAAGACGACGCCTTTCTTTCGGTGACAGCGTTTTAATTGATTTCTATTTCTTATCTCTTCAACCTTCTTCTTAAATCAGATCTTACACATCCATCATTTATCAAAAACCCTTCTTCTATAACACCATGAAAACCAGAGCTAGTAAGCGATCGTCTGGAAAATCAAACGACGAAGGATCTTCGTTGAAGAACGTTACTAGAACAAAAATGAAATCAAAGCGAGTGCAAAAGAATTCTTTTATGCATGTGTTGTCTGATGCCACAATATTATTCGACGACTCAGATTCTAGTTTTTCTTTCTTAAAGGCTTCAGAAGCAGAACCATCTCAACGGAGCAAGTTGAAGCATCCAGTGGATGAAGAACAAATCTTTTCACAGCCAGAGTCTCCTTCAAATCTGGTAAATCCATTTTCATCTTCCCTTGATATGCAAGAAAATTTCTTCAGAGGATATAGTTTTGAAACTCGTTTTAAAAATTCAATTGCTACAAAGCAATTTGTTTATAAAAAATCTCTGGATCTATTTTATTTCAAACATTTTGTTCTTGAAAAACTCTTCACTGATTGAGAAATATCCCCTATGTTGCTTCCTCCTACCATTGCTTATCCTAGATTAGTCCAACAGTTTTACACTAATCTTTGGACGTATCTCCAATACTAGTTGGTATTGGACGTGGAGTAGGCTATTATTATAGAGGGTAATAGCTGAACCACGTAAAAATCTTGGTGTTATTTTTATTGCCTGCTTTAATTTATTTTCACTCAAAATAATCAAACTTTGAGTAATTTAATTATTTGATTCATCGAAAGAAATTTTGTTATTAACATTTATAAAATCACTAAGATATTTTCTTAAACAAAAATTTAACTTGGTAGACTATATTCATTCAGCAAGCTGCATTCATCAATATAGTAGGCTATATTCAATAATTAGGTTTAAAAATTTTAAATTGGTCATAGTTTGTATCCACACTTATTCAACCCCCCCCCCCCTTCTAAGTGTGCCTTATCTGAATTTCAAACTCACTTTTTGATATTCTTCCCAAAAATTATCACTGTGAATTCAATACTTGGCCAAATCGCTCCATTCAAATTACGTTATGCTCGTTTCTTAATAAACTAACATATACAAGACTCAATTTACAGTTTAACATACGAATTGACCATCAAAATTGGTACTTACATGAGCCATATGAAAAAAATACATACAAACATTCACTGTCAAAAATTTTCTTCTACTATAAACCGAAATTAGCATGCAATTATTGTTTAAACATTCTCTAATCATCATACACACATGTAATCATCATAACTAATTCGAGAACATCAATTCTAAACATATAAAATTTACAGAGTATGAAAATTATTGTCGTAAAACTCATGTGTGTGCGTGTGTATATATATATATATATATATATATATACACAAAGGTTATATAAACATACCTTCAATTAGCGTGTAATTCTTGCTATGATCACTAGAATATGCTCACGTTATCTCTCAAATTCTCTCAAGTAATTCTCTCTAAAACCTTTTCTTTTCTTTTTCTCTGTAGTTTTTCTTAGGCTTAGGCTTAGACCATATAGATTATACGTAATGTTAAACTAAACCAACGCTCACCTTTCAAACGTCAAACCTGACATTATACTAATTGCCCTTAATGAATTATCAGTTACTAAAATTATATATATATATATATATATATATATATATATATTATTTATATTTTGGTTTAAATAATTTATAATTCAAAATTCAAAAGAAATCCAAAAGCTATAAGGCTTTGTTTGGCAAATCATTTAAATTTAAGAGTTTATATCCTTAAGTATTGTTTGGGTAAAACTAGATTGAAACTACTTTAATTTATTTTTAATAACTCCTTATAGTATAGTTATTTGTTACACTTTATTTAATCATGATTTCATATTTAATTTAATTAATTCAAATAACAATTAATTAAATAAATTATTTAATCACATAACTCAATACAAATAATTAACCATCAAATTGAAATATCAACCTAATAATAGTTTCTTTAACTCATTAATTATTTATTTAACAAATAATTAACCAAATAAAATCAAATCAATTAAACAAATATTTATTCAATGATAAACACATCCATTAAATATTTATATAACTCAATAAATATTTAATATTATAATTAAAATTCTGGAATGTTATAGGTACTATTCATACCAGAGTACTATTCTTCTGGGGAACAATTCACGCCAGAGTACTATTCATGACGAAGATTAGTTTTCTTTTCCTTGTTCAAATTTTCTTTGAAATATGAATCTTAAATATCATTCTTGACTTTGAATCCATGTTTTGGTTATCATGTTAACAATTTGGACATTCTTGAAATCTAGATAAATTAAATTATAAATATCTAATATTTATCCTTGATCTCACTTTTATTCATTCTTTATATCATTGGCACCATCATCATGCTTATATTGTGGTGAAAGTCATCTTTAGCGCATAGTGCAAAGATGGACTATTGATTGGTATGATTATGACAAGTGTCGACGTCGGGATTTTTATTTGTCCCTTTTCTATTCTTGTTCTTTGGTGTTCTCATGTTATGTGAAATTTGTTTGAAAAAATAAGTGAAAAAGGTCTGACATGTATCATGTCGACGATTTGACTTTAAGATTCACCAGTTGGTGTTTTTAACTGGTTGCACCAACGCAACCGAGAAAAGGTTTGCACATTGACCCAGTGATATGACACTGCTAAACGGGTCTGTGAAACCGAGATTCATTTGGGTTCGGGGGCTTGATTATGCGAAGGGAAAGTGTAAGGCACCCCCCGACATCCGTGTTGCCATGGTAACCGCCACTTTTCAAGAAACTGTTATATGAATGTTTGTGTGTGTGTGTGTGTGGATCAATGTACAATTTATTTGGAAGTAGTGTGATGCCTCGTTCGCACCTATATACAAAGGGTTTGAATTTATATGAAAAATCCAGTTTTAAACATGATATAGCAGTGAAGTTTTGTAAAAGATGTTTTTCAAACCCTGTGCTCAATAGTAATTAAGACCTATTCATACTTCCATTTTATTATTAAAGGTTCGGCTTGTTTTCTTTTACTTTCGAGATGCGAAGCATCTTCGAGAAAATAATATATAGCGGTGCCAAACTCCTCATGGGCATGACAGCCATCTAAGGAAATTTAAACACCGTGAATAATTTACAAGCTGCTTACAGCTGAAAATGTCCATCACGGGAATCGAATCTAGATTGAAGGATCTGAATCTGTGATCACATGATTTCTAGGCTCACATGATGATCATAGATTTATATGAAAAGCGATAAGCGATTATATATATATAAAGCTATATATATATATATATATATATATATATATATATATCTGAGACATGATCAACCACCACGAAGCACCTCCATGGGGGATCGGAAATGTAAATATATAAAAGAGGTAAAAATATATATATAGACATGATCAACCACCACGAAGCACCTCCATTGGGGATCAGAAATGTAAATAAAGCAATAAATGCGATCAACAACCACGAAGTAAACTCCCAAAGGACTAAATGTAAAAAAAAGTAAAAGCGATCAACCGCCACAAAGTAAACTCCAAAAGGACAAAATGTAAATAAAGTAGTAAAAGGCCACTTAAGTAAACTCCGGACTGTGAAATGTAAATATATATATATAAGAGGTAAACGCTTGGGATGTTTCTCAATCCATTTACTCGATTTATCATTTCAAATGATTTCTCTCTCTCTCTCTCTCTCTCTCTATATATATATATATATATATATATATATATATATATATATATATATATATATATAAGCAAGTAAACGCGCTCCAGACATAAGTCTAGGCTCAATCGAGGCATAACTCGATAATGTTAGTCCATATATATAAATATATACATATATAAGTATATATATACAGACAGAAATGAAAACCACGGACCAAAGTTCGGGCATACACACACAACATGACTCTCAATGTGAAGAATAGTGTGTGCAAAGATGAAGAGAAAGGCTTTATAATGTGTAAGAAGGCTTACAGTGGCCTGCCAAAGAAGACTTCTATGACTACAAATGGATGAACACTCAGCTCTCGCCGGCAAAAATATAGCTATATGTGAGCTAACAGGTGTTTAAAATGAGAAAGCACTCAATATGGGGTGTGTACAGAGCAAATTTGATAGGGCTTCCTCACCTTTTCCTCCTTTAATTATGGCCACCCCAAGCTCTATACTTATAGAGTCGATAGCAGCAGTGTACTGCTGCGGCCACCATGCATACACACTGGGTTGCCGGGGTGCCCAGGCTCTGCGGGTCCCACCATCTCAAAGTACGTGCACTCGTGCACTGTGATGTCCGCTTAAACATGCAGAACTTCAATCTGAGCATCCGAATGAGGTGTACAAGACCTTCTCCAGACCGCTTTTGTCGAGAGTTACGCAATGACATGGGATTAGAGGTTGTACAAAGTCAGGAAGAGGGGACTATGCCCATGGTCTTTAAGCTTCAAATTCTATCCGGTGTGCTGCCTTGCTTAATAGTCACTCGGGATTGGAACTCCTTGGCTCTTGTGGGACATTGCTGTGTAGAAATATATGTATGAAATGTTGAGATGGCGCGCTGGGGGTTGAGGTGGCAAGATGATGATTTTACCCCTCACCGGGGTTATCTCCAGTTTGGGCTGATAAAGCAGATGTTGCTCAGGGTTATCTCTGAGATTGGACTGTTGTAAGTGTTTGAATTCCTCAGGGTCATCTTTAAGTGTGCCTGTCTTCCCGGTGTTATATCTGGGTCTTTGGAATGAGTGCCTCGGCGGGAGTTCCAAGGTTGAAGTTGACTGCATGCATTTGAAACAAGCATTTACGGAGTTATCACAGAAACTACAACGGCATTCCTTGGGGTTATCTCCAAGGAAGAAACTCGAGGTTATCTCCAAGGTTAGAATTGATACTCCCGGTGTATGTTCCGGGGTTGAGACTGAACTTTCTGTGGTATCCAGAATGGATGTGAGTTGTCTTCCAGGGTTATCTCCGAAAGATGAATCTGCCCTCGTGTAATGTTAGTAACAGGTGTGCAGAAAATTTTGAGTGCCCACAACAAGGAATTGCGTATTGCTATAGTCATGACCTTTAATGTTAAAGATAGAGTTTTGTGGTGAAAGTTCTCTTTGGCCCGTAGTGCATAGATGGACAAGTGTTTGGCATGATAATGACCACTGGTAATACAAACGATTATCTTTGGCCCGTAGTGCATAGATAATTCATTGATTAGAAATAATTAATGATTGGTGTTATAAGGATAAAATATTGATAATGGACTTTTAAATCATAGAAGATAGTAGACATCATGCTCTACTAGACTCTTCTAATGGATTGTTATTTCCGCTACAATTGTTGATCTAAAACTTGTTGTCTATTGTATTCTATTAGATTTTTCACTGTTGAGGACGAAGGATAATTTGTTCTACATTATCTTAGTCATAATATTCTTTAATAGGCTAGTTGAGCTCACCCTTTTCTTTCATTGTTCTTTTCATGAAATGAGAATATAGCTGGGACTAGTCGGGGAATGGAGTGATGGTCCAACATTGTTACTATAGTAGTCCTCACTATTCTATAAAATAGTGTGACAATAATTGTAATGACGACTTTATTTAAGTTTGGATATTGTCTACAAGACAATATTTGTATTGAAACTCACAGCTTATGTTTTATCGTATTTTACACGACAGTTAGTAATTGTAAATAGGAAGTTTGTATTTGGATTCTATACCATGTATTTGGCGACTCAGAATGGGTTGTGTAGACCTATTTTGGGGGGATCACAGTTGGTATCAGAGTTATAAGTAAAGAGCCTTGAGTCTCTCGCTGGTGACTGCCTTGTGTGGGAAGCACCTAAGCTAAACTCTCCGTAGGAGACGCCGTGAATAACGATGGCAAGCTGATAGGTATCACTATTAGGTGCTATCCAAGGTTGGGATATGAGTCACAGTTCATATCTCTGAAACCCTAAAACCCTAATAAGACTCGGTTATGTAAATTCAGTTATATTAATAAAATCTCTCCGTTCTAAAAGTGTTGTGTTAATATATACTCTCTTTAACAAATTAGGTCAAATAAATTTGTGCCTGAAAATTGACATGCTTGACACGTCGTGCTTAAAAATTTTCTTCCGAAAACGGACTTTTCGGTATATATGTTTTGACAAGCTGCTTTGTCGTGCTTGTTAGAATTTGTGGAAAATCTAAGTTAGGAACCCTAGATTGTAAATCCTAATCCTAGATTACAAACCCTAACCTTAATTTATAAACCCTCACCATAATTAGCTGGACTAAACCCTAATTAGGTTATTCTAACACCTAATCATGATTGCTAAACTTCAATTAGGTACTAATAAGCATCATTAAGCAACCCTAATTATAAAAACCATAACCCTAATCAACATTAAAGAGGATTAGGGCATAATTAAGCTACTAATTTGATCAACTAGCTAACAAGTAGGTTAGGAGTCATCAACATAAGTTTCAAAACATCACATGACCTGCTTCTAAACTCCCAAGAAGCATCAGAGTCACAGATCAGATATTTTGGGAGGCAAGTGGGTGATTAAATGACCAAAAACCCAAGTTTGATATTTCTATAAAAGGCAGCCTTAGTTCAGTGCAAACTAACAAAATTTACAAGCCTATACACTCATATAACCTGCCTAAACAAGCCTTGGTGATAGCAACAACAGATTTAGTAGCCAGAAATCAAAATCGAGCAAGAAAATGTGCAAACCATAATTTTAATCTAGAGCTTTGATGCTATGATTAATTTGTTGTTTAGATGTTTAGATATATGTAATAACATGTTTGAAAGTATGCTAAGTTGATAGAACATGTTTTCATAACATCTAGATGCATCAAAATAGTGTTTTAAGCAATCTGGAAATTTTAGAAAAATGGGTCTGACAGTCGAATGTCAGAGCTTGTAGATCCGTATATGTTAAAAGTTAGGTCAGTTAATTATATGTTAGTTGTAGTATGACATGAGGTCTTTAATCTGGAAAAGAAAAAAAGTTCATTGTAACCATATATTGCAACATATGGGTGATCAAAAGTGGTTGACCGATCACGAAGTTCTGTTTTTTGGGTTACCCAGAAAACTCAAGAACATGTTGAACCGGCTACTTTGACCAACCTTTTTAATCGCTTTCTATTTGATGTTATAATAACTAATTGTAATGATTTAATACCTTGACATACATACTACATATCTATGACACTCAAATGTTTAAACAATTCATAAAATTACCAGAATTAATGGTCACAAGTCGTTGACCGAGCATGACTAAGTTTTTAGGGTTACCTAGAAAACTGATGAACATGAAGAACAGCATTTGGCTGTACTTTGACCAACATAGATCGAGATCTTAAAATCATACTTTGTTCAAATCAGTGTTACATGTATGTACCTTGATATATGAACTACATATTACTACAAACAAAACACAAATCTATCACACGGATTGAAAGATCTAGAAGCTACAAAATCGTTGACCGACCATGACCATTGTTCTAGGTTACACAGAAACTCAAGAACAGCTCTGACAGTGACTTTGAGCCTCTATAACTTCTTGCTATATGTAGGTTAAAGCATGAAATTGGTATGATGTTGTACTATTGTATGAGTACTATAACATCCATACGCTTCCAAACCAAGAATCATCAACAATAGAGAATTAGATCGAGGTCAAAGTGGTCTCTAGGCCATGACCAACTGATTCACAGAAACTCAAGAACACCTATAGCGACACTTCCTGTCACTATAGGGGATTAGCGACAGACAGAAAATATTTTCTAATAAATAAATTAATAAAAATTAGAAATAATTAATAAATAATTATAAAAACAGTTTTAAAAATTATTTTAAGTTATAATAATTAACTTTTAATATTTTTACATAATTCAATAAATATTTTATTTATTTGGATATTATTAATAATTAGTTTAATAATAAATTAATTAGAATAATTATTTATAAATAATAAATAATTATTTAAAAATAATATTAATAATTTAAAAATAATAATAAATGATTATAAATTATTTAAAAAAAAAGTAAACAATGTTTTTATAATATTCTATGTAAATATTAATTATTTAGAAATAGAAATAAATGATTTAAAATCATTTAAGGGATAAATAAAAACTTAAAAATTATTATAAGTTTCTAGAAATTATTATAAAGGATATTTAAATTATCTAAAAATATAATAAATCTTATAAATAAAGTTTAACCGAGTTATTAACTTATTAAGTACCTGGTAAAGTATTTGGACACCGAAACCATTCCAAACTTAACCCGAACATAAATAATTTATGTATTTGAGTATTGTTATCAATACTAATGTGTTAGATTTATAGGAATGAACATCTTAGGTGTTTATTAACGAATCGAGTAGCATTGCTTGATTGTTCTTCGCTCAAGCAAGTTTACTAAACCAAAGTTATTAATTACGCAACTTACTAAACCCTATTTTAATTACTTCAGCAAATTTCTCAAACCCTACATATTTGTTGAACACGATTTCTATCTTAAAATTGCTTTTGATATGTTATACCAAACCTAAACTTGAATTGCCAATTATTGTAAAGTTATTGCTATAGCTCAGCATAACTCAAAAATGAATTGTTTATACATATGATATTGTTTATTGAGCATAAACTATTGTGTCAAACCAAATTGCTTTGGTAAGATATCCTATACTGAAGTTATGTGTCCCAAAAAGGGATAGATGTTCGGTCAATTAAATATTAACATTTAGTGCATGTGAGCATGAGTATGATGAGATGTATACTCATAGGATGTTGAATAGGTTGATCCCCTATCTCACATCTAAACAAAATTTCTAAGTCTTTGTGACTGACAGAAATAAAAAGCCCAAAAATAGTTGAAATAGAAATTCCAAAAATGGTAACAACAATCAGTTGAGTTTTGAACTGTTATACTTCTTTAAATAATATATTTGTAACGTCCCCAAAATTTAAATAATTTAATTCTCGACTTCAGTCGTTAACAATACATTCAACCTCTAATTTTACATCATTAAACGATAATACAACCATTGAATTTTACAGAATAAATAAAATTTTCTATTATAAACTATTCTCGTTCCCAAAACTTTCAACCTTTACATCTAAATATCTCATAATCATTTTAATACTACAAGAGTTTACATCGCAAAACGATATTACAATTCAACATTAATACATTTATCAAAACATTAGACATGGTTTACAAGAATAACAACTTGGCTAGGATATTAAATCTTCATGTATCACTTTTGATCCATATCAATCAAGTAGCCCTAGCATTACCTTCAATTCATGAATCTACAAAAATGGTTATTCGCAAGGCTGAGCTCAACAGCCCAGCAAAATCTAACAGTTTTCATGCATCACGTAACACATAATAACATGCTCAACATATATCTCATAAACATTGGACTAACATAACATACATGCTACAGATCATATAACAAGTATAAAGATTGATTCCCTTACTTAATTAGCATGCTTTACTCAATCAACGTAGTCATAAATTGACTTTAACGTTTCATACTTTCAACATATATATAACACATCATACTCTTTGCAATAAAGATTTAAAACAGTTAATCATCAAGTTCACATAGCAAATAGGAACTGAAAGACTTGCCTTGATCGATGTTTACCAATAACAGTTTAACAACTTACAGTTATCTGCACTTCAGGTGCTCTACACAATTATATAATCATACACATCAACTATTAGTCACATAGCAATGCATAGTAGTTGTAATGTAAACTTTACTCTACATTTCATAACCCTTCCTATTATCAATACACAATGTTCAATTTTTGTGTGTTAACTTTCGACTTATACCTCACTGTATTACTTCTTAAGTCATACTCGAAGTTCATTCAAGTGTTTAAGTCTTGTTATGACTACTTATTATTTTATATTAACCCCATTCCATATATTATAATATTCATTTCATTTGACTTAAACCATTTTTTACGTTCATTAACACTTGTCATGGCGTTTTGACGTTTATTCGTCACACGCCCAATTTGTCTATCTTATGTATGCTTAGTAAGCTTATACAACTTATCTAATATGTAAGACCCCAACTTATTATAAATAAAATTAAAATTTTCCTCTATTCATTATTCTAAATTAATAAGGTGTTAATTTGATATAATACTTTTGGTTGGTGAGAAATGTGCTCAAATTGAATTTCAAATGTGGTGGGTGGTAATAGTAGCAGGTAAAGCCATCAGGTAGCAGGTCAAGTCTGCTTCGGTGTGCTAACATTTTCCTATAAATAGACGCTTAGGTTAGAATTGAAAATCACACCAGAAACAAGTTTTCTTTCTCTCTAGATTATCGAGCGTATTTTTGTGAGTATTTTGATACTTTGAGAGTTGCTATTCAGTGCAAGTTTCTATCAACACTATATCCGAAATTCAGTCATAAGTACGGTTATTTTGAGGTAAGGGATGTTATTTTCTTCTTAAATGATATTATTTTCTTCAATATCATTATGCCGAAATATTGGTTTGAACTTTTTAATCAAATTTGGAACTTTTTGTGTCGGGATTACTATTTACGTATACGGCACTATTCACATATACGACACTATTCACAAATACGGCACTATTCACCAAAAAATGAAATTTTCTTCTTTTTGTCCAAGATGTCTATTATGGTTACTATCTTTAATTGTATCCATGTTTTGATCTTTATTTTTGAATTCTGCTTCACAATTGGTTATTATGAAGTATTATTGATCTTGGATAAACTGTTATACGAATCTCTAATATTTGTCCTTCTGTCTCACTGGATTCGTTTTCTTTAAAATATTTTTCATCATCCTCAGTCTTAAATAATGATATTATTGAATATCTTTGGCCCGTAGTGCAAAGATGAATAGGTGTTGAGATGAACATGACCGACTGGTGATATAAATGAATATCTTTGGCCTGTAGTGCAAAGATGAATGATTAACTGATGGATATCTTTGGCCTGTAGTGCAAAGATGAATATTTGATTAAAGATGTATATTGATTGATGTTACAGGGATTAAATAATGATGATGGACTTTTAAATCTTAGAAGATAGTAGAATTCATTCTCTACGTGACTCTTCTAATGGATTGTTGTTTCCGCTACATTTGTTGATCTAAAACTTGTTGTCTATTATATTCTATCAGATTTTTTCTGGTTGAAGACTAATGATAATTTGTTGTATATTATCTTAGTCATAATATTCTTTACTGGGCTAGTTGATCTCACCCTTTTCTTTTTTGTTCCATTTTTCTTCTTAGGAGGTGAAAACATAGCAGGATCGAGTCGGGGTATGGAGTGATGGTTCTAGAAAGATGTTTTAGCAGTCCTCACTATTTCTGTAAAATAGTGTATGAATAATTGTAATGAGGACTTATTTGAGTGTGGATATTGTCTAGAAGACAATATTTGTATTTAAACTCACAGTATGTGTTGTCATATTTTGCACGACAGTTGTATTATTGAAGTTGTAGTTTGCTTTCTATACCATGTATTTGGCGACTCAAAATGGGTGTTGTATACCTATTTTGGGGGCTTCACATAATACATCATTTTTTAATGTTAAGCATCATTATGTTTACTAACATTCATGTTTTATAACTTAAAACAACATCTTTTATCGTCAAAAGCACTACACTTGCATACGTACATGCCCGACGCCCTCTGATTGTCCTTGAAAACATAGTAGTCCTAAAGATGACAATTTTGACCCATGTTCCCAAACTCAAATCGAAAAACTTAAAGAATGAAAGTTGTAGGTTTATTCGTCTTCGTTCGAGATCATCTGGAATTGCCTCAATTGGATTTCGTATGAAAACGTTATGCTTATTTTAGTAAAACATGTCCGGTCAGATTTTCTTAACTTAGGCAAATCAGACTGGCTGGGGTTTTTGTACTACAGAGGCCAACCGGGGCGGGGGTACATTCTGCCATTTTCACGAATGAACATCACGAACACTACAGAAAGCCAAATTAGGCCTTAAAACTTCTTTCTAACAACCATACCAACCTACCTAAGGTGTAATATGTTTACAGAAACATACACTAATGTTTCTCACACGTTTCTAGCCACATAAACAATATAAACATCCAAATTACAAACCTTTAATTTCATTATTTCTATTATTTCTTCTTCTTTTGACATTCATAGGGAAATTCTTCACTGTGAATTTGTTTTACAACCAAAATAGTTAGTTTCAATTACGTTGTTTTCGTTTCTTCATATATTTTCACAATCAATATCCAATTTATACGTATACTATGAATTGAGTACCAATTTTAATTCTCATTTAAGCCATATTCAACATATGTCAATGTAAACTTACTGTAATATGATTCCCTCCATAATAAAATATATTAACATACCACATTAGGTCATAATCAATTATGTATAGTCCATAACGTATCTTACCTTTCTCAATCTAATCGTTCATTAGATTTGTTTAACATTGGTTACGGTTATCGCATTGTTTCTTATTTATGTTCAAAGTAATCTTTCATCAACCTTTAGTTGTAATTCTCAACGTTATAATCATCATTAAGGATGCTACTTCAAGTTTATTAATGTTATAATTCACCATTAATCAATTTTCATTATTTTTATATTCATAAACCTTATTTATTGTGCTTTACCTAGTGTTAGCACTGCGGCACCAGCTTCCCTTATAGGACTCGCACTGCAGCGTAAGTCTCCAGTAGCTTTTTTCTGAAATTGGCGATGCGGCACCATTCTCAGTACAAATGGTCGCACTGCAACGCCACTCTCCAAAGAGGGTTGTGGCCTTGGCACGGCACTTCTGGCGCTTGACTTTAAAGCCTTGGGTCGTCGTATACTGTGTGACCACACGTACCAGGCCTTAGATAGTTATGATAGTTTTCTTGCTTAGTGAACTTTCCGAACTCATAATTTGTTCATTTTAAGTCCGAATTGGCTCTTTCAAAAGCCAATAGTCACAAATCACATGAACTAAGCGTTCATATAATAATTTTACATTTTCAAATCCGTTAACATGAAATTCGCCATTTAAGTCCGTTATTACGAAAATGATAAATGTTTGTGAACGTTCATAGCTCATTTCTTCGTTCTAAGTCAGAATTTGACCATTTTCGAGTCCACAACTCTAAAATGCAAACTTAGACTATTCTCCATCGAAAACCAACATTTTCGAGTTCAATGTTAACTTTTGACTTTCATTTCAAGAATTTAACGATTTAGACGATTATCGTATAATCTCATAAATTTCTCCATAACTTCATTACTTGAGATTTTTACACTGTTCCAAATGGATTCATTCCATTATCACAACATATATTATCTAACCCTACAAATGATGGTTTTAAACTTGTTCATCAACAACAACATTACAATTCTTCAATGTCTTTCATTGGTTTATAACTTTTATACTTATGATTCCACTTACACATGGTTTATTAAAGTTTACTTCCATTACTAACCATCCTTATACTCCTTATCATACATACTCCATCAATCATCACTTCTCTATCAAACTACAATTGAAGAGAGGAAGATTAATGGTCAAAGATTTCTTACCCTTGAAGTTCTTTAGCTTAGTTCTTCTTCTTCCTTCTTGATATAGCAAAGTTCTAGCTTTTCTCACTTTTCTCTCAATAATCTAGGATGTTGGTGTATTTGAACAAGGCAGCAAATGATTTACCAACTCTCTATTTATATGAAATACAAAGTGAGGGCTTAATTATAACTTAGGCCATCCCACCTCCTTTCTACACCTCCTTTCTCCACCTCCTTACTATTCCAACCTTGGTCACCAAGTAAATCACTTTACTTGGTCACCAAGATTGTTAACATGTGATCCATGGGGCCCACATGGGTTTCCCCATGGGTTTTTCTTACCCGTTTACCCATCGATTCAATTCATAGATCCGGTTCTTAGTTTGGGCTTAAGTTTTAATAACTTTAACTTAACCTTTGGGCTTGCATTATCAAACATTGGGCTTGTACAATTCCTACACAAATCCTACAAGTCCAATACCATTGGCTTAATGCTTATAATGTATAGTCTACGTATTCTTCTCGTGCGTTAATTCGTATACTCATTCATCATAGACGATATACCATCATTCATACATACTCGTATAATACCTCGTATCATACTTGTATTCATTACCTCGTACAATACTTACGTATCATACGATCATCGTTTATTCATTAACGCTTCACTTTCCCTAACATTCTCGATCTTAAGACGCGCAGTAAAAAGCTGCGTTTGTCATACTTGAATTATTATTACATAATCCATCCTTCCTTGCTATTCTATCGTTACGTATTTCTCGGAAGTTCAAAAAAAATTCCCGAGCAAATATTGATGAATCGTGTTTTTCAGAAAATTTCTCAAAAAACTTTTATTTTCGTCTTGGAAATTCAAACACTTTAATTCTACCACATAGCCAAAATACTACTATATTCCAACATGTTTAGGTTATAGAATAACATTCATCTTGCTTACTTATTATAATCTAATTTTTATTCATTATTTAATCAAATAAAATTATTTTACAAATTATCTGATTTTCTCGGTCGTTACATGGTCAACAAGTAATAAAGTGAAAGTAGAGTATCGTTCCCACAGAGATTAGCAAGAAATTAACCTTCACAATTATCAGCTTCCTATTAATCCAAATTTTATTAAACTAACCAAATTAAGAATTATAATTATAAAAATTAAATATATTAAAATTACTAAAATCACCAAACAATCAACAAATCCTAAACTGAAATTTCAATAAATATTGGAGAATTAGGCTTACAACTTCACTCTAAGTATCACTCTGATTATTACCCTTTTATTCCAATTTAATTCACTATCCTAGTTTATTAATCAAGAACACGCAAGTAGAACTAGCCATCTCTCGATGCACTAATACCATATTAACTTAAATCCACAAATTAGATAGAATTAAGTTAAATACCTTAATTAACTAACTCACTATATCTCTATGTGAATTACAATCAAAGAAGGTTTAAGTTCAAGTTCTCTATCCGATTACATGTGATGCTAGGCATATCTCTACCCCAACGTAAATTAAGATTCTATTCAATCACAAAATTCAAGAACACGTGCTATATTAACTAGGTCTAGACTCATATTTCCTCTTTTGAATCTATAGAAATCCACAAAGAATTGGTGATCAGGCAATTCATAGATTCAAGCGCAAATCAATATAGATAAACTGAAGAATAGCTTATTAAACTAAAAATCAAAGATTACATAATCATTGTTCCACTTAAAGATCCTTTATAAGCCTAAAAAGTAATTAAGTTCATTATCAATGAATTAAAAACTGAATTAATTAAAGTAAACATCATCCCAATTACAAATAATAAACTAAAGAAGAAGAATAAATCCAGAACCACCCTTCTCACTAGCCTTAATCTACAATTGTTGTGAAATCTTCTTCAAAATCTTCCTCCAATGTTCTTGCTCCAAATCTCCCTTCCAAGATGTTAATTTCTTCTATCCTCTTAATCTTGTTGTTAATTATATATCAAGACATGTAGTCAAACTCTAATTCCATACATAGTTGAGTCCCAAACTAGTCCAATCACTAATCTCCACTTTGTTACAGCATTCAAAAGAAAACAAGACACTATCTTCCCGTTCCCCCGCCCCGGTAGGGGTTTTACTTTGTAATTACCCCGCCCCGACTGGCATGTCCTCTGTCAAATTTCTTGCACCCCCCGCCCCGACGAGGGTTTTATATATGGAAAGCCAACCCCGGCTGGCATGCATTCTGCTATTGACCCATTTTACCTCCTGAACTTGCCAAATTTTGCCATATTTCCACCCTTTAAGTCCAATTGCCACTCCACCACACCTAAACACAAAACAACTCTAAACAAGTAAAAATGAAACATAAAAACAAAGAATTAACACCGTTTAAGCTTGAATTAGAAGGCGATAAGTAGGTATAAAACCCACTTATTAGTGCTCAGAAATGTTAAATACAATTAATGCTTCAACGGACGTCTTCCAACGGATGCATTTCAAAGACACCTTATATGCAAAAGAAAAGATGATGCAAGAACCAAGTAAGAAAAGAACAAAAACGCTGAAGAACACTCAACTCTCAACTCTACGATCTAAAAAAAAAAGCTTGGTCAGCTACTCTTCGAACTCAAGCTTAACGACAATTGAGTAGCATCATTTCAAGAACTCAACTATTATCAAGTGAAGTAAGAAGTTCCAAGTCAGAAGGACTTGAAGAGTTCTAAGTGAACTAAGAAGTACCAAGTCTGCTGGACTTGAAGAGTTCAATTATGTTCTAAAACTGCTGGTCTTGAAGGAATCTGTGAGTTTCGAAGATTGTAAAGATATCCTTAGTGGATTTCCTACTCAAGGATTAGAAGAATGGACTAGGAGCTTTGAATGCACTGAACCACTTAAAATTACTATGTCTCTTATATTCTTGTCATAACTGATATAACTCCTATTAACTCGTTATATCTTAAAAGGAAAACAAACAAATCTCAATTCCGTTGTGATTAAATCATTATCAAAACTAACAAGTATTTTGAAACAAAAAGTATTTAAAATATCTATTCAACCCCCCCCCCCCCTTCTAGATAACTTTTGTGCCTCTGGGAACTAATAATTGGTATCAGATCAGGTTCTATCAAACAGCCTATAAAGCTTAAGTAGATCCAATGGCACATCTGATAAGCGAATCAAAGACTGGAGGAGGCAGGAAGCCACCTATGTGCAATAAAGATAAATTCACCAACTAGAAAGTTCGTATGCAAGCCTACATAGATTCAATAGATTAAGATCTATTTGAAACTGTTCAAAATGGGCCCTACATTCCTACAAAGCTTGCACCTACGATAGATGACCCAAACCGAATTTAGATCAAGGTCAAAGAAGAATGGACTGACAATGAAAAGAAAGTTGTCCAACTCGACAAGAATGCCAAGAACATTTTGTTCCAATCTTTAGAAGATGGTCTGTTTGAAAATGTGGTCAACAGCAAAATAGCAAAAGAAGTATGGGAGGCATTTCTCATCATGCATGAAGGAACTGAAGAAGTTAGAGAAAATAAACAATCTCTTCTGACTCAGCAATATGAAATGTTTGCCCATGTTCCAGGAGAAAATATTACTTCCACCTATGAAAGATTCAATATTCTGCTCAACTCTCTTCGAACCTTTTGAAAGATCTATCCAAATAAAGATCTAATCATAAAGTTCATAAGAGCCTTACCTAGTAAATGGGATGCCAAAACCATGGATATTAGAGAATCAAAGAATCTCCATGAAATGACTGTTCAACGGTTATATGGTAACCTTCTCACGTATGAACTAGAGCTGACTCAACGAGCAGAAACTCTTTCTGGAGGAAGAAAGAAGAACAAAGGGGTTTCTCTCAAAGCAACAGACAACATTTCCAAAGCTAACACTAAAAATGACTCTGACTATGATGATGATGAGGAGGAGGACTTTGCAATATTAGTAAGAAGACTCAAAAGGTTTATGCGTCAAGGCAGAAGCAGCAAACCTAAGAAGTTCAACAACTACAACATCCAGGAACAGATAAATGACTTATGCTACAACTACAAGAAGCCTGGCCATTTCATTGCAAATTGCAACAAACCTCTTAGAGAAGAACTAAAGAGGAAATCAAATTCCAAGAAGGAATTCAAAGGCAACAAGAGGCTCCAGAAAAAAGACAAAGGTCTTGTGGCCGGAGGATCATGGAGTGACTCAGACAACGACTCGACTCCCAAATCTGGAGATGATGAAGATCCTCAAATAGCAAATCTTTGTCTGATGGCCAAACATGCAAAGGATAACAAGATCTTTGACATTCATAAAGTAAGTATAGATGAGGTATTTGACTTTAACTCTCCTAATGTAGATATTGATGATTTAAGAAGTGCTCTATATGGCAACATCTAATCTAAATTAATACATAAAATGGTTCAGAGTTCTATCTAAAGATTATTCTCTTCTTCAAAAGGAGAAAGAGAAAGTTCAGGAAGAACTGGAAACAACTCTTCTAAGTACTAACTCTCTCTCCAAATTTGAAGTTGAAAATAAACTCTTAAAATAGACTAATGAACTTAATGCACAAAGAGAGTCAAATCTAACCTCTAAGATTGAGGAACTAGAAAAGATAATCTTTACATGGAATAAATCCTCTTCTTCCATGGACTCCCTGATCTCTAGTCAGAGAAGTACATCTGATAGAACATGATTAGGTTTTGGGGAATCTGCCTCAGAACCATATGTGGAAAAGATAAAGGAAACTAGCTCTAGTAATGTTTTAAATTTCAATAAAAGCATTACATTTGTGAAATCCTCACAAAAGGAAGAATCAGTCCATCCCTGCTCTTCTGATCTAATCCATGCCTTAAGGCATAATGGATCCCATGCTGGTCTAGGATTCAGAAAAGAGAAGAGTAACTTATACACTACTCTCCAACCTCAAAGGATCATAGAGTCGAGTAAAATCAACTCCACGAACCAACTAGGTAGGAATAGTAGATTCAAGTTTCACTCTTCACAAATCATGAATCACAAGGATACATGGAATAACCGGTATAAAGGAAAGATTGTTAAGAACCCACATAAGTCCAAATGGAGAAAGAATCTGCATACACACACAAGCATGCATCATATTAGATGTTATGTATATAATAAGATTGGTCATAAGGCTACAATGTGCTACCATAATCCTATGCATATGAGACCTAAGGTCAATCAAATTTGGGTTCTCAAGGGTACTAACAAAGTAGGACCCATGAAAGTATGGGTACCAAAATGAGAGTTTAATCTTATCACTGGAACTGAACTCCGCGATCACAACCTGGTATCTGGACAGTGGATGTTCAAGACACATAACCGGGAACAAAGCCCTCCTGTCTAACTTCATACAGAAAGAGGGTCCGTCAGTCATTTTTGGAGATAATAGCTCTGGAAAAACAAGAGGATATGGCTCAGCTGGGAATGGTGCAGTATCTTTCAGTAAAGTAGCCTATGTAGAAGGATTACAACATAATCTTTTGAGCATAAGCCAACTCTGCGACAAGGGTCATCAAGTCACCTTCCTCAATAAATAATGTCAAGTCAGAGATCTGAAGACATCTTCTATAAAGCTGACCAGAACAAGAGAAGGAAATGTCTACACTGTTAATCTTGGTCAACTGAGCTCTGACGAGACAATATGTTTTCTGGCTAAAGCATCTGAAGAAATGAGCTGGTTATGGCATAGAAGACTGTCTCATCTTAACTTCAAAAGCATGTCAAAATTGGCCTCAAAGGATCTAGTAGCAGGCTTACCCAAGCTCAGCTTCGTCAAAGAAAGGCCATGCAATGCCTGTTAACTTGGAAAACAGACCGGAAGCTCTTTCAAGAGAAAAACTGCCAACTCAATTGACAAGCCTCTACAATTGCTTCACATGGATCTATTTGGGTTGATTCCTATGACAAGCCTTAGAGGAAAGAAATACTCATTGGTCGTAGTGGATGACTATACCAGATTCACATGGGTGTTCTTTCTACACTCAAAAGATGAAACAAGCTCCCAACTAATCAAAATGTTCATACTAGTGATGAAAGAGAAAGGGGAAAAAATCAAGGCTATAAAGAGTAACCATGGTAGAGAATTCAACTTCTTTGAAATGGACTAGTTCTACATAGACAATGGCATCAGTCACAACTTCTCAGCTCCACGAACTCCTTAGCAAAATGGAGTAGCTGAGAGAAAGAACATAACGTTGATAGAGGCTGGAAGAACTCTACTAGCAGCAGCACGTCTGCCTGAATACTTCTTGGCAGAAGATGTCAACACTGGATGCTACACTCAGAATAGATCTCTTGTACATTCTACGTTAAAAAAGACTCCCTATGAACTGTGGAGAGGAAGAAAGCCAAGTTTCAGCTACTTTCATGTGTTTGGCTGTGCATGCTATATTCTCAACAATGGAAAATAGTATCTGACAAAGTTCTAACCCATGTCAGACAAAGGAATTTTTCTCGGATATGCCACATACAGTAATGCTTATAGAGTGTTCAACAAGAAGACGCTAAGTGTTGAAGTCTCGATTCACATCATCTTTGATTAAACGGACCTAGACAAAATAGTGTCTCAAGACACTACAAACAACAATTAAGACACTACAAACGAGGTCGTTGAGCTCAACTCCACGATCGCAGTCCCAGAAAATGAAATCGTCGAGCCAGGGGAGGAGATCATAGAAAGAACTACTCCAATCAACGAACCTCCACATCAAGAGGAAGAAATTGATCTTGAAGATCTTAGACAAGAAGGCATCAGGACAGATGTTCTAACAGGAATCAGATGGACAAAAGATCACACTCAAGACCTAATCATTGGAGATCCAAATGCAAGGGTCAAAACAAGTGTTACCACTCAAAATGAGTGTTTCTATCTAAGCTTTCTGTCACAAATGGAACCTAAGAAGATACAAGATGCTATGGAAGACTCAAGTTGGATTGATGCCATGCAAGAAGAACTAAATGAGTTTGAAAGAATCAAAGTATGGAGATTAGTTCCAAGACCAAGAAATCACCCAGTCATTGGCACCAAGTGGGTCTTTAGAAATAAGATGGATAAAGATGGGGTAATTAAAAGGAATAATGCAAGACTAGTGGCTAAAGTCTACACTCAAGAAGAAGGCATTGACTAAGACGAAACCTTCGCACCTGTTGCTGGATTAGAAGCCATCAAGATATTTCTTGCCTTTGCTGCTCACATGAAATTCAAAGTATTTCAAATGGATGTCAAAAGTGCATTCCTGAATGGTGAACTTCAAGAAGAAGTATATATAGAGTAACCTCCGGGTTTCATCAATCCAACTCTCTCTAATTATGTCTATAGATTAGACAAAGCCTTATATGGTCTTAAACAAGTACCTAGAGCATGGTATGAAACACTAACTAACTTTCTTATTGAAAATGGTTTCACTAGAGGTAGAGTAGATACCACATTATTTCTTAGGAAGCATAAAGACAAAGTCTTATTAGGTCAAATATATGTTGATGACATTATCTTTGGCTCTACTGATGAAAAATTGTGTAAGAGATTTGCGAAGCTTATGCAGAGCAAGTTTGAAATGAGCATGATGGGTGAGCTGAATTTCTTCCTTGGATTGCAAGTAAAGCAGACTGATGAAGGAATCTTCATAAACCAAGCTAAGTACATTAAATACTTACTTAAAAAGTATGGCATGGAATCAGCCTCTCCCATAAAAACACCAATTTCTCCAGCAACCAAGCTTGACAAAGATGAGAAAGGTAAAAGTATTGATATAACTTAATACAGAGGTATGATAGGCTCTCTTCTATATCTAACTGCCAGTAGACCAGACATACTGTTTGCAACATGCATATGTGCTAGATTTCAAGCTAATCCTAAGGAATCACACTTGACTGCTATAAAAAGGATTTTTAGGCATCTCAAAGGCACACCTCACTTAGGACTTTGGTATCCCAAGGAGTCCTCCTTTGAACTAACAGGATATACAGATGCTGATTTTGTAGGCTACAAGATCAATAGAAAAAGTACCAGTGGCACCTGTCAGTTGCTAGGAAACAGACTTGTGTCCTAGTTTAGCAAGAAGCAAAACTCAGTATCTACCTCAACAGCAGAAGCTGAATACATTGCTACTGGTAGCTGTTGTGCTCAAATCTTATGGATGAAAAATTAGCTAGCAGACTATGGGTTTGATTTCAAATCTATACATGTTCATTGTGATAACACAAGTGCCATGGCAATAACACATAATCCTGTCATTCATTCTAGGACTAAGCATATAGAAATAAGATATCATTTCATTAGGGATCATGTTTAAAATGGAACTATATCTTTACAGTACATCCCTACTAAAAATCAACTTGCTGATGTGTTTACGAAGCCTCTAGATGAATCCAGATTTAATAAATTGATAAGTAAGTTAGGCATGCTAAATCTACAACCTTAAACTTTGTGCTCTAGTTTATGCTAACCCTGCAGATATAAAAGGCTTTTTCAAAATCGTAGAGATGACTGAAGAAGGACGACGATCGTAGAGCTACCTCGACATGACAAAGAAGCATCCAAGCAATCCCTCTGATGAGCTCCTTAGGGACAAACCTAACCCTTAATTCACTCTAAAAGGTTGGCCCTTCCTGAGCTACCTTAACTTAGAAGGAATGTTGAGTCAAAGTTCATCACAAGGACCAGGGCAGACAACATTTGTAGAGCAGATTTAGAAGTAAACTCAACGATCATAGTGCAACCCCGACAATCGTAGTCCTCCCAAAGGATACACTAGCTCAGGGGGAGTTAAGGGTAGATCAGTATTTTCCATATCATTAAAAATCTTGGAGCCAAGCAGGACTCGACATATGCCCCACTATGCAGATCGAGTGGAGGGAAGTTACAAGTACAGTTTAAAAAGGACTTTTTGAAAACTTACCTCGAAAGTTCAAAAAGCTTATTTCTCTCTCTCTACTAGCAGAAACCTTAGCCTTCAGAAATGCTCAACCAACTTCAATGCAAGAAAATCAATGGCGACTTCAAACGTTATCACTGGTTACCGACCTCTGCTTCAACGAGTTCAAGACAGCTAACCCTCAATTTCACAAAATTTTATCTCTATTGAAGAAAGCTGGTCTTGAAGAAGCTCTGGGTACCAGCACATGGATCTACCCGAAGTTGGTGAAAGATTTCTATAGCAATGGAGTTTTTAAGAACGACACCATCACCACAAGGGTCAAGGGAGTACAAATTAAACTAAAAGCTGAAGATATAAACCTAACCCTAGGTTTCAAATCAAAGGGACTTCTATCTATGGAGTTCATCGACTTTCATGAAGGACTAAAGAAGATACATCCCAAAAAGTTTCAAACCGTCAGGGGATACAAGAAGAAAGAGTTTCCCCAAAAGTATGAGTTTTGGCCGATATTGTTGGGAAATGTATATGCTGTAAGAGTTCTGGCCATGACTCTGTGAATGAAGTACAACTTAAGCTCATGACAGCAATCTGCTTTGGGATTCACCTCAACTATAGAGCCCTACTCATTGATTGGATTGAGAAATGTGTACTCAGTTCAAAGAAATCAAAGAGCTCTGAAAAGATGCTCTACGGAAGGTTTATAAGCATCATCCTGCAATCAGCTCTGGGTGACAAAATTTTGGATAATGAAAGAGAATCTATAAATCCCAACAGAAGGATGACCCAGCAGTTGTTTCAAAACTAGAAAAGAAATCCAGCTAAAAATGTTAGAATGATGTCTGAATCCAGTGGAAGGAGTCAGGACTACCAGGGAACTTGTCAGTTGTGAAGGAAACTGATGAAGAAGAACCCATTTCTTTGGTCAGAAAAAGAAAGGGCAAGAGGAAGATGAAGGCTCAGACAACAAAGGAGCCTCAAGGTTCAACCACTGAAGCACCTCAAAGAAGTTCAGGCACTAAAAATCTGAAGAAAATGAAAGGGAAGGAACAGAAGTCTGAAGAAGAAGAAGAAGAAGAAGAAGATAGAGCTACCATCTCTCAGCTACTTAAGAAGGGAAAACGTAGCCATAAGTCCAAGAAATCTTCTTTCTCTTTAATCGTAGAGTCACTACCGATCGTAGAGTCCAGACTTGACACCACCCCAAAAGAGGATGTTGCAGTAGCTTCTCAGCTTGATCAAACCTTCAGAGCTGAAACTGAAGAAAATAATGAGGTTATGGTTCAGCCTAAGAGAACAAAGAGAAAGCTTGTCAAGAAATACATTCTTGTCAATGAAGGAATACTAAAGGAAGAAGACAGAAGAATAGCTATTGAGAAAGGGCTACACGAAATAGGCAAGGAGAATACAGCTCAAGTTGTGAGGGAGCTTCCTGAAGTTCCTACACTAGAAAATGCTCCAGCTGAGGGGGAGCTGCTTAGAGTTCAAATGGATGATCAAGTTGAGGGGGAGCCTCATGAGGTCTCTATGTCAAAAAAGGCTACAGCTGAGGAGGAATTGCCAAGAGACCTTAACCTTCCTCAGTCCCTTAAGAGATTCTGCTTCAAAAACTACAAAAATAGAAAGAATTGAAGTTATGGAGGATGAGAGAGCAGAAGAACAAAGTAGAGAAGTGGAGATAATTGATATAGTGGAAACTTTAAATGAAGACAAAGAAGAAGAAGAGGATGATGAAGTTGAGATTATTGCAGTGGGCTGTGATGGGTATAGGAGAGCCAACTACAATCAATTATTTTCCTATCTACATATGATGCCCTTTCACAGAGACCAAATCCTCAAATCCTGGGATCACATGTTCTGGACCTTCAAAACCTATCCAGCAATCTTTGTGCTAGCTCATGGATTCCCAAACAACCTCACTTTTGCCCGAAAGTTGATTACTAATGGTACCTCTTTAGATAATAGGCGTGAGATATAATCTATTCCCATCTCTTTCAGGGTTAGTCACTGTCCACCATCAACCTTCAACCAATTCTATGAATTACCAAGATGGTTGGAAGTGATATTACATCCACTAAATCAATTTCCAATTACAGAATCTCAACATTCTGTAACTGATGAACCAAATGTGTATAATTTTATATTGATTCAATCTCCTACCATCTCTCACTCTATGATTACTGATCATAATCCAATCCTAGAGTCACCTGCTCAAATCATAGAGTCACCTCCTCTTGAGACTCAACCACACACACCTACTCCTCCATCAGACATCCCTTCCTTATCAACCAATAACTATTTCAATCTTGATCTTGCTCTCTAGAATATGCAAGATCAATATACAAGAACCTCTCCTCCAAATAATCAGCAACTCCTTAAACTTATATCTGATCTTCCTACCAAAACAAAGTTGTCTAAAGCATCTCAAAAGGTGACCAAGGACATACAAGAGGATCTTGAAGTTCACTCAGACCTTTTTCATCTGAGCCTTACTCATCTGATCGATGCTGCCAACACCTCCCTAGCAACCTAAGTACTGAGCTTACAAAGAAGCTTAGGGAGATCATAAAGGAAATGATTCAGAGCATCAATGAAAGGGATCAAATTCATTTTTAGGCTGCCAAGAAGCACAAGGAAGAAGTTCTCCTTCTGCAAAAGACTCGGGAATCTCAAAATAAGCTTATGATGGAGTCTCACCAGTCTACGAACCCAAATGAAAGAATTCCAAGCATTTTCCATGGGCCAAATGCAACAAACAGAAATTGTCTTGGCCATTCTACAAAAGAGAGAATCTCGAATTGATTCTCTGATCCAAGAAAATTGTACAGACATTGCTCACTCCTAGAATCAGCTCCACGAGCTCGTACAAGGTATGACTCGACTATCTGAAGATATTCGAACCCTTGATGCTGACATAAAGGGGGAGAATAAAGGGGAAGGAGAGAAAGGCAGAGGAAAAGGCAAAATTGCTCAATCTTCAAGGAGCCCTCCTGCAACATAGCCTCACCAACAGACTCCATGACCTGAACAACAGCAGCAAATTATCATGGCGCAACCACTAAGGAGTCAAGGGCCTTCTCCCAACTCACAAGAGGTGACCACCACAGGCCTAAGAATGCTAATTAAAGACCCTACATTAATGAATAGACACAATCATTTGGAAAATCTAGTCAAAGTGAGATGGAAGATATAGCATGGAGAGACGAAGTCAGCAGGAGAAGAAGAGCTACAGAGTATGCAAATCCTCCAAGGAACAAAAAGTAGAAGAAATAAAGATAAGTTGAAACTCATTTCTTATTGATGTTACTAAGATTAATTGTAATATTTGTCTTTATAAACATTAATAAATTCATGCTTATTCTCTAGAGGTTTCAACTGCTCACGGAAACACTAAGTCATATTTACTTTCTAGCAACTGCATCTAGAAATTAATAATCATGATACAAATCTCCTTGGTTATGTCAACATCAAATAGGGTAAGATTATTGGGAGATTGCATATTTAAAATTTGATGTTGAAAGTAAACATTCATGATTATATGTAAAGTCCTTCAAGGAACACATGTACAAAGACTTAGTGATAGATCAAACTTGTTAGGTTGATCTGAACTTTAATGTTTATTATTCTGTAAATGAATGTATAGAAGAAAAGATCAAAGCTGTTAGGTTGATCTATATCTTAAGATGTAATAGATAAGCTTCAGCAGAATCGTAGTCAGACTACTTTGGAGGGCCTCTCATAAAATCGTAGAGTGACCCAAACGCCTAACAAGTCTAACTCAAGAATCGTAGAGTGCTCTCTTAAAAATGTAGAGTCTGTTAGGTTTGTAATATTCTTGGATGCAATCAAATTGCGCAAAATAAGCGGAAACGTGATAAAATAGAGTTTTTAAAATTTTACAAACTATATACCCGGATCATCCTTTATGCACAATTATTAATTAAGCAAAAATATGAAGAACAAGAATCATACCCTTGAAGTTTCGAGCTTCCTCAGGTACAAGTTCACCTCCAATCTTTTCGCGTTCAACTTGAATCCACCGGGTTTGGTTCCTTCCTTTGATAAATGTTAGCCACCCAAGTGTTTGGCCTCTAGAGGTGATCCACCAAGGAAGAAGAAAGATTCAAGAAGATGGGTGTTTGGTAAAACCCTAGTTTTTCTATCTCTCATAGAAAAAGAGCGTACTCTCCAATAATTGGAATCACGTATATTGATATCTCATTAGAATGATCACCATTATTATTCTAAAAGCATTGCTTAAAACTATGGGTTTATCACATATTATAAAGCAGCATCATGTAGATAATTAAATACCTTTAATAAATTAATACTTTTTATTAATAAATGAATAAGATTGTTATAAAGTATATGCTTTGTCATCAAACATGATTGGCTTGTGTGCATATTACTTTCAATCTCCCACTTGCACTGAAGCCAATCGTTGTGGTATCTTATACCCTTCTTCTCTAAGTGATGATTATCCTGCTATTGGATAAGCTTTAGTTAATGGATATATAATGTTGTTCTTGAGAGTTCACTATCTCTATAGTGATTTCCCATCTTTCAATGATTCCTATAATCAAATGAAAGTGCCACAACACATGTTTAGATCCAAGATGAGACTTAGGAACTATTCCTAGTTCTGTAATGAACTTTTCATCCAAACAATTAACTTGCAGCTTCATTTACAGCTATATACTTTGTCTTTATCACTAAACCAGCAACTCTTTGCTGTTTGAAACCTTTCCAATTCACTGCACCACCGTTCAAGGAAACACTTTACCTTAAAGTGGATTTTATGTCGTCTTGGTCTGTCTGAAAAACTTGAGTCTGTTAATCCCTCCAATTTTAATTTAGACCCACCATAAATTTTAATCACATCCTTAGTGCCGGTTAGGTACTTTAAGATGTTTTTCATTATCTTACAGTGATCTTCTCCAGAATATGACTGATCAACATCAGGTCTCGTATATTTCATTGTATACATGATTGTCACTCATGCGATCTCTCTTTTCATGAGTCTATGGGGCCTATTAAGAGAGATACACTCCATAGCTTATCAACATGAGAAATCTCTTGGAGTTTTCAATGCTAAACGACTTTAGCATCAAATGAATATACGTTCCTTGGGTTAAGCTAAGAATCCTTTTAAATCTATCTATATAGATTTTTATTCCTAATTACGATAGTCTTCCCAAATCATTCATGGAGGAATGTTTAGACAACTTTATTTTTACTATTTGTTGCATTGGTGTGTCATTCCTTATCCGTAGTATATCAACATATAATACTAAGAATGTCACGACGCTCACACTGACCCTTTTGTACACACTAGGTTTATTCTTGTTTTTGATAAAATCAAACTCTTTTGATTATTTCATCAAAACGAATGTTCCATTTTCGAGAAACTTGCTTCAATACATTTCTCTGAGTGTCTACAACTCTTACCTCATCGTATGTAACTGGATCATCATCTTCTATAATATGTACCTCATCATCATCATCTATGATGAATCCATACCTCCTAGGTATCTTCGTTACTATTCTAGATTTACGATTCGGTTGTGGTACAATAGGTCTATCTATAGGTTTCTCTTATTTGACTTATAGTGTTTTGTGGTTCTTAAACTCTTCAAGATATATTATCCTCCCACTAGCCCCTTTAATGATAAACATATTTATCTTAAAAGGTAGCGTGTTTCGCAACAAACACCTTTTGCTAAGTAGGATTATAGAACATATACCCTAAACTTACTTTAGGATACTTTAGGATGTCCCACAAATTTGTACTTGTCAAATCTTGTCCTAAGCTTATCCTTTGAAACCTTTTTCACATAAACTGGACAACCCCTTATCTTAACATACTTAAGATTAGGAATTCTCCCTGTCCATAACTCTTATAGAGTATTGGGGTCGAATTTTGAGTTTACCTTTTCCGTAGATATGCAGTCATTTCTAGGGCATGACCCCAAAAGGATACTGGAATGTCAGTAAAATCATTATGGACTGTACCATGTTCAACAAGGTACAATTTTTCCTTTCAGATACGTCAATCAATTATTGCGTATCAGGAGGCGTCCATTATGAGAAAATCATTTGAGATGATCTAGAAACTTATTGCACAATTATTTATTCCTTGATCTAATCAATGAATTTTAATACTTTTCAAATTAGCTTCACTTTTGAATTCTTTGAACCTTTCAAATAATTCATACTTGTATTTCATCAAATACAAACATTCAACTCTTTGACTTATCATCTCTTTTTCTTATACTAGTTTGTTCAATTTGCAAAATAATTTTTCACGTAAGTCAAGTATACAAAATCCATTAAGTAATATTTTATTTCTATAAAAACATTATTATTATAAATAGAACAACAATTGTTCTTAAATATAATATCAAAGATTTCATTGTCCAACAATAAAATGGAAATAATATTTCCAATGAGAACTGGAATACAATAACAACTTATTTACTTAATAGATTTGCCTGTAGGCAATGCTAAACTATTAGTTTCTATGGCTAATGCAGTAACCTTTGCTTCATTTCCAACACATAGAATTACTTATCTTTGTTTAGCTTTCTACTTCTGCTTGGTCCCTTCATAAATCTATATTTATGATAGCCAAAGTCAGTATCCAATACCCAAGTAGAACCTTGACTTAAAGAATAATATATTTTAAATCATGAACAAAATAATACTTATAACCGAAACTTCACTAAGCTTCTTCTGGTTATCCTCTGTAAGATGCTTCTTGCAGTTACTTTTCTAGTGTCCAGGCTAATTGCAGTGGAAGCAAAATTATTTGCTATCTGTATCAGTTTTGTTCTTATTATCCTTTATTTTTGCCTTTCTATTTACCTTCTTTGAATCGTTCTTCTTTTCAGAAGATCCTTTGGCCCTTACCAGTAAGACATGGTCCTTCTTGGTTGGAAAGTGACTCTCAACATTATATATATATATATATATATAATATAAACTGAAGGAATCAGTGATCTATATTTATATATATATAATCCGCTCCACAACCACGGATCCAGCGAGGATGAGGTTTTGCGAATTTGATTTCATAAAATAATAATTTTATACAACAAATTATGCACAATTAAATTATTCTAAACACATATCAAATCAAAACAATTAATAATTCGCATAAAAGTTTGGCTCTAATACCACTATTAGGTTTGTAATACTCTTGGACGCAATCAAATTGCGCAAAATAAGCAGAAACGCGATAAAATTGAGTTTTTAAAATTTTACAAACCATATACCGGGATCATCCTTTATGCACAATTATTAATTAAACGAAAATATGAAGAACAAGAATCATACCCTTGAAGTTTCGAGCTTCCTCAGGTACAAGTTCACCTCCAATCTTTTCGCGTTCAACTTGAATCCACTGGGTTTGGTTCCTTCCTTTGATCAATATTAACCACCCAAGTGTTTTGCCTCTAGAGGTGATCCACCAAGGCAGAAATAAGATTCAAGAAGATGGGTGTTTGGCAAAACCCTAGTTTTTCTATCTCTCATAGAAAAAGAGCATACTCTTCAACAATTGGAATCACGTATATTGATATCTCATTAGAATGATCATCATCATTATTCTAAAAGCATTACTTAAAACTATGGGTTTATCACATATTATAAAGCAGCATCATGTAGATAATTAAAAGCCTTTAATAAATTAATACTTTTTATTAATAAATGAATAAGATAGTTATAAAGTATATGCTTTATCATCAAACATGATTGGCTTGTGTGCATACTACTTTCAGAGTCTGCAAGACAAGCAAGTGAAGATCGTAGAGTACTGGAACTTAAAAGAAATCGTAGTGTCCTCATCCTTCAGTACCAGATCAAGCTCCAAGGTTGCAAGACAGCAGGATTAAGATCGTAGTGGATCATGTGTCTGCCTCAGAAGCATCGAGTAGTGTCCATTATTTTAATAATAAAAGTTAACACATGTGGAATGGATTATAGACGTTGAGAGTATCGGGAGTCCCAATGACACTATAGTCATCCTTAGTATGCAACAAAGAAACGTATTAAAGAAGCTAAGGAAAGTACTATGAGTCAGCAGAAAACACCTTTTCATAAAGTCAACATTAGTGCTTAGAAATGTCAAATACAATTATTAATGCTTCAACGGACATCTTCCAATGGATGCATTTCAAAGACACCTTATATGCAAAAGAAAAGATGATGCAAGAACCAAGAAAGAAAAGAACAAAAATGTTGAAGAACACTTAACTCTCAACTCTACGATCTGAAAGCTTGCTCAGCTACTCAGTTCTTTCGAACTCAAGCTTAACATCAACTGAGTAGCATCATTTCAAGAACTCAACTATTATCAAGTGAAGTAAGAAGTTCCAAGTAAGAAGGACTTGAAGAGTTCTAAGTGAACTGAGAAATACCAAGTCTACTGGACTTGAAGAGTTCAATTGTGAACTAAGAAGTTCCAAGACTGCTGGTCTTGAAGGAATCTGTGAGATTCAAAGATTGTAAAGATATCCTTAGTGGATTTCCTACTCGAGGAGTAGTGAACCACTTAAAATCACTGCGTCTCTTATATTCTTGTCATAACTGCTATAACTTCCATAATTGCTTAACTCCTATTAACTCATTATATCTTAAAAGGAAAACAAACAAATCTCAATTCTGTTGTGATTAAATCATTATCAAAACTAACAAGTATTTTGAAACAAAAAGTATTTAAAATATCTATTCAACCCCCCTTCTAGATAACTTTTGTGTCTTTGAGAACTAACATATCTATAATAAATACATACTATAGATTAGTCCATATATATATATATATATATATATATATATATATATTAAAAATTCATGCATACTTGATACTTATAATTCTCCCTCAATCCTAGAAAGTGTCATTTATAAAGTTTATATTATATTTGTGCCAAAATTAGTTTAATCATTCAAAAAGTCAAAGTTTTTAACTAATCTTACTAATACACACCTTTATACTCACTCCTACTAAAATAAATCACAAAAGAACAAAATGCCATAAATATATATTATTAGAATTGGGTTCAAAATATTTTGAAAAGTCTATAATATTTGTGTTTCTTAATTTACATTAATATCATTAAAAAAATATAAGTCATGTTGTGAGTAATTACTATTAAGTCTAAAATGGACAGTTTTGAAAGAACTTGTAGTGTTTTCGCACAAATACTTGAAAATGGAAATTTGTGGCAACTTATGACTATTAAAGAAAATCAGTATGTTTGGAATTTAAAAACACAGGGGGGAGGAGTAGAAGGAATATAAGTTAAAAAATAAATGTAAAATAGAAAAAAAGGGGAAAAGGAAAATACCCTAGAGGGTATGTCTATCATATCTAAATTATAAAGTCTCTTGAGTGCTCTTCTTATTTTGAAGAGACCCTTCTCTGGATCTTTCTTTTTGTGCTCTAATAATTTTTTCTTTTTTATGAATTTTTTTTATGGGACTTGTTTTCTTCATAATATGATCTATTTCTTTTCCTTTTAGAAGATTTCATTATCTTCTCTTGAGAATCTGATTTCTCCAATTGAAACAATTTTTTTTGATGCTTTAATCGTTGAAGATAAATTGTTCAAATTTGGGTATAACAATATCGTGAGGGTCGGTTATTCCTTTGCTCGTATTGAAGAACTGCTCAGGTCTGTATATTTTGTGTTATAAAATTATAATGGATGTCTAGATTCATAGGATGTCTAGATTCATTCTTATCTTTAATTGTAACTCCCATGTTCATTGAGTTATAAAACTCATGTCCTTTGAGTTTTATAACCTCTTAGTATTGATGTTATTATATCTATAAATAATAACATTTGTAAAGTGAATGATTGATAAACAAAATACCAAATACAAATAGAATGCTTTCTTTTCTCTAATCTTCTTTGTTTTTGATTTTAGTAATATTTTATATCACGTTATAAGATTTACGATTGCTTCTCAATTTCGTCTTGAAGATAATTGATTTGAAGAAGAAGGTATAACTCTTTATATATATATATATATATATATATATATATATATATATATATATATATATATATATATATATATACACACACACACATTTTAGGTTTGTGTTTAACTAATAATTGTGTGAAATGGGTGAAACATTTGTGGCTTGTTGGTATTTGTAATGATAACTGAGTTGTGGAATTTTGTGGTTTGATGGGAAGAAAATAATTGAGACCATCTTGCATTGTAGCTTTACTACAAGTACAGTGTTTTTTTGTAATTGCATTCATATGGTATTATATATATATATATATATATATATATATATATATATATATATATATATATATTATAATATATGTCTTGAAGCACGAATTATTCTTATAGTGTCTTGTATATAACCATCTCTCTATATATATATATAATATATATTACTACTGAATGCAAAAGAGGGTAAGGAGAGACCATTGATACATAATTCATTTGTTCTCCGGTATCTATTTTCAATACAATTTTAAGTTTGACATTTTATATAGGTATTAACAAATTAGTTAGAATTTTTATGTTATTTTAAACATATTTGTTAGCTTTTCATGAAATTTACAGTTGTTGTGGGTTTTTTTTTTGTGTTTAAAATTTGTCCCCATACATAACAATTGCTATGAGTGTTTAACACGGGTATCTCACTCATACTGAAAAACAAATACTTTGTTTGATAATTATTATTTGGAATTTGCTCAAAAGAATAACTGATAGTCATAGTTGTCATTAGTACTTGGTGAAATTACCCTTAATCCCGCTTAAAAAAAAGTTGTACCCATTTTCTCTCCCATCCCCAAGTTCAGCGAGAAATATGGGAGTTGTTCTGTTGGTGCATAATATTATAGCAGTACCTAGTTTAACAAAATTTCTTTGTTGGGAGTACTTCTGCTTTAATTCGCATTAGATGATTCAGAGCCTTGATGTTGTCTTTTTCTAGAATGTGAGCACAGGCATTTGAAAACAAAACTTTGACTTCATTGATCTCCTGTGACATTGTCTTCCATTTTCTTCTTTGTTCTTAATGAGCTGAATATTGAGATACAGGACACATTTTGTAGACAGTTGGAACTTACGAGTGTAATTTCTTTTAAATACTTGGACTATTTATTTAGTGAGATAAAGTGAGGGTAAAATTACTGCATTTCAATTACTGCACTAATGATATCATTATTATTATTATTATTATTATTATTATTATTATTATTATTATTATTATTATTATTATTATTATTATTATTATTATTATTATTATTATTATTATTATTATATAATGGTAATTGAATATATAAGGACTATTTATTTAGTTTTAATGGAAAAAATTTAGTTTCGTATTTTACTGCATTTTCATAAATTGTTTCATTATAATTAAATTTGAACATATATAATTATTTAATTTGTTGGCTATATGTTTAGTTATTTAATATTCAAATTTTATTAATTTGAATTTGTTGCCCTTGATTTATATCGAGCTAGAATTATTTGTAATGGAATTTTGATGCTGAGATTCATATAAAGGCAAAGAACCTTAGAGATACAATTATAGTTGACAATCATGCATCCCTGCAGGATCATGCAAAATTAATGATTTTTATTCGCTATCATCTCCATGAAAAATTAAAAGTTGAGTACATTACAGTAAAAGACTCGCTTGTCTTATGAAATGATTTAAAAGGAAAGATTTTAAAAGTGTTGAGTGAAAAACACTGATGAAGACATGTTAGAGAAAATATTTATTATATTTTCATCCCTCGAATATGCTCCTGTAGTAGCAATATTGTGAGATGGGTGTGGCTGTGGCTGTGGACTTAAAAAGAACAATCAATATATAAAAGGGAATGTACCCGTTGTACTCCTAAACATTTGGTAGATTTGTACTAAGACTTCATAAAAGAAAAGAAAATGGAATTGAAATAAACTTTATTGATCATAATGATCCTGAAGATCCCATGAATTATTTTGACTTTTCAAATGGAGTGGATATAACTAATTTTGATATCTATGGTTTCCTTGATGATATGTCGATAAATGTTCATACTAATTAATTATTTTTATTTCATTATATTATCACATTATAATAAGTATTTTTATTATATGTTTTATTTATGCTTCAAGTAATAAAGTTAAATTTATGCTTTGCATATATGAAGTTGTATGGGCCAGAAGCTTATTAAACTTAATTAAAGTATCTGGAAAAGCAATTATAATGTTGTCAAAGAGCACAAAACTTTGTATTGATGATTCTTTATAATCTTCTGAGGCAAGAAGAAATTTGCTCAACTTTAAAGATATACGTTATAATAGTTATTATATTGAAATCAATAACGAAGGCAGTGAAGAATTTATTTATATTACTTCAATAGTATCGGGCCAGAAGCTCATATTAGAAAAATTGTATATTTTCTCTTCTGGGTTATATTATACTAAAATGAGAACAGTTGAAACAAATGTTGTAATACACCATAAGTGTTTGGATCCAAATGTTTTTATGATTTGGCATGATCATCTAGGATCAATAATGATGCATTGAATTATTGAAAACTCCCATGAACATCCTTTAAAGAACCAGAAGATTCCTTTACCTGTTGATTATATCAAAGTAAATTAATTACCAAATTATCATATTTAATTATTGTTATTTGGTGTTCATCTTCTAAGAAAGAATTCAGAGTGATATTTTTAAGGTATATTTTGAGGATTGTTATTTTAATAGTCTTCCCGCCATTAGGGGGAGAAAAGTCGTTGCCTGAAGCACGACGTGAGATCATTGCCTGAAGCACGACTGGAGATTAATTGGAATGTTTCAACATTATTTAATCTTGATCCTTATACAAATCAATATGAACTAGAAGTTCAAAAGATTATTCATTTACAATGAATTGTAAATCAATTACCAGAAGTATTCACCGATAATAAGAAAATAGTGATATCTCACATTCTAGATGCTAATATTCTAACAGGGATTGAAGTCCCTATAGGACAATCAATTAATACAGCAACAAATTGAATCAAAGTCACACCTGAAACATGAATGAATGATCGGTGTTAAAGATAGAATTTCCCAGAATAAGAAAGTACAAGAAAAATAAGTTGCAGCCTATAAAGAGGTTATACCCATGAAACAGGCTACAAAATTTATCAATCTATCCAAAACTTATTAACAAAAATCTCCTGTAAATAAAACTCTTGAAGAGTTATCCCCTAAAGAGGATGAGTTATCCCCTGAAGAGGTCAGGTACCTGAAAATAACGAGATCTTGATACATTATGTATATACAGGAGATGTATATATTGGATAGATATAAAATTGTTGTCGAAAACATATTTTCATATAAAGTTGCTATGGATATTACCAGAAGTAATGATCATATATATGAACCACAAATCGTTGATGAATGTAGAAATATTTGGCCAATGTGGAAAGAGGTGATTCAAGTAGAATTAAATTCACTAAGTAAATGTGAAGTTTTTGGACCTGTAGTCCAAACACATAAAGGTGTATTGCCTGTTGGATACAAATGGGTATTTGTACATAAACAAAATGAGAAAAATAAAATTATAAGGTACAAAGCGCAACTTGTAGAACAAGGTTTCTTCGCAGAGACATGGTATTAATTATGAAGAAACATATGCTCCTGTAATGGACACAATTACATTCAGATTTTAATTAGCTTGGTAGAAAGAGAAATTAATGGATGTTGTTACACCATATCTGTATGGATCATTATATAATTATATCTACATGAAAATCCGTGAAGGATATAAAATGCCTGAAGCATATAATTCTACATCTCAAAATATGTATTCTATTAAGCTACAAAGATCTTTATATAGGTTAAAGCAATCCAGATGCATATTGTGGTATAATCACCTAAGTGGATATCTTTTGAAAAAAGGATTTGAGAATAATCCAATTTGTGCATGCATTTTTATCTAAAGATCATAATCTGGATTTATTATTATTATTGTATTTATTGATGAAAGATCTTTCTCCAGAAGAGTCGACAAAAACAACTAATTTAAGATGAAAGATATTGGTAAGCCAAATTTTTATCTTGGCCTATAAATTGAACTATGGAATTCTTGTTCATCGATCAACATACACAAAAAAGTCCTGAAGTAACTTTACATGGATAATGTTAATCCTTTGAGTATTCTAATGATGGGTTGGTCACTTGATATCAAGAAATATCCGTTTTAACCACAAGAAAATGATTAATAAACTTTTGGTCTTGAAGTACCATATCTTTGTAAAATTGGTGTTTTGGTCCTAAAGTACTATATCTTAATGTAATTAATACTTTGATGTATCTTGCAAATTTGACAAGACCTGATATAACATTTGCAGTTAACTTACTAGCAATGTATAGTTATGCACCAACTCGAAGATATTGTAATGAAATTAAACATATTTTACGTTATCTTCGTGAGACTATTGATTTGGGATTATTTTATCCAAAGGGTGATAGAACCAAGCATATTGAACTAAAATTATTTTATGCACATGAGCCCCAGAAGAATGGCAATATTGATCATGTGATAATTTGGTTGATATATTCATTAAGTCATTACCAACTATGATTTTGAAGAAGATGGTGCACAATATTGGCATACTTTGACTTAATGATATTCTTACCATGAACAATGGAAATTCTATGTACTTATGAAGGGGAGTAAAAAAAGATATGTGCTGATTGTACTCTTTTTCCTTCGCTAAGGTTTTTTCCCACTAGGTTTTCCTTTGCAAGGTTTTAATGAGGCAATCCCAAGGCACTAGAAGTTATACAAGAATATTGTACTCTTTTCCTTCGCCAAATTTTTTCCCACTGAGTTTTTATTTGGTAAAGTTTTTAACGAGGCATATTCTTAGAAAATTGCTACAAAAGAACTCCATCCATTCTGTATAAAGACAATGCTGCATGTATAGCTCAATTAAAAAGAGGATACATCAAAGGAGGTAGAACAAAGCACATCTCACCAGTTTCTTTTTCACATATGACCTTAAAAAGTGTGGTAACATTGATGTTCAGCAAATTCGCTCAAAAGATAATCTAGCAGATTTGTTCACTAACTGCAACGTTTGAAGGATTGCATCACAATATTGGAATGCGACAGCTGAAGGACTTGAGGATATATTCATGAGGGGGAGCTAATACGCGCTGCACTCTTCTTCCCTTAACCAAGGTTTTTTCCCATTGGGTTTTTCCTGGTAAGGTTTTTAATGAGGCAGCTTTCAATGCGTATGGTTATATAATAGACATCCAAGGGGGAGTGTTATAAAATTATAATAGATGTCTAGATTCATAGGATGTCTAGATTCATTCTTATCTTTAATTTTAACTCCCATGTTTATTGAGTTATAAAACTCATGTCCTTTGAGTTTTATAACCTCCTAGTATTGATGTTATTATATCTATAAATAATAACATTTGTAAAGTGAATGATTGATATACAAAATACCAAATACAAATAGAATGCTTTCTTTTCTCTAATCTTCTTTGTTTTTGATTTTAGTAATATTTTATAACATTTTGTTATTATTTTTGAAATATGACTGTTTTTTATGAGAGTATCTGGTGTCCACTAGCTTTTGCTACGATTGATATTCTTAATTATTTGTTGTTCTATTTAAAAGGATTATCTTTTCAATTATTTGTATTGTAATCTTTTCATCACTGATAATAGTTTACAATTTTAATATATTTCAATCGATTAAAAAAACTTACATAACTTATACGGTTAAAATTGTTCTATTTGTACAAACACAAAGAACAAAAAATATGAAAAAATATAAACTTATTTATATTTATATTGTTCAGATATATGTATTAACTATTTTATAAAAATGAATATTAAATAAAAATAAACCTTCTAAAAGTATACTTATTTTAAACCGTTATAATAATAATACTTCACAACTTTAAATTAAATAAAAATTTACTTTTTCTATATCAATGCATGCTCTTTCTATATGGAAGTTTATTAAAATTTTATTTTGAAATTCTAAAAGTACATACACCGTAAAAAGTAAAGGAAAAGGTGGGGAACGGAAAGCATGTACGGATAGGAAAGTTCATCCCCTATGTGCCTGTTAATACTAAATATGATACACCTCCTCCTTTTGGTCTAGTTAAAGAGTCGTTTAAGAACACCTCTTTCATGATCAATAACGCCAGTCAATTGTCAACCAACCCCCACCCTCTCTCCCCCTAACCACACACGCTCTTTTTGTATTCTAACTCACAAGTGCCACTCTCTCTCCTCTCTCGTCTGCATATTCAATTGTTATTTTTAGAAATCGACTGAATCTTTGTGACACTAGCAAGTTATTGATACGATTGATATCTTATGTCATTTTTTTCTAAAATAATTACCATTTAAACTTGGAAGAAAATGTGTTTTTAGTGGACCGACATACGACATACAACATACGCACTCAAACATTAGATCAATTGTTACTGACCCAACGGTTTCCAAAATGATGTTAAAACTCACTTTCTCTCTATAATTTCAGATCTATATATTTATTTTTGAAATTTGAATATATTTTCAAAAAATTTAATGTGTCATTAGTTTGTTGTTATGATTGATTATATTTTTTATTATCTGTTATTTTTCAAAATAAATTATTATTTTAATTTTTTATATTTTTATATATCTATCTTTTGTACTAAATTATAATTTTAATATATTTCAATCTATTAAATTGTTTAATCAAAAACGAAGATTTAAAAAAAGGAAAAAGAAAAAAAGAATTTTTAACATATTAGCTGGAGGGAGATTCCATATGTGGGAATCGAGCTGTAAATGAAAGGCTCATTTGTTCCTCCCTCCCTAACTCTAACCTTATATATACCTTCCCTTGTTCACTTCTTTTCCTCACTCTATAATAGTACTAACAAAATTAAAATCATACAAGAAAAACATGGAGTTCATAGCAATTATGTTGTTTTGCATATTGGTTACCATGATATCGTTTTCTCTCCTCCAAAGCCTCTTCAAATTCCTCGCTTCCGGTTACCGGAAACTGCCCCTCCCACCGGGGACGATGGGTTGGCCGTATATCGGCGAAACCTTCCAACTCTACTCTCAGAACCCAAATGTTTTCTTTGCCTCCAAAGTGAAAAAGTTGGTGCTAATGACTCTTCTTGATTTTCCTTTGGGGATTCTTGAAATTTCTCTTAAAATATTTGTATGTTGCTTATAGGAAATTTGGGTGTTTGTTTTTGTTTTTGCAGGTTTGGTTCTATATTCAAGACTCACATATTGGGATGTCCTTGTGTTATGATTTCGAGTCCGGCAGCTGCAAAACTTGTGCTTGTGACAAAATCTCACCTTTTTAAGCCAACATTTCCTGCTAGTAAAGAGAGGATGTTGGGGAAACAAGCCATTTTCTTTCACCAGGGAGCTTATCATGCCAAGTTGAGGAAGCTTGTTCTTCGGGCATTTATGCCCGAATCAGTGAAAAATATCATACCTGAAATTGAATCGATTGCTATCGAATCACTTAAATCATGGCAAGGTGGATTAATCAACACTTTCGGAGAAATGAAGACAGTGAGTTTTTCCCCAGTCCCTAATCCCTATACCTTTTTCCTCCATAAAAATAGTGAGTTTTTCCCCAGTCCCTAATCCCTATACCTTTTTCCTCCATAAAAATAAAGAAGAAAAACAGATCTACTCTGTTTTTCCCCTGGTCTTCCTCTGTTTGGCTGAACTCATAAAATCATCAAATGATAATGAGTAACAACCAAGACTATATTTTGACAAATAACTTCCTTGATTTTATAGAAAATTGTCAAGTGGGTACTAAACGAAATTCTTGAATTTTTCTTTTGGCAGTTCACATTCAATGTTTCATTACTTTCCATATTCGGAAAGGATGAAATTCTATACAGAGAAGATCTCAAAAGGTGCTACTACATTCTCGAAAAGGGGTACAATTCGATGCCCATTAACCTTCCGGGTACGCTCTTCCACAAAGCGATGAAGGCGAGGCAAGAGCTAGCTCAGATCGTGGCAAAAATCATCTCTCTTAGGAGAGAAATGAAACATAATTACATCGATTTGCTCGGAAATTTCATGGGTGACAAAGAAGGCCTGACTGATGAACAAATTGCAGATAACATTATTGGTGTCATTTTTGCAGCTCGTGACACCACTGCTAGTGCCCTAACATGGATTGTCAAGTACTTGGCCGAGAATCAGAGTGTCCTTCAAGCTGTCACAGTAAGATTTCCAATTCCCAACCATAAATTCTCAAATTTTGTATAAAATCTTGGTTACCAGCAAATGCCAAATCGGGTACAAAGAACGTCAAGTATGTGATGCTAAAGACATAAGTTTTTGTAACATAATTCAGAACGATAGACGGAATGCATAGCATTTTATGGTAACCAAGAGTAGGATATAGAGTACTTGTAATAAGAATAATAGTGGTTGACTTAAAAATGTGTGCTTGCTTGTGACTTTACAGGAAGAGCAAGAAGCCATAATGAGGACTAAAGAGGAGTGTGGTGAAGAGAAGGATCTATCTTGGGCAGATACCAAAAAAATGCCAATAACTTCAAGGGTTATTCAAGAAACACTTAGAGTTGCTTCAATCTTATCCTTTACTTTTAGAGAAGCTGTTGAAGATGTTGAATTTGAAGGTAAATTACAATATATAACGTCTCAAAATTCGTGGCACAGACGTTAAAAACATTAAGTCACCATAGCTTACTTGTTTGTTTATCTTCAAATTTTCTTCAGGTTACTCGATACCAAAAGGTTGGAAAGTATTGCCACTCTTTAGACATATTCACCACAGCCCAGAGAATTTTTCTGAGCCTGAGAAATTTGATCCATCAAGATTTGAGGTAAAAAAAAAGAAAAGAAATATCTAAAAGTTCTAATCATTATCTGAGTAATTTATTATGTAATCTCTTATCATCTGAAGTTCAATCTTTTTCTATGATTTGGCAGGTTTCCCCAAAGCCCAACACATTTATGCCATTTGGCAATGGGACCCACTCATGTCCAGGAAATGAGCTGGCCAAAATGGAGATTTTGGTACTTATACATCATATGACCACAAAGTATAGGTAGGTGGGCAGGAAACTTCATCTCTATCATTATACTACTACTACTACTATTAACAGACTGTCTGCTTTATTTTTCTCCAACCAGTTAAAAAAGGTTAAGTTTCTAAAATTAGAAACGTTTAATGTAGGTTCCTGATGAGAGATATTTTGGCTGTTTTCATTTGCAGGTGGTCTATGATGGGCCCACAGACTGGAATTCAATATGCCCCATTTGCTCTTCCCCAGAATGGGTTGCCCATCAGGCTCTGCCTCAAGTCATAGCCAAAATCCCAGTCCCAAAAAAAACACAAATTTCTAAAAGTAGAAACTTTTCGGAAAGATGGTTTCTATTTTCTTGGGATAAAGATGGATAAAATGATCCTAATCCTTGAAGAGAGATACAACTGTCAAAGAGCCACTCACAATAAGGAAATTTTGACAGATACCATTTTAACAATTAACAAGCAGCAGGGAAAAAGAGAGCAAATTGTACATAAAAAGAGTCTAGATCCCACACAACGTGTTGATCAATGAATTTACAAGAATCATCCTCATTTTTTTTCTTCTAACAAATCATAAACTCAAGGGATGGGAAAAATTGTAATATAGTTAGCTAGTTTATTCCAATTTCATTGTGTTTGTAATTTTTATTTATTTTAATGTATCAAGTCCGCAAGGCAATCTACATATATATTAAATATATGTGATCCAAAGTTTGGCTCCAATTTATCGACATTTTATCTCCTTTTCTCCCTTTCTTTTTCTGCATTTCTGCATAAAGAGAGTGGTAGTAAATATGCAATACAAACCATGTATTTCTTTGGCTCTCTCCTTTAAGGTTGAGATACTCTCCACGCATGATACTTAATGTGTTAGCTACAGTTACTGCACAGAATGATATGCACAGTGCCTTGTAATATTTAGAAGAAATGTATATTCAAGATTCATACTATGTGCTTCGTTATTCCATTGACCTGCATAAAGATATATAGTACTCTTCACTATAGTTTCATGAATCATGCAAAACAAGGGTGCCGGTTGAATCAATTATATCCATTTATTTCAAAAAAACATGTTTTCAAAAAAGCTTTTTTAGGGTAAAAAGACTAGTTTATATTTTGAATAATGACTTCTTTTTTCTACAAGAACCCAAGTTCCAATAATGAGTTGGTGGCTTTAAGCCACAAGACCTTTTCCAGAAAGCTGAGTTTAAGTGTGTGTTGATCAGGATATCATCCATTGTAACTTTTTATGTAATTAATTTCTCTCGATAAAGAATATTTAATGACAAAAGTAATGTTTTAAACGACAACAATAGTGACAAAATTATTAGCGACTATTAATGCAGTGTCGCTAAATCTTTTTCCGGTCACTCGATGTTTATTGGAAAAAATAGGTGAAAAAGTGGAATAGAGTATTCAGGTTCGTTCTCTATAACGACAGTTTTCATGTAAAAATATTATTTTCTATTGTGAATTAATTATTAATTTTCATAATTTATGTTTATCACTTTGTCTTATAAAACTCAAAAAAACCCAATATATATATATATATATATATATAGTCCGAATCTTAAACTCACCCATTATCTAGCTCACCTTACTCACCCTCTTTAGCGACGGACCGGACTACGATTCGGTCTGTCACTATATATAGAACCGTCATCTTAGTTTTTAGCGACGGACAACATATAACAACGGACCGAACATATAGCGACGGACCGAATCGTCGCTCAATCCGTAAACAAGGTGAACTAGATAAGAGCTGAGCTTAAGATCCGTATATATATATATATATATTCTTTCTAAAAACCCGATCTAGTGTGCTTCTTTTATCCTAGACTAGATTAGTCACTTTTATGTATATTCATAATTTTGATTAGCGGAATAATGTTACCACATAAATTATTGTCCTTTAAAGTGTTAAGTATAGATAAAATAATTATAAAAATGTCTTAAGTGTAATTATTGAACAAATATGAAAGTGTCATTATACATATATTTACTCTAATAAAATTATTTTTACTCAAACAATATCAATAATCTTTTGATCATTCTACTAGTTCCTAATTATTTATAGAATTATTCATTCGTCAACAATGCCAACTTAATTATGAAGCAGGGTTGACAAAGCTGAGATTTAAATTAGCTTGTTACAAGTGAAATGTAACACTGATTATTTAATTCGTTAAGTTTCGTTGTATGGTAAAATTGCGATTATGTATTGTTAACGTCAAGATTCGTCCAAAGGCACGTTCAATCCTGAACAGAAACGAAATCACACGAAGAAGCTTGACGACTTAGGCCGTCGGAGAATAGTTCCGGTGTGAGAATAAGTACAACATAAATAAGATTTAACAATGGATGTATTTTAGTGCTGAAAAATAATAGTGAATTGTGTATACCTTAGAACCAAAGTATAATCTTGTATTTAAAGTGATCACATCTCCTCTACATGCCTTTCCCCGTATGAAAATAGGATTTCTCATTAGGCTAGATTTCTTAAAGGAAGAAAGTCGGATTTTATCCTGACACTTTCCTTAGAAGTTAGAAATCAAATATAATTAGGAATCTTGGATTCCTTAAAAAATTTTAACTGCCCAAACAGGTTCTTACGTGGGGAGACTTCCTCTATGTGTATCATGGCCCACCAAATTATCCGAGCCCAAATAATCATGCCCAAACATTAATTGACCCCTAATCTTCCATTATAATATGTCATTTAATGGAAGAGTTCCATAAAAGCCCAATAATTGAACAATAAACGGGAATGCAACAAGCCCAAAATCAAAGGACTCGGTAACGTCCCCAACACCCATTAATGGGCCCCCACATCACCCACATGTTTGCCATCATTTTAGCCAACTTAATGCGCCGCATTTATGTAACCGAGAGAAGTTGAAAGGTCAGTCATTTCAAAAACTTTTTCCCCAAAAACAAACGCCACTTTTCAAATCTAATTCTTCAAAAGCAACTAAGAGCACTCTGCAACTTTTTCCTCCTTTCCACGAATCCTTTTTTCACGGCAAAAGTTCTCTGATCATTCCTCCTTTGTGCATTCCAATGGTTGTTTCAAACACTCCATCTTCATCTACCCCAAACACCCCATATTGCAATCGACGATCTAGTCCCTGATGATATTCCAGTTTCAACCATCATCGAAACTCCAAGCTACAAGGTCGTTTCATCATCCCTAGATCCCTTAGCACAAACACTTTCCCCTTCTGAACTCATTGGGATGCAAATCCGAGAAGAATATTCATCAAGCAAAGCCTACTCTCATGTAAACACCCCATCATATCCTCCATAGAGAGCTCACAACTGGATGTCATCCGAAAAGATTACTAGATACCAAATGAATACTCTGTAAGAACCCGAATTTTCAGAAATTATTAAAATAAAAATTTAGTAAATAAAATTCTTAAGGCATGAGAAGGGTTCAAATAAGAATATATATATATATATATATATATATAAGCGTTGTGAGGTATGTGGTATTGTGTTGCATGGGGTAATATAAACTATGAAATAAGTGATTTCTATGTTTAATAAATATATTATTATTATATATTTGTTATTTATTGAAGAGGCGAGTTATTTGAAGTAAAGAAGATGGATAGAAATTTATCTATCGATATTAAATAATTTATGTGAAATTATTTTGTCATAGTAAATTGGTGACATTAAATATCTTTGATAATCACAAATTTCTTGAGTATATGTACGAGTATGTATCAAGTCTAAGGCAGTGCAACTGTGACGCCCCCAAATCTATTTCCCTTCGAACCTCGGATCCGGTCTGCCACGATACTACTATCGTCAAACTATTTCTATCTTTTATTCATAACTTAATGAGTGTAACTTTGTTTATTACAATTTAGAATATAAATTCTTTCCATTTCCAGGATCTATATAATAACCCCAAACTCTTATAAGTTTCAAATCTTGGTCATTTACCATTCTTGTCTTACATCATATTCGATGTTATAAAAATATGCAGAATAATTTAAACTTTTTCAATCTCCTTTGAAAAATCTTTTATTGATTTCCTAACTTGAATCGGTTACAAATCCTTGAATCAAATTTTTCTATGATTCATTCTATTCAATTACTGTATAAATTTTTACATCTCGATTCGAATTTCTCTATGTACCGCATAGTACAACTTTACAACCTAACATGTATTACACATCGTAAACTACTATCTTGTACATCTCCTAGAACCTAAACATGGTTCAAGAGTATATATTTAAATAAATGAATCAATCTCCTTTGATACTATTAAACTCTATCAATCAAGTAGCACGTAATCTTTACCGTGTGTCCTTAACCTGCAAAAGTGGTTATTTGCAAGGGTGAGCTCGACAACCCAACAATTCTAACAGTTTTCATGCATCACCTAGCATATAGTAACATACTCAGTTCATGCATTCATAATCAATTAATATTTACTACGCATGTTACTTCTCACATAACAGGCATAAAAATTTACTCCACAAGCATATCATCAAAGATCAACTTTCATATTTCATACATATCTCATATGCTTTTCATATATATACATCAACATTCTCATAACATAATATAGCTCAACTAACAGTTATTGCATTCATATATCAAATAGGAAATGAAAGACTTGCCTGATTCATAGTTTATCAATTACGACTTAACTTCTTAAAGCTTATCTGCACTGCGTTCCCTACACAATTATATAATCATGCACATCAACTATTAGCAACGCATAGTAGTTGTAATATAAACTTTACTCTACATCCCATAATCCTTCTTATTAATCAATACACAATGTTCAATTCAATTGTGTTAACTTTCGACTTATATCTCACTATATTTCTTCTTAGGTCACACTCAAAGTTTATTCAAGTGTTTAAGTCTTGCTAGGAATCCTTATTGGTTTTATATTAACCACATTCCATATCTTATAATGTTCACTTTAATTGAATTAAAACACTTTTTAAGTTCATTAATACTTGTCACGGCGTTTCGACATTCATTCGTCATACGCCCAATTTATCTCTCATGTGTATGCTTATAAAACTTATATAATACATCCTTTATTAATGTTAAGCATAATTATACTTACTAATATTCATGTTTTATAACTTAGAAAAACATCTTTTATCTTCAGAAGCACTACACTTGCATACGTGCATGTCCAACACCCTCCGATTGCCTCCTAATACACATCAGTCCTAAAGATGACCATTTTGACCCATTTTTAATACCTCAAATTAAAAAACTTAAAGAACAAACATTGTAGGTCTATTCGTCCTCATTCTGGATCATCTTTAATTGTCTCAATCGGAGTTCGTATGAAAACGTTATGACCGTTTTATCAAAACATGTCAAAGAAGCCACACTTAACACACTTTGGCGTACGGCGCGCCAATTCCTTCACACTCAAATACACTTACAGCGCATCTTATAAAGACACCAAATTGCATGCCTTCGACCTCTTGGGTAGCACGCCCTTGCTTGGCCTTGCCCAGATTACAGTTTTCTCAATATTTTTACTTTAAATCTTCACAACTTCTTCATTTTAAGTCAGAATGAGTTGGTTTTTGATTCGTTGAACTCGTTAGACTCTTAGCTAATCATTTACAGAATAATTATAACACTTTAAACATATGAAAAAATCATTTTAAGGGTTCTAATTCAGTGTTCATGGTATATATTCATGTGTTAAACATATTTAGCGAATTCATTCACTACGAATTTGTTTCTCAACCAAATTGGTCCGTTTAACTTTATTTGTTTTCGTATTTAAATGTATTAGCAACATCTTACAATAATTCACAGATTTCAATAAGTTTTAGTCATCAATTTTTGACTCACTTAGCAAGTATTTCTTTTATTTCTAAGAAATTCAAAACTTGAAATGAAGAACATATATGTATATAATTTATATAATCACACAATCATGCTTTCACCATTCTATCAGTGATTTAAGTGTAAAGAAATGTAGAAGAGTTATAATTGAGTACCTTTGATGATTTCCCTCAATTACAGAGTATTACTCCCTTTTACTACAATCACCAAAATGCAAAAGCTTTCTTAGAATTCTTCTTAACTCACTGGCTCTCTCCCTATTCAACAATTTCACTCCATATATTGAACTAACAGAAATCTAGCAAATGGAAATTGAGAAGGGAAGCTCTCTCTATATATAGCCCAACCATTGTCCAATTTTGGTCTTTCCCTTAGAAATCAAACTAGTGGAAGGAAGAAGAATCCGTTAGATAAGAAGGAGTTGGTGGAAAGTGGCTAACCACTCCTTCCTCACCATTTCCACAGACATGATCACTATTGTGACACCCCCAAATCCGGGTACTTAAATTCCCACGGGATTTGGTGTTCACTGTCCAAACCTCATGTATCTATCTACCCATAATAAATGAAAAACCATAAATAGATAGAAATAAATCCTCTCTTTATGGAGTTACAACATCTGAATGTAAATACATCAATCCCAGGTCATACTAACCTTAAATCTTAAATGCGGAAACATAAACAAATAATAAGTCTAAAATATAAATACATCAAATAAACAACAAGTCTTCATCACTTGTTAACTTTGCCCTTGTCTTTGCTAGTAGAAGGCTCGTAGGACCTTTCGTTCTTAACTGCAATGTTAGTATTACGCAAGAGTGAGCACGATTTCCCCCAAGTATAATAATATAACAATAAAATAATAACATGCGAATGAATCAAAGACTTTTGAAATAAGAAAACTCGGCTTTTGCATCAAGAATGAATTTGAGACAAATTAAAAAAGACTCCTCTTAAAATCATGGCAACGATTATCAGATCTTGATAGGTAAAATCTGCTCCTCCACCTAAATGAGGCAACAGATTGTATCTAACAAGATGATGGAGTACATAAGAAATAGGAGAGACATCCACTATTTTTGGAGTAAAAACTTCATCCAACAAAGGGTTGTTCATAACAATTTGTAACTATTCCAGAGGAGTAAACGGAAAATGAAAAGCTCCTTTTCTAGTAAAGGGACAAACACCAGAAGATGGAATGTTCAAAATACTACCAAAATCCATGACTGTAAAATATAAAGATTTTCCTTTGAAAAAAGTTGTATAAAAATCCCATGATATTCTAGATTTGTATAAAACTATTGGACAAGTCTAGGGTATGCAACAGATGGAGGAAAAAACATTGAAGAAATACCACAAGAGTCAAACAATGTTCTGAAAGGAGATTTTTGATAACAAATTTGATCGATAGACTTTTCATAAACAAATTGTTTGGGAAACACAACGGTTTTAAACCGAACTTCATAGGCATTTCTACGAAAAAAATTGTCAGGAAGATCAGAAGAAAGATTAGGGTTTACCGAAACCGGTGGAGGTGTAACCTCCGGCTTAAAGGATGGAGTCGTTGACTGACGTTGCCGAGAGGGTGTAGATGATTTCGGCAAGGAGGGACTGAAAGTTGATTCGTCAGAAGACGAAGAGTCCACATACTCCATTTCCTCAGACACGACTTTCTTCAGTTTTCTTTGCTTTCGTGAAGGTCCGGCAGTCGATTGGGGAGGAGCCGTCGTCTGATCGTCGTCCGAATCCAACATCGATCGCTAATGTGTTTGAGTTCTCATGATACCAAGGTAAGGTTAGAGAAGATAAATGTATAAGGAAAGAAACAGAGTCAGAAATATTTTGAGAAGTATAGAAAATGGAAAGGAATAGATAGAAAGATATAAAAAAACGGATGTATGTACAAAGTACACTCTTGCACACCTACGTCTTCCAAGAACCTCAGCCGACTTGTCTTTTTAACTTTAAAAAACCATTATGAGATAAAGATAAATTAACTAAACAAATACATGTACGCATACACACTTACGTCTCCTGAGAAGCCTTTTTCCATCCGGTCTTTTCAGTTTTCAAAAAATAATTATGATAGACTCCTTAATTATTGCGTCCATGAATTAAGGAGTTAAGTAGGCGGCCGAATAATCATATAATCAATTATCCTAAATTTTATCAGTTAATAAGATATACATGCAACATAGAATAACGATAATACAGATTTTAAGATGAATTATGCGATACACATCCCAAGTTCTCTTTGCAACATGCAAAATCTATCTTCACTTAATGTTTTAGTAAAAATATCTACAATTAGATTTTCAGTTAGAATTAAAATCAATTTAATTAAACCTTTTGACACACTGTCTCTTAAAAAATGATGCCTTACTTCCATGTGCTTTGTACGTGAATGTAACATAGGATTTTTAGATATATCTATAACACTAGAATTATCACAATATATAGGCACACAATCACATAATATATCAAAATCACATAGAATTTGTCGTATCCACAAAATCTCAGACAACAACTTCCTGCAGCTAGGTATTCACCCTCAGTAGTTGATAGCGCCACTGAGATTTGCTTTTTACTATGCCATGACATGAGACTTTGTCCCAAGAAAGTACAAGCACCACTCGTACTTTTCCTATCAATTTGACACCCTGCATAGTCAGCATCTGAATAACCTATTAGTTGAAAGTGATTACAAATTGGATAAAACAATCCTAAATTTATTGTACCACTTAAATATTTCAAAATTCTTTTAACAACATTTAAGTGTGATTCTTTGGGTTTAGCCTGAAATCTAGCTCACAAACAAACACTATACATTATATCAGGTCTAGAGGCAGTTAAGTATAACAAGCATCCAATCATACCTCGATATTTTGTTATATCAACATCAATACCTTTCTCATTTGCAGTGAGCTTTATTGATGTGCTCATTGGAGTACCTTTTGAGTTAGATCCTTCAAAGCAGTAATTCTTTTTATGTATTTGGTTTGATGGATGTAAATTCCGTCCTTCGTTTGTTTGATTTGAAGTCCCATAAAGTAGTTGAGTTCTCCCATTAAGCTCATATCAAATTCTTTATGCATGCACTTAGAAAACCACTCACAAAGATAACCACTAGTAGCACCAAAAATTATATCATCTACATATATTTAAACAATAATGATATCTATATTTTTATGCTTAATAAATAATGTTGAATCTATTTTACCTCTAATAAATCCATTTGACAAGATATACTTACTTAACCTTTCGTACCAAGCCCTCAGAACTTATTTCAAGCCATAAAGTGCTTTCTTTAATTTGTAGACAAGATTAGGATACTTTTCATGCTTAAAACCATGAGGTTGTTTTTTATAGACCTCTTCATTAATGTATCCGTTGAGGAAAACACTCTTTACGTCCATTTAATACAGCTTAAACTTTTTGTAACATGAAAATGCCAACAAAATTCGGATTGAGTCTAGCCTAGCCACTGGTGCATAGGTTTCTTCATAGTTGATCCCCTCTTGTTGATTATATCCTTGAGCTACTAGCCTTGCTTTGTTACGAGTGATTGTTCTGTGCTCATCAAGCTTATTTTTGAATACCCATTTCGTATCAATGATAGAAGCATCTTTTGGAGGAGGCATAAGTTCCCATACTTGGCATCTCTCAAATTGTTGACGTTCTTCTTGCATTGCCAATGACCAGTTTTCATTAAGGACGACATCCTTTGCATTCTTTGGCTCAACCTATGACAAAAATGCAGAGAATGCACAATGATTTTGAAAACTTCTTCGAGTGGTTACACCTTTGTTGATATCTCTAATGATATTCTCCAGAGGATGATTCTTAATGTATCTAGATGTTTTTGGCATTTGGATATCATGTAAAACTTCCTCTTGATCATGAGATTCATCTTCAGCATCTTGCAAATTTTCAGGTTCACGTTCTTGCTGGTTATCAATTTTAGTTTCCCGAGACTGTTCATTAGGTCTCCTGTTTTGTTCTTTTCGGTTTGCTGAAATTCTGACTGTCTCTAAATTTCCTGCATCATCTTCACTTTCTCTTGAAACATCATTGTTAGTCTCATTGAAAGTAATATGAACAGAATCTTCTGCACATGACTCTCTAATATTGAAAATACGATAAGCCTTACTATTTTGAGAATAACCAATGAAAATTCCTTCATATGACTTAGCATTAAATTTTCCCAAATTATCACTTGTATTTAAGATGAAACATTTAGAACCAAATACTTTGAAATAACTTATGTTTGGAATTTTATTATTTAGAAGCTCATAAAGTGTTTTCAAAATAATAGGACGAATTAGTACTCTATTTAAAACATAACATGATGTACTTACTGCTTCGGCCCAAAATTTCTTTGGAAGCTTACTTTCTTGTAGTAGAGTTCTTGCTGTCTCTTGTAGAGTTCTATTCTTCCTTTCCACCACCCCATTTTGTTGAGGAGTCCTTGGTGCTGAAAATTCATGACTAATACCTATTTGATCACAAAAAGTTATGAAATCTTTTTGAAATTCAGTACCATGATCACTTCTAATTCTAATGAGTTTGTAGCTATACTTAGTTTCAAGATTCCTTATTAATTTTTCAAACTCTTTAAGTGCTTCATCATTAGTTCTAAAATGCATAAAATTTACCATTAATACTAGAATGTCTTTCCGGTCCAAATAAATCAAGATGAAGTAGTTGCAAAGGGGAAGAGGTTGATACCATATTCTTTGCTGTAAAAGAAGTTCTTACTTATTTTCCCAATTGACAAGGAATACATATTCCTTTCTTTTCAAACCTGATTCTTGGCAATCCTTTGACTAGATTCTTTGAGGATAGTTTTTTGATTAAGTCCATGTGAACATATTCCATCCTTTTATGCCATAGATAAGCTTCATCTAGTACGGATGTAAGACATAGCTCTTCATCCTGTTGCTCAAAATCAAGAGTGTATATATTTCCTTCTCTT